>CM053600.1:94830524-94906581 GCA_028646575.1 Pseudocheirus occidentalis
GAAAAATTAGAATTAAAAATTTAGAATATTAAAAACCCTTCATCAAGGTTATGCTTATGAACAAGCAATAACAAATTATTATAAAAATAACTGGAGCCTAATACAAAATATCTTGAACTTAGCAACCCTTTTGACTTATCCAAACAATTTGAGGGGGGAAAATCCCAGGAAATTATAGAATGGAATGTAGTTTACTTCATAGACTACACAATACTGAAAATGGAAATTAGTTCCATAGGAACAGTACTATAAATGTCACAGGATCATAGATTTAGAGTTAAAAGGTACCCTGGGAGCCATTTTGACCAATCCCATCATTTTTCAGATAAAGAAACTGAGGTCAAGAATATTACATATTTTCTTTCCCCAAGGACATACACATATTCAATATCTGAAACAGGATTTGGACATAAGTTCTCTGCATCCAGAATTATTGCTCTTCCATTGTACCATCTTGCATCCTGTCCTAACAAGGTGATCACCAAAATAAGATGAGAGGGGCAGTAGTACCTCACACTGAAGTGGGATTTGTTTATAATGTTTAAATCCCATTATTATAAAAATAGGGTTAATCAGGTCAGTGACTGTAAGGATGAGGCCTCTCCTTGCAAATGCTGTGTTTATTAGCTTAAATATTCAACAGCATCATTCAAAGCTAGGTCTTTTGTACCTAAAGTCTTCTCTTTGACTCTTAATGACCCCACTTGGAGTTTTTTTGACAAAGATACTGGAGTGTTTTGCCATTTCCTTCTCTAGATTATTTTACAGATTAGGAAACTGAGACACAACGGCCTAATTAACTTGCCAAGGATGACAGCTAGTAAGTGTCCAAGGTCCTATTTGAACTCATGAAGATGAGTCTTCCTGACTGCAAGCCCAATGCCCTACTCACTGTTCCACCTAGATGCCCAAAAGCCTCATCTAGAGAACAGTAATTTGCCAGATTGTTAATTAACTTTCTTCATTAGTCTACACTTGATTTTTAAATTTATCTTCAAAATTGTATCAATAGTATAAAAAAATTCTGATTTGTTTTCCTTTACTTCATATTTTTATTTCATAAAGGAAATAATTCATTACAAATAGGATTCAGATTGAAACTGACTCTTCACCAAACACATTCTCCTGTAAGGCCCTTGAACTTCAGCATGATGGTGTCCCACAACGAGTTTTTAAGAACTATAATGTCACGTGCTCTAACAACTTACAATAGAACTTCTTAGGGGATGAGAGAATGGCTTATGGTTGGAGAAATAAGTAAGGAAGAGACTAAAGAGAATATCTTCTAGGAGTACTCATTAAAAGCCCTTTTTTATGAGTAAGCTGATATTATCCTCAGGGCTAAGGAGAAAAAATAAAATAACTATGAAATCAATTTAAAGTGAAGCATGCCCTTGTAGAAACAATATATAATAAATAGAATAAAGATTTTTCTCATGCCATTGTTTCCTGTTTTTCATAGTAGAAATTGGATGCAGAACTGAGGCAACAAATCCTTGGACCTACTTGTTTCTAAAATCAGCCAGCCACAGTTTTGGATTAGAAAAGTGTCACTTTCTCATTATTGCTTCCTGAAAGATTTTGAATTTTTCCTGAGATATGTAAAAAAATGTGGGGTTGACCATGCAGTATTTGATGTAAACTAAGTTGTACAGTCTCTATAATAATAGACTATGTTGCATAGACATTTGTTATTAGGCTGCTGAAATATTAAGTTGTCCCATAGTTCCTATTATGGCAAATGGAAAGAAAAGACAAAGTAAGAAAACCAATAGAAAACAAAACAAAATGTCATTTTTCATTTTCCAAGACAAAAAGGAATGAATATATTTGCCATTCTTTCAAGGACAAATGTATGGAATAACTTAAATCTCTTACAGACTCTCAATTAGATTTAAAGGTCCACTAAATTAATGAAAGCTGGGAGGATATGAATCTAAATAGGGGAAAATCTTAACTGTCGAACACTGTCAGGAAAATTTAATACTATTACCTTTAAAAGACATAATGTCAAGAGTACAAAGGGGCAAGAAATAATTTAGTCCAACCTGTAGCTTAACAAAGGTTTACCCTACAAGGGGCTATCTAGCATTTTCCTAAAGATATCTAAGGAGGGGCAATCCATTATTTCCCAAAGCCAATTCTGCTTCTTGGGTAGCTTTGTTAGGAAGTTATTCCTTATATCAAGCATGAATCTGGCTCTGAGCAACTTCTATTGAGTGTTCTTAATTCTGTCCTATAACAAGTTTAACCTGATTTCCATGTAAGAGATCTTCTGTCATGTCTATGGGAGGAAGATAGGTGGCATAGTGGTAGGGTACTGAAGGTGGAGTCCGGAAATCCTGAGTTCAAATACTGTCTTAACATTTACTACCTGGATGAACTGAGGCAAATCATTTAACCTCTCTTTGGCTCAGTTTCCTTATCTGTAAAATGGGAATAAGAGTAGCATCTATCCTGCAGAGTCCTTATAAGGACAGAGCAAGCTAACACAGGTATAGTGCTCTCCAGACCTTAAAGTGTTAGATGTTGTTTTTTAGTTATATATGACTCTCTATAATGTAAGATGCCTATATTTGATATATAGACAAATTTCCCAAGGTTGCTGTTGTTCAGTGATTTCAGTCGTGTCCAACTATTCATGGCCTCATTTGGGGTTTTCTTGTCAAAGTTACTAGAGTGGTTTGCCATTTCCTTCTATAGAGCACTTTATGGAGAAGCAAACTGAAGAAAACAAGGTGAAGTGACTTGCCCAGGATCACACAGCTAGTAAGTGTCTGAGGGCAGATTTGAACTCATGAAGATGAATCTACCTGACTGCAGGCCAGGTGGTGCTTTATGCACTGTGGTGACATCTAGCTGCCCAAAATGCTACTTATCAGCTAGCTAATATCATTGTTATCAGCATTATTATTAAGAATAATCATAATTCTATTAATAATTATTCATAATTATTATACGAAATAATATTAATACTATTGCTTACATAAATATTAAAATGTCATTATTAATAACGATGCTGATAACAATAACTATGTCTTTCATCATCACCCTCCTCACTCGACTAATCTCTTTTTCAGTCTATGGATCCCAAGTTTCTTCCAATTACCCTCATATGAAACAAACTCCAGGCCATTTTAGATTTCCTCTCTTAGTTTCCCTCTGCTGCATGTCCTTGGATGAGAAAAAGTCTAATCCAAGCAGAGAAAATAATTTTAGCCACCTATCTAATCCTGGGCAGTATGATTCTCTCAATTCCAGACTGATAATTCACTACCAACTTTGACCTCTTGAAATCACTGATGTCTCTCATTGAGAATGGATGCATCTAAAATCCACATAGAGAGAGAGAGAGTGAGAGTGAGAGAGAGATAGACAGATATATGCATGTTTGTGAATACACATACATACATGCATTTACATATAAACATAGATGCATGCATATATAAACATACACATATACCTATATATATAAACATATATGTATATATAATCTGTACATTGTATATGTGTGTACATATACACACATGGGTATATACATATTTTTTTGGAAACTGTGTTCCTGTGTTTGAAGTTTAGATGACAACCTTGACTAGGCTAACCCAATATGACATAGAAGAGACTGATTTTAGGGAGGAGACAGAGATAATTTATTTGTCATAGACCTTACAGGACAGTTGCAACAAATGAAATAACATGTAAAGAACTTTTGCAAACCTGAGTACTGTCAACTATTATTATACCCTGCATTCTGTTTCATGTAGAAGGTCAGCCCCAGAGCCAGCGAACCCTTGGTCCAAGTCCTGCCCCTGAAACATACTAGCTGTATGACAACAGACCAGTTATAATTCTTCAGGATGCCAAGTAAATCTAAGTCTATTTAACTTAGAAATGAGTAATCTACCCCCTCCATCAGGACTTTTCCGAGTTAATTAAAACACAGGTCCATGTCAAAAAGAAAAAATAAAATAAAGATACTTTCTTAAACCCTACGTGTATAGCCTTATCCTGTAATTGAAACTCAAGTATTTGAAAACAGAACACTTTCATGATGGCCTTGAAATCTTATTAGCTTAATATTTTTGGTCACCTTTCTACACTCTTGTTTCTCTCCCTGATTACATATCCCATACCCTCCATAGCAAAGTCAAGCCACATGATCACAAATTCCAAACTGGTGAAATATAAATGAATAAGCTTTGCATATGAGTACATACATACATACATATATATATATATACACACACACATATACACATATACATATACACACACACACACACACACACACACACATATATATGGACATGGCAAACCACTCCTGTATACCTTTGCCAAGAAAATCCCATGGATAGTATGATCCAGAGTCACAAAGAATCAGAGACAACTAAAGAACAACAACAAATTTACAGAAAATAATTACATATGTATATACATGTGCATAAATGTGTTTGTGTGTGTGTATATATATACATACATATATATGTATGTATGTTTAGAGAAGATAATTTTCTCAAATACGAGGGAATAGGTATTTTTCTGCCTATCATCCATAGATATGTACATGAAACAAAAGGAGACACTTTTCTAATTTAGAGATATTGGGGGGGGGTGTAGAAAACTGAAGCAACTCTTTATGAAAAAAATGAAAATTCCAAAAGAAAACTCAGGAAAGAAACAATACCCATCAGTTTTGTGAAGATAACAATCCAGGACAGACAAGTTCCACACTGGAACAGAAACTCACTGAAGAAATGCATTGTCCTACAATGACATTATGAAAAAAACATTGGAAAGGCAAACAGACTTCAAGACAATAGTGAAACCATAAAGCTTCCAGGAACATTGCGTATCTGATTTACTTTGTGGTAACAGTAAAGCCTGTTGATTCTCTTATTTTCAAGGCATATCTCTTCTGCCTGATCAGCAGACCATCATTGAGTCAATGAACAGGAATCTCTGAGCCAAAGGAAAGTCATTTTATTTGGATGCTATGCATAATATCCCAAGAGCAGTGCTTCTGGAATGGGACCAAGGTAGGAGCATCATTACCTTGGTTATGTTAGTCATCTATGAATAACTGTAAGTGAATGGAATTTAATACCTAAAGGAAAGAGATCAGAATAAAATATGTAATTTTCCCTCTATTTTTTGAAATTATGTATGTGTGCATGTATGTATGTATGTGTGTGCATGTATGTTTGTATGTATGTATATGTGTGTGTTTGAAACAAGATGATTAAAAGAGCTAATAGAGATTATTTCTGTCATCTTATCCTGTTGGGGGGAATCTACTCTTTTTTCCCCATGAGCTACCAAAGAATGAGATCCTGCAAACTTCTCTCTAATTAAATGTATTCACATCTCATTGGGTAAGTCAAAGTCACTTAGGCTATTGTCACGATAGGCTCAATGTGAGAAGCAAAGTGAAGCTAAACATAGGCAACTTGGGTTCAACTCTCAACTCTTCTAGTATGATCATGGCCATATCACTAAATCTGTCTTAGTTTTAATTTTTTCTATTTCTGAAAGAAGGGGCCAATGATTTGATATTTGTACTAGCTACCTAATAGGATTCTTTGAAGGAAAATTATTGGTAAACTTCTAAATATGAGTCATCAAATTTTAGCAACTCATTGGCATTATTGAGGAATAGGCAAAAAGTAAATGCTATTTGGTTTTTCCTGTAAGTAATAGTTCATGTGCTTCTCTAGCTCCTGGATTCTGTTTCAGGGTAGGAGAGAGAGGAATAAGGAAAATCCCAGAGCAGTGGTTGTTCATCTTATATTTGTCATGTATGTCTTTGGTGGTTTGAAGAGGCGCAGGGACCCTTCAAAGTAATGCTCTTAACTGCATAAAACACATAGCACTTCAAAGGAACCAACTGCGTTAAAACACATTTATCAAATGAAAAATAAAGTTCTCCCACCCCAGACTAAGAACACTTGCCAAAAAATGAAGGTTTCTCATTCTTCTTTGTATATATATTTAATTAGGCCAAGAATCCAAAAGTGGTGATATAGGTTAGTAGAGTGAGCACTGAAATTAGAATGTGGGGCTTGAATTCTGACTCAGATACTCACTAGCTCTGTGACTAAGGGAAAGTTACCCTCTCTGGGGAAACAAACAAAAGCACCTTTTTTATTAACAACAACAAGAACTAACATTTATGTAGCACTTTAATGTTTGCAAAATCCTTTAGAAACATTATCTCACCCGATTTTTCCTGATCTCCCTAGAGGCTACTGAATTCAACTACAATTATCTTATGTTTTCTTTGTATATATTTCATATTTAGGTACATGTTATACGTAGTCATAGGTTTATACACTATTATCACCCAAAAGACGTCTAATCTTGAGATCAGGAACAGCCTCATTTATATACTGTTTGTATCTTGAGCACCTAGTACAGTGGCTGGTCCAGAATAGTCACTCAACTAACATTTGTTGGAGAGTTTAAAAAAAAAAGAAATATTATCTCATCAGATCCTCACAACAGCCCATAGAAGTGGGTGCTACTATTATTCCCACTTTATAATTGAGGGAACTGAAGCAGGCAGAAGTTAAGTGACTTGCCCAGTATCACAGAGCTAGAGTAAGAGATCAAATTTAAACTCAGGTCCTGCTGACTCCAAAAGTCAGAACTTTTCTTCTGGAGAAGAGGGAGGATAATATTTCTGTTTCTTACTTCATTGAATTATTGAGGAAAAACACATGTTTTTTTAATCTCCCAGCACTATTTCATATCAATGGGTCATATAGGGCTCCTGACTCCACAGCAATAGCTCTCACAAGAGCTCCCTGGCTCTGTTTTAAAGTTGTCCCATATAAGCTCCCCAACATGAAGTTTTGTGAAAAATGTAACTACAATGAAATTCATTTGTAATGATGCTGGTTATAACATGATGACTTAAAATGCTCATTGTTATGAGGCTTTTATGAATGCTGCCTCATGATATTTAATAGGCATTTGCAGTGCCCAAGGCATACTATATTGTATCTGTCTTCATAGGATATATTTTTATTGTATCCAAATCATTTCAAGTTCCTCACCTAATGTTTTCCTGTGGGTTATAATGAAAATTTAAAAACAACAACAATAACAACAACCTGGGCTAATAAAAATGAAGTAATTTTGTCCACCAGGAGCTAAATTTTCATTGCTCTGCTTCATAAAAGTAAACCCATCAAAAATGACAAACTTGGCTTAACGAATTTCAATGATCATGAAGGAAAGGAAAGGAGAGGAAAGGAGGGGAGGGCAGGAGGGAAAGAAGGAAGGAGGGAAGGAAGGAAGGATGGAGGGAAGGAAGGAAGGAGGAAAGGAAGGAGGGAAGGAAGGAAGGAAGGAAGGAAGGAAGAAAGGAAGGAGGGAAGGAAGGAAGGAAGGATGGAAGGAAGAAGCTACATTTGAGCATATTAAACAAAAGTACTATGCAAGTTCCTAGCTTTTTTTGTTTGAGAAAAAAAATAACAATGTGGTTTTCCATCTTGCCAATTGTCGCTTCTTGCCAATAAGCTCTATGAACTTCAGAGTAAACTACTATTTTTGATATTGTCATCTCATCATATGGGCCAAGGCAGTATTTGAACTATGCCACCTAGACCTTATATTACATCTTTGTTGTTATGGACTTTTTAAATACTTTTTTTCTTTTTTCTTTTTAGGGTATATTTAGGGGGGATTAATATAGTCATATCTTCATTTTAGAATTACTTCCTTATGTCTCTGCTTCCACACTGCCCTCTTCCACTAAGAATAATGAGTATACCTGACTACTTTCTGCTACAAGGTATCAACAACATTTCTTTAGTTACTAATATGTAAAGAGTTTTGAAATAAATTAATAGACATTTAGTAAGAACTTATTATATGCCAGACACTATGTAATAGATTAGAAGGAAAAAAATAAACAACCCCTGCCCTCAAGGAGCTTATATTCTTTTGGGATAGACAAGAAATTCACAATGTGTTCATAAAAATAAATGCAGCAAATATATCAAATAAATCCAAAGTGATTTGTAGATTAAGGAAGGGAAATTTCACTTAGGGTAGCAGTTTTCAACCTGTGGGTTGCAACCCCTTTGGGTGCCAAATGACCCTTTCACAGGGGTCACCCTAAGACCATTGGAAAACACACATTTCTGATGGTCTTAGGAACCAAAACATTGCACCTCTATCTGTCTCCAGGCATGTCTGCCCACATGCAGATGTGCCCACATATGAATATTAAAGGGTCGTGGCATTAGGAAGGTTGAGAACCACTGACTTAGAGCATCAGTAAAGGTCTCATAACAGAAGTGTCACTGAAGCAGAGCCTTGAAGGCTTCAGTGAGTGGGGAGTGATAATTCAAAGTATGGGAGAACATCACAAGGTTTCAAAAAATAGAGGTGGGAAAAGAAATTTTGAATCTCACAACAAGTAGGTCAGTTGGGGATATGGTGAGGGGGGTAAGGGAAAATATGTAATCAGTGTGGAAACAGGTCATAGAATATCATATTCCCCAAGGACTCAACCAAGGGCAATATAGAAACGCATAAGACAATGGTGAACTATGCACAAAAGTCAGAATAAAATGAAGGTCTACACATAGACATTTTAACATTTGTATGACCAGAAAATAAGGTGTGCCAGTCATACAGCAAGAGTAAGGAATGGCAGATGAATAGGTTAAATCTTGCACTGTTCTCCAAATAATGTAAAGAAATAAAGAGAAATGTCCCTGGGATAGTGGTTGCATCCACTTTTGTGGCTTTAAGGAAGGGCACAGGCAAGAGCTGCACACAATGAAAGTAGATTGGAGGGGCTAGCCACATTGAAAATCTTATGGATTCATTAATGTATTGATCTATTTGTGTGAATGGCATGATATAAAAAATAGGATCAAGACCACCAAAAAAAATCCAAAAAGAGGTAAAATTTAAAGCTGGGTTTCCATGGAAGATTTTTTTTTTCTTTTTAAAGGAATTTATAATACTACTTCTGAGAGTCAAGATGGTGGAGTAAGCAGTAAATTGCTATTAACTCTCCTATATTCACTTCCAAACAACCATAAAACTATGCCTCAAAACAATTCCTGGAACAGCAGAACCAGCAAAAGATAAGGTGAAGCAATCCTTTAGCCCAAGAAATTAAGATTGGTAACAAAGATCCATCTCATCTGCATAAAAGGGGAGTCCAGGACAGGAAGTGTCCCAACAAGCCAGCAGCAAACCCCACCTCAATAAACGTGTAGGAGATCCTGAGCCCCAGGATTACAGAGTATGTAAACACCAGTACTGGAACCTCCATCCCCCCCAACCGCCAGCCCTGCAATGTGCCTTAGGATAGCTAGGGGAACTGGCAGACTCTAGCTCTAAGAACCACCACATGCTTCAGTGTACATCTATGTGATTCAGAAAAGCTCCTGGCAAACAAGTATCCTCTTTGGGCCAAATGGAAGCATCTGGCTTCAATGCTTTAGTGTAGCCCTGAGGAAATGTAGAAACACCCCCACATATTCAGCATACTCCACACACTACCACTAGGACCCCAGCTCATCACCAGGTAAGCTGCCAGACCACTATGGTCAGCAGTGCCAGCCATCCTCCATTCCACACACTCAGCAAAGCAAAAGACATGAGGGTAAACTGTGGACCTCAGGAAACATCAATGCAGCACAAGTTAAATAGCCAGGACCTGTAGCCCCTGGTACAAAAGTCCCAAAACAGGGCCCATTCTAACCTGGAAGAAGACCTCAAATTTAAAGGGAAGGAAAAAGGCCAAAAAAAGAATATGACTACAGAAGGTTATTAAGGCAACAGGGAAGACCAGGACACAAACTCAGAAAAGGGCAACATTGTTGAAACACTTATGGGCAAAACTCAAAAAAAATGGGAAGTAGTGTCAAGCCCAGAAAGAATGAATGGGAGAGCTCAAAAAGGAGTTTTTCAGAGGTTGAAGAAAAAATGAGAAAAGAAATGGGAGTGATGCAAGATAATTATGAAAAAGAGTCAAAAGCATGAATAATTGCTTAAAAAGTAGAATTGGTAAAATGTAAAAGGAGATTTAAAAAATCTACTGAAGAAAACAACTCTTTAAAGAGTACAATTGGCCAAATGGAAAAGAAAGTAAAAAAGCTAATTGAGGAAAATGGCTCCTTAAAAGTTAGAATTGGCCAAGTAGAAGCTAATGACTCAATGAGACATCATGAATCCATTAAACAAATTCAAAAGAATGAAAAAGTAGAAGAAAATGTGAAATACCTCATGGGAAAAAAAACTAGTGACCCAGAAATAGATCCAGGAGAGATGGTATCAGAATCATTGGACAATCCAAAAGCCATAATCAAAGGGAAGATCTGGACAGTATCTTTCAAGAAAAATTGCTGTTATGTCCTGGAAACAGAGGTCAAAATAGGCATTGGAAGAATCCATGAATCACCTCAGGAAAGAGATCAACAAATAAATGAATGTACAAAAGTTTGAAGGTAAGATGAACAAATTGTTCACAAGGTACAATATACAAATTTGTTTTGGTATTACATTTTATTCAGGAAGCAATGTGAAATGAGTAATATTTGCATGATGGAGAAGGAAACTCATTAGAAGACTTTCAAAGTCAGGCAGAAAAAAATTGCAATCTCAGAATTGTAAGCAATGGCAAATATGATTTCCTCCAACTAACTCAACATTTCTAGATCAAGGATATACAGCAATATGGACCCACTATTTTCCAAGACAGTCCATGATAATTTTGGCCCTTATGCTAAACATTTTTAGGAAGTCTTTCCCTATTTCTAACTGAATTCAGCCTCTCTTCGATCTCTATCCTATGGAGACAACAAATCATCCTCACATGACTACTCTTCAGATATTTGGAGAGAACTCATGCCCATTCTCTCACCTCCCCACATAATTTTCTTTTTTCAGGCTAGACAGCCCTCATTCCTTCATTTTATACTATTATGTCATAACTATGAGTTTTAGTTTCCTCACAATCCTGGTCATCTTCTTCTAACTATTTCCTAACTTATTAATGTCCAAACAAATAAATTTAAATGAAATGATACCATTCAAATGGAGCTATTGAAAGTTCTTGGCCAAGATACATAATTATTATAGTTTTTGAAGAAGATTACATTAGGGGTTCATACTTTGGCATGAAAAGAAATTCATTCTAGGAAGAAATATAGGAGCAAGTGGATCAAAATATGAAGTACAGTGGTGGATTAAAAGGCAATGGAAATAAGATATACAGAAGGGAGAGAGTTGGTAGGACAGAGATAGACTTAATATAGTGATTATGAAGAAAGAGGGAAATCAATTCTAATGCTGTGAGTATTGTGGGAGGCGGGTTATAATGGTGACATTAATGATTTCTGAAAAAAGTAGGAAATGGTGATTGTTTAGGGGACAAGATGGTGAATTCAATATTGACATTTTTCAGGTATCTGAGTGTCACTCAAGCAGAAATATACTGTAGAAAATTTTAAAAAACAGTTACAGAGGTGCTATATAGTATAGTGGGGAATACAGAATATGTAGAATATGTTAGAGAGATGCAAATCTATAGGTTAAACTGTAGTTGGTTTCCTTTACACTTTTTGCGGGTAGGTTCTTTTTATTTGCTCCTCTACAAATGGGCTAAGAAATCTCTGAGGAGGGTTAGCATCAACATTTGTTCTTGGGGAATCATAGGATTATAGATTACAGATTTAGAGAAAGAAAGGACCTTTGAGATCATTGAGGCAAGTGCCTCATTTAACAGATGACAAATCACAGACAATTAAGTGACTTGACCAAGGAAATAGAGCAATCCAGCTTTTAGAGTAGGATTTTAACCCAGTTATTTCTGATTCTGATTTCAGTTTTATCCACGCTACCTGTGATACACTGATATACATTGTTACACACAGAAAGATGCACATGTAATAAATAACAGAATGTAACAGCCATTACCTAGTCTTATAATCTACCTACTTCTGTCTGCAATAATAGAAGTCTTAATTAAATGACATTTCAAAGCTTCTCTTCCTAGTCTACGTCTTCAGTCACTAGAAAAATCACATTGATATAAAGTTCTGCAGAAGAGCCCACTTTGGGGCCAAGCAGCAAATTGATATGGACAGACAATGTCATATCAACTCACAAGGTCTTGTTGCAGTGAGACATTGTCTTGACATCATAGGCAATGATGGGACAAGTAGGTCATGAGATGCCACCCAGCAACCGATCATTTTAAGCAGGTGAGATGTACTTAGTTGAAGAGGTCAACAAGAATGGATCAACAATTAGTAAATGGAATGAGCTCAATCCTACAGCACAAATACAATGAAATTATCTGAAGACTTTGTACATAATTAGTAGGACAAATATAGCTAAAAACTATGAGATGGGGACTGGATAATCGGTGGGCTTCTGGTAGGTGATTATGGGAAACAGTACAAGGAAATGTGGCCTCATAGAAAAGGAGGACGGAATCACAGAGAAATGTAGTTGTAGTCGATGCAAATTTGGCTTTGATAGAATTTTTGCAGTCTCATTATTTTTCATTGCTTCTTTTGAATCTGATGAACATCATTTCCCCTTGGTATAAGGGAATGATAAAGGAAGAGTTCAGTGACAGTCTTTCCTGGGAGAGTTGCCATTGGCTGCACTTTGAATGAAAATTATAATTGATTTTTAGAAGCTTCATTCTGAACCAGTAATACAATTCATGTCCTGGTTTACCACCTGGTTTTCTCTTCCAAGTATTCAGAGGAAAGACTACAAATTATTTTTAAAACAAGATTTTGCATCTTTGTGTAGGTAAAACACTAATGTTAGATATTATACCCCTATTAAATGAATCATTACTCCAGCTGTTCTTTCACAGCACATATACCCAAAACCCAGTCTTGGAGAGTAATAGTGATGATTATGAGACTCTACTATTAGATAGTGACAAATTATTGTTATCAGACCATATGATCTAGCATAACTAAGAGATGAAAATGATAAATACAACCAATGACTTCCATAATAAAGTACTAGAATTTAATGGATTAATTGGCTCAAGTTTTAGCAGTTAAACACCAAAGCTATGATATGAGGAGTTTCTCCATTTGCATATGTAAATATAAATATAAATTTAAAATGAGATCTAATAGGAAAAATAGAATATTAAAGAGGACAACTGGAAAGGAAGCTGAATTAATATAATTGTTACAAATGTTCCTTCCCTGGTCTGACATTTTCAACATTGCTAGTTAAGTCTTCCAATTCCATTCAAACCCTCCATAAGGAAGCCAACCTCATGGTGCACCTAATTTCACTTGGTTATATTCTTTCTTTTTCCATCTCTGTTAACCTCATATAATACTGTGAATTCAACTATCACCTCTGCATGGAGGTCTCCCAATTCATTAACCCCAGTCTTAACCAGGATAGAGACACTTATCCAAATGTCTTCTGGTTGTCTCTATGCCAGTATTCCAAGTTTATCATCCTTAGCCTAAAATGTGTTTCTTCTATACATTGCCTTCTTTCAGTAACTCATTCTGGAAAGCTCACTTTTTTATTTCTAAACCTGACACAATCTATTGATTTCCTGACCAAAATATAATGAACTTAATGAATTAGTTTTGTGAGGACCCAGGGTGATTTACTATTAGCATTACCCAGTGATAAACTTAAAGGCCCTGGGATGGAATGTTATTTACCCTATAATAAATATCCACAGGTTTCAGTGTCTTTTTCTTCCATTTTTTTCCTCTTGCCTAATTTTCTTATTTTTCTTTTCTCTGCCACACTATTATCTGCCATTTCTTGATATTGTAGTTTTGTAAACCTCTAGCAGATTTCTCCTCCCTCATGTAATTTTCTGCAGGATGGAAAACAGTAGATTACCACCTTATTGGAATTATGCTTAAATAAGCATGTTACCTTTGAATGAGGGTTCAAAGAACATTTTATGAGTAAAGTACATACATTTTTAATTCGTTGACTTCATACAATCAATTTTGACCACCTAGAGACTTTATTGTTTTTGTTTATGTGTTTATTTTTTACTTGCTCCAACCCCCCCACCCCCTGCTTTGACATCATTAGTTAAGTGATTTATGCATGAATAAGGTGTTACTGTACTGAAGAAGAGGTTTTATACTTTTAAATAGAGACTGGATAAATTAATAAACAAAATATAAATGTCTTCCATATTCAAGTACCACTTGGAGTAGTTAAGTATATGAGGTGATAGTCACTACAATTCCAAAGGGTGATTGGCTCAACTTTAAAACAAAGGACCTAAGTAAAGCTGTATAGTAAAAATAAAGCTAATCAGAATTTTCAGAGAATGGGTCATTATGTATAGGTAATGCTTCTTTTTTTTTAAATGAGAGAATTTTCCCCTTAAAGGGCATTAATTTTTAAACATATTTTAACAGTTTTAGATGAAAAATGTACCTGAAACAGAGTTCTCTAACTGCTAGAGAATTTATCCTTATATCAAATTGAAAAATCCAACCTTTCTGCAACTTCCATCCAATGCCAGTTCTGCCCCCTTGGGCCATGCCGTAGTGTGATCCTTCTTTCACATAACAGCTCTTTCAATATTCAGAGATAAGTATGATGTCTCCCTAAGTTCTTTGCTAGGCTAAACACTTCTCTATTTCTTTGGTATTCTAGTTAGCCTCTGGATATATTCCAATGTCTTTACTAACACATGGTATTCATAGTGGAACAGGATTCTATCTTCGATCTCACCAGGGCTATACAGCAGGGCTGTATACTTTTGCTTGTTCTTGATACTACAGTTGTCTTGATGAAATGTTATGTTCACACTAACTTTTTGTTTGTCTTGTCATATTAATGATTCATTTTGAAAGCCAACTGGCACTGAGGTGTGGTACACACGTATAATGCCTGCTACAGAGGAGGAGAAGGCTGAAACTCTGAGTTTCAGCATGCTAGGATGACCGTGTGTCTTTCAAAATTGGGCATTAATATGGTCAGCCCCAGGGAACACAGGGCCGGCATGTTACCTAATGAGGAATGAACCAAAAATTGATATATCAAATCGGATACTGGTTAGATGAGGACTGGGATCATGATTAGCCCTACATTTCTAACCTACATGAGACAGGAGGAACCAGGGTTTAAAAAATAATAAGAAGAAAACGTTTTCTTAAAAGAAAGTTCTCTAGAGTTGCCTTTGTCTCTTATATTAATTATTATCCTGTTTAAACAGAATCTTCCTCCTGTAATCACTGACTTAATTTCAAAAAGTGAAAGAATTTATGTTTGTCCCTAATAATTTCATCTTATTAGATTTAGTCAATCATTTAAATTATTATGTGCATGCATATGTATTACATGTATATATACATATATGTGTACATATATACACATGCACATTCACATGTGCATATTTATTATTGTTTAAGCATGGTTCTAAGAAGACTGGCATACACGTGTACATACACACATATATATGTATATACATATGTATGTGTATACACACTGTCATTCAACATATTAGTTCTCTCTCCCAATCCCATTTCCAAATTTGATAATCATATCTTCCACCACTTTGTCCAAGTCATTGCAAAAAGTTAACATAGGGGTGAAGACAGAACCCTAGGATTCTATCTTAGAGATTTCATTCCAAATTGACATCAATCTTCAACCATGACAATGAATGACTACCTTTACAATCCTATATTTCAACTAATTCAAAACGAAATGGGCTAACATAAAGTCTACAGAGCAGCATAAGAATTTTGCGAAAAATGTTCCTGAAATATACTTGTTGCCCACAGCATTTCTCTCTGTCGAATGGTAGAACTAGTATAAAAGACAGTATATGTTTCCTTTTCAACAAAATGTGGATGTTACTACTTTCATTGCCTACCCAAGAGTATTTTTAAGCCTTAATCTAACTATGAATTATGATGATCCATATGAATATCAGTTATTGTTCTTTAATAAAATAATATATTTCATTGTTGCAGACTGAGATTTTCAATGCAACATACCTTTAATTAAATCTTTCCAGACAGCTGTGCTTCTAGAATTTTTTGTGCCTACTTTTTATTTTTATTTTTGCTTTATGCCTTGTCATGAAACTGTTGAAAAACCTATCACACTGCTCCCCAGTTAATCAGGGGTCTTTCCTCCTAATTTCTGGATTTTCAGGAAGATGTTTTTTTCTGGTTTATGAGACCTACAGAAAATATGAGTTATAAAAATGAGGTGTTGCTGCAATCACAAATAAAACTAATTACTTGAAATTGAGATATATTGGGCATCAGAACAATAGAAAAGTCTCACACTGTCCCCATGAACTAAAGTACATACCATACTATTTTTAAGTTCAGAATACACTGGGATAATAGAAAAAAATCTAATAAAACATGGTAACTGTTCCATTTCTATGACTGCTGAACTTTTCCTTAAATCCTATATTAAAAGAAGCACAGGAATCTAAAATCTTGTCAGTTTCTCTCATTCTAAAGGATCTAGCAACACAGCCCCCAGTATTGCCTAAATTGTACATTGTGACCCTACATGGTATATAGGTTACAGGAATGGTATAAGCACAGCACAGCAAGAAATGGCCCATTTATCTCTCTAAGTTATATAAGTTGCATTTCTTGGTTTATTTATCTGGCCTGTATTGAAACTTTATATTTACAACCTCTGCTCTCATTAAAAAGTTTATAATTAAAAGGATTAATTTTTAAAATGCTTGGTTGCTTTTCCCCCCTTGCTATATGATTTCATTTCCCAGTACTAGGTAGCACTCAGTTGATTTCATTTAAGGAGGCCCTCTCCAAAATTCAATACATAGTATTATTAACTACACATTTGAGTAAATTTATATTTTTCCTGAGAAATTTTAAGAAGTTTCATTTGTAAACTCATTTCTCCTTTCCTCTTTAACTCTTCTCCAACTGAAGTGATTACCTTGAGCAAGTGTTATGTCTTCTCTAGGACATTTGCCTCCTTCACACTGGCAGAAACAATTCAATATGATGATTTTTTAAAAATTCAATTGAAGACTATGTATCTATCCCTCTTAAAAATGAATCTAGCAAAATGTCTCAGTGCAAACCAACTATTTTCCTGTAACAGTGTGATCATTATGTCAAAGAGAGTGCTTTGTATAGCATCACTGTCAAAAACAGTAAAATAAAAGGGATATGAAACACCTCCCACTGAGTTTAATTAAAGAAAACTATTTGGCCAACAAAAAAAGCAGTCATCAAATATCTATTATGATTTCATCCAAAGCAAAAGACACTAACTTAAATGTGAATTTCTATTCCAAATGTGCTATTTTTAATTTAATTTAAAAACTATCATAGGATCCCCTTTCTATACACTGGCCAATGATAGCTAGCTGGATAAATAAGTCACTCATTTGCCTTCCAACCCAACCTCAATGTCTCTTTATTGTCCTCATCTGACTACTGTCAAAGTCTTTTCCTAATGCCTATATAAGAAGAGCAACTTTCCGCAAAGCTGACTACTCTATGATAATCTTAACTTTTTCACAATTTTTATTTGTTCATTCATTTATTCAGTAGACTAAGTCTCCCTGTCTTGTCCTGCCATGAATTGCAGTGGCCATACACAGGTTAATCTTAATTCTGACTGATATGGAATTTCTTATATTTTTCCATTTCTGGGCCAGTTTGTACCTCTTTAGGGTCAAAGTTTCTCCCTTCTTCCAAGAGCTCACCACATTTGTGCTTGGCTTAGTGTAGATAACCACCTAGCTTTAGCCTTACTACAGTTCAGAATCCCTGAACCCAAAGCATTCATGCACCTTAATCTTCCCTGGTAGCAAGATAATAGATGCATTCCACTAAGGTCAGGTCTATGGTTACCATTTAATATTGCCTGACAAAAATATGCTAATGTCCAGTCCCTTTAAGGTACTGCCCTTTCATATGGCTCATTTTGTTCCTGATTTAATTCTGATTTCTTTCTTCTTGTTGTTCAGTCATTTCAATCATGTCCAAATCTTCATGATCCCTTTTAGGGTTTTCTCAGCAAAGATACTGAAATGTTTTGCCTTTTCCTCCTCCAGCTCATTTTACAGATGAGGAAACTGAGGCAAGCAGGTTTAAGTGACTTGCCCAGGGTCACACAGCTAGTTTCTGAGGTTGGATCTGCACTAAGGTCTTCCTGGTTCTGTGTCCAGAGCTCTAGCCACAAGCCATTTAGCTGTTCCAACACTATCCTGTCCCCTATTATTGTGGCTTAACCACTGGGACATAACAGTAAATCAAAGTAAAAGATTGGATATTGTGTTCCTCGTCTGCAGCTGAACTCACGTGAAGGTCACTACATGACATATATTTATTTGCTTATTCTACTGGGCATGAAGGGGGCAAACTGCCTCTATCCTGTTTCTCTTCTACCCAACCCTAAGATTTTCCTATTACCCTGCTTACTTAATGATCCCACTGGTGACTACTTGTCCCATTCCTCCCATCTGGAAAATCTAACTACAACATTCTTAGGCTTTTACAAAAGTACAGGCAAGTAGAGCATAGACAATTTAGGATTTTTGCCCTATTCTGATCAGTTCTGGAGTGTTCCTTTCTTCCACACTATGAGCCATCAGATTTTTAAGGCTTCTGCCAAATGGTGGTGATGGACGTTGTAATTAAAACATTTTTCTTCCTATGTAATATGTTCTTTAGTTAAAGAAACACACTTAGAATCCATGGAAATTTATTCACTGCTCTTCAGCAACACAATGAATACTGAACCAATAAAATGGGTTTTCTTGGTCAAATCTCATACCTGTGACTTCATGTTTCTCTGCTACTTCCTACTTGTGTGATATTAAGTATGTCATTCATCCTCTAGGTATCAGTAATCTCTTCTAGTTTTAAAAAACATGGTCATTATCTAATACTCTGTGTATGTTTAATCAATTTCAATTTTATTTTTTTCAGTGCTGGACTTGATAAAACTCTAGTATCAGATCCACAGAAAAGTTTCATGTACTGCGGTTTCTGTGCACAGAATCCTAAAGTATGGTGAAAGTTTCAGAAGTTTTGATGGTTTAGGTAAATAATTACCATTTATACTAAAGATAACTACCACTAAAGTTGAGTGCTTTCTGAAAGAGGACAAGGCATCACCTGTTTAGATCACGGACAATTACACAGTAAGAAGGAGCCGAAAAAAAGTGATAACATATTCAGTTAAAAATGCTAGGAATACTATAGATAGCACACAGCTTTCCTGGGGTTAATTTGTAAGAAGTAACTATAGTTAAAAATGCATTTTAAGAAAAGGATCATATAGGATCCTGAATAATTTTAAGAAGTGTATTACATTGGGGTGGCACAGAGTAAACACTTCATAAATGTTTGTTACTTTGTCTTAAACTAAAGAACTGATTTACAATTCTGATCCAAAGCAACATGGCGTCAGCACAGAGACAATGATGAAAAGTGGCATTCCCCAACGCTAGATGAGTAAATGGGAACCAATATAACAACAAAGGAAAACTTATTTAAACTAAAATTTTAACTATTTAACTAATAGTTATAAATACTGAGATTTCTGAGGGATCCTCTACAATTTGAAGGAAATATGTGTGTATCATCCACACAGACACTCACACACACACAGGTGCATGCATGCGCGCACAGATTTAAGGCCTTGTAAAGGAATACTGTGTCATATGGCATATTCCAATTTTTAGTTCTAAAAATATGGTCATTGCCCCTGTGATCCCATAAGCAAAAGTTGCTTCTTTTTTTCATTCCTGTTTTCTTTTCTGCACCTAATGGTAGAGACACCAATGATTAGTTAGTTAAATATTACGAATTCAAATAATCAACAGGTGGCAGGGACATCATGTGTCAGGAATTGAATGTGCTCACCAGTTCCAAACCCTTTGTACTAGCTAAGAATTCCATTCGCCTCCTCCAAAACAACGTCATGCTCACTCCTCACGGGATGGTTCCCACGTTAGATACAACAATTAAGTCTGAGGCAAAAAAACTATCTCAATTAATAAGCTTTTTTGACCCTAACCCCTTGCTTATTCCTCCTTTCCCAGTGGGCTACAAGTAAAGAGACCTAGATTCTAGTCCTTTCCCTGCCTGTATTTTTGGTGACTTTAGTCAACTCATTTAAACTTTCTAGGGTTCTGATTTTTCATCTATAAAATAGAATTTGGAGCAAATAATCA
The DNA here is from genome assembly GCA_028646575.1 of Pseudocheirus occidentalis. Lineage (NCBI taxonomy): Eukaryota > Metazoa > Chordata > Mammalia > Diprotodontia > Pseudocheiridae > Pseudocheirus > Pseudocheirus occidentalis. Next base: position 94,850,710 of record CM053600.1, read on the forward strand.
ACAATGTCTCTTTCTACTCTAAAATCTATGAGTCTGAGATTATATTTCGTGGTATATGGATTTCACTTCTTGCATGTCTGCTGAAGCCTCTGCTCACCTAATTCACCATTTGGCTCTAACCCATTATTTACCCTGAACTTTCTGGAGTTTTTGTTTCTTTTGACTATAGTAACCTATATTCTATTACTTAACCTCCACTTTATCTGACTTTTGATGATTCTGTCTTTCCAAAAGTTGCTCCAGCTTGCCTGGCCTTAGCCATTCCTTCTGTATCTTCACACACTTATTGCCAACAACCTATATCAAGCCCAAGGAACAGATTAAAAAAACAAACAAAAAAGGACTTGACAGCTCCTAAGCAATCAGGGATTGATCTTCTTAAAGTAAATGAAGCATGCTATTTTTTCAACCACCACATTTTCCTCCTTTGGTGATAACATAGTTAAAAAGAGACTCAGATCCCTATTCATTTGGGGAAATCAATATGGTGAAATGATAAATCTAACTGCACTTGGGATCAGCAGACTTAGGCCTGAATCATGGGTCTCTACCTATCTATATGGCCCTGTCACTTCCATCATTCTTTATTTCCTTATGTGCAAAATAAAATCAAACTGAATGATCTCTGAAGAACCTTCCCGTTCAGTAATTCTGCAACACTGCTAAACTGAAAGCACAATGGCAGGGCACTTGCGAATGCCAGCAGAAATATTAGCTCAAAAATGTTAAAAGGTACCTACAGTGAATACTTTTGCTCCCAATGACTCTGTTTTTAGTGTAGGTGGTTTGATTATAGCGCTGTCACAACTCCCTGGTTACATCACATCTATATCAATCTATGCCATGTTCTGGGAATGTTTCAAGGTATACAGAAAAAAAGCAGAAGCCCTGAATTCAACCTTAAAGCATTTGCAAAGAGGAATGAAATAGCAGAATTTGAAAAGAAACCAAACAACACATTTAGTAACGAAAGATTAGATACTGCATCCCAAAGTGTTAAGATATCATCTGGTTTCCTATATTCCTTTTAAGATGCATTAGCAACATCCTGCAGTGTTAAAGAACACTGCCAGTTTGCATTAAGAATGTGCATTTCATACTCTGCATAGGGTCACTTAATACTATATAATGATACTTGGCTAATGGCATGCCTTCTGGACTGAGAACTATTCATAAAAGTAATCGCTTCTCCAAGAAAGATCATTTTGCTGACAAAATGAAAAGCAGTAAGCGTCAAAAAGAACCATGCATCTATTGTCCTTCCATTCCTTTATCAAAGCAATAGTTAAGAGTCGCTTCAAAAGGAAAAATACTAAACAACTGGCAATATTTCTTCCGTAAAATATTAGGATGCACAGATGTACAAGATAATTTGTATTTTAATCCACTTGCATAGACCAAGTGAGTTATTTATCTAGTATAGTTCAATTCAACAAACATCTACTTAGCTCAAACTATTTGCAAGGCATTTTGCCAATGAGAAAAAGATATATATTTTAAATGACAGTTCCTGTTTTCAAAGAGTTTACATTCTGAATTGAAGTGTGGCTGCTACTGAGTTGGGGATTAGATGGTCATTCAGTGCTCCTCCAAATTCCATGGTTCAAATAGAAAATTGTGGTAAAGTCTAACAATGTTCTGGGAACTGGTATCTTTGATTATAAGCTTCAAACAACAAATCTTGAAGGAAAAACCAGAAGCAAGTTCCATCTAGAAAATTTGCTCTGCTGGGTCCTTCTCCATATACAAGGTATAGAGACTGGGGTGGGAGCAGGGTCTGATAAAAATGACAGCTATTGTACTAATGATCCTCAAGAAAAGCACAAATCAAATTTAACTAACTTTTATTAATTAAGTGTCAAGTATGTACAAGACAAGTAAAAAAAACACTCCTGCTTTCAAGAAATATGTTTTATCAAAGGAAAATATACATACATATAAAAATACAAAATATATACTATCAAATATAAATACTTGGAGTTAAGGGGAATACTAATATTGCAATATCTCGACAGAAGATATCAGAGTGCATTCCTTTTGGCCATTTTTTTCCAGCACCAAGAAGACAGTACTGCGATCTCCTCTCCTAGAAAAGTACAATAAATGATGAATAATGTTTTCCCATGGAAATTAACTACCATTTATTTGGTGCTTTTAAGGTTTACAAAGTGTTTCTCATAACCTGTGAAGTCCTTGCACAATTATTGTTATTCCTGTTTTATAGATGAGAGAATTTAGGCTCATGGAAGGGGGGGTGAGGAGGAGTTTTAACTTTCCTACTCCCACATCGCTAGTAAAAGTCTGAGGCAAGATTGAAATCCTGGTCTCCTGACTCCAATTCCGACATTTTAGATTACACAACACTGCCTCCCAAGAGATGTCTGCAAATTGGTACCTGTAGTCATAAGACCTTACCTATAGTCTAAGGAACAAGTAAAAAGTATGACATGGGGTAGCAAACCATTCTGAGGTACTGATGGGACCTTCGGGATGATTAACAGAAGACTCACTGGAGAAAATGATAAGGTTACAAGTACCAGTACTGAGTGAAATATTCATTTTTTTTTAATCGAGTCATGGAATAAAAGCAAATGTGACAGGTTCTAGCATGTCCAAACAGAATGTCTGACACTGAGGTAACAGTGAAATGCTTAGTATTCTCCTTAGATTTGAACATATTCAAAGAATAGGATTAGTATTCAGTATTTAGAAATTAATAAACAATAGAATAACATAGGAAAAAAAAGTTGCTTTGGTTCTAACCTTTTGGCTATTTTGATTAAAAAAATCCGGGTCAAGGAAATCTTATTATGGAAGCCAGTTACTCATTCTGACAACATATACTTCAGTTTCTAGAACACATACACACACAAAGTTAATTATAGATAAGAGGAGGAAATAGTTCAGTGGTGGGGGTGGGGTGCATAGAGTTTATGAAGGAGAGAATATATTGAGTGTGAAAATATGCCTCTTTAATGCAAAACTAAGATTTTATCCTGGGAATAAAGCAACTTCAATATCTGGGAAATACAGAGGAAATGTCCAGTTTTTTTTGTTACTTTATTCTAACTTCCTCTAGCTCATAGGTCTTTTGATGCTGAGTCCTCAGTATGTGGATGAGCAGGTAGTCTCCTAGGACTTTCTTTAGTAATTTTCTAATTGTTAAAATCTTACATAGGAGTATTTGAGCAAATTAGGGACTCTATTAGCTAGATGGGGAAGTCAATAGTGAAAAGGGATCTTTAAGGCAATGCTGATGAGTTTATAGAAGGAACAGCAACTATCCTTTGTGCAAATATCTTTTAGACAATGAGAGGATGAGGTTTCATTATTTCAGAATAAACTCAATATAGGAAAAAAAACAATTAGGGAGACCAAAAATCATTGAAAACGATTGGTTGCCGTTGCCAAGCTAATGGTGAAATTGGAGCTGTACCTTTCAGTCTTGACTCTCACAATTAAATCTCACATTGCAAAGTATTAAGAATGTACCCTTCAATCATTGAATAGAAGAGAATAGGTTTTGTTATCCACTTAATTGAAAAGGATGAAATGGAGCTATAAGAAAAGGGGGGAGACCCACACATATGTAGGACATTACAGGCTTCCAGAGAAACTTCTGATTTCTAAATTTGTGTTGTTCTATTTTATTATAAATCCTGATTTAAGAAAATGAAGGAGTTGTTTCCTGCAGAGTACCATCTGGCAAAGGAACACCTTCTGTAAGAGGGCTGAGTAATTTTGCTGATATATAGTCAGAAAAATATAGCTGAGCAACAGAGAAACTAGGCACTCAATATCTCCCCATTCTTTTTAACTGTCAAAACACTGAGGGTCTGGCTATAGGAAGATTAAAAAAAAGTAAAAAAAAATGAGAGAATCTGTGATAAGTGTTCTGCCACAGTGGATATTACTAATTCAGAGAGCACGGACACTCATAACATGCTGGGACTTAGCTATTTAGCTTTCTTGAATTTAAACATGTCTTTAAACTTCAAAAGATTAGGCTCACACTTGAAGGGAGAGAGGAACTTAAGGAATTTAAGGCTGACTTTGTAATACACTTGGGAGGATCCAAAGATAGAAGTTACATGAGTAATAATAATTATAACGGTAACAATTATTATTGTAACTGGTCTTTATGGAGAACTTTAAAGCCAGCAAAATGTGTTAGGAACATTATCACATTTGAGCCTAAAAAAGTAATTGCATGAGAAAGATACTGCAGAACATCATGCCTGTTTTAGAGTTAAATAAACTGAGGCTCAAAAAGGTTAAGTGACTTACTCATTATCAAAAACTTTCAAAAGAATAAAAATAAAAGTTAAGCTAAAATGTTTTCTGTGGTAACTGGAGGGTGAAAAATGTCTCAGAAAAAAGCTTAAATCATCTGAAGACAGAATCAAACTAGGCCTCACCTTCCAAGAGTCAGTATTAAAAAAAGAGACATTAACATTTTTTTAAATTCTGAAAAAAATCAATTTTTCTCATTTTGCTCAGAGCATAGCCAAAAAAAATATGTCTTCCTCTAGTGGCATAAGGTCTTTGACATTTGTTATTAAGCCTTGTGAGCAATCTGCTATATAAAGGCCTAAGAGATATGGGGTAGTACCAGTTGTAATTTTATCACTCCAAATTTCTCCATCTTGTGCTTAGGGCAAAAAAAAAGGACTGATTTAAAAATCTATATGGAAATCTTGCTTTGGATAACAATGTTGCTCACCCTGACATAATATAAAGGGTTATAAAAAGGGATGGTTCTCACTTAATTGCTCAATTTGTGCGCGCGCGCGTGTGTGCGTGTGTGTATGTGTGTGTGTGTGTGTGTGTGTGTGTGTTTCCAACTACTTCTTGGTCTTAGTCCTCATATCTGTATACTTTAGCAAGGTAAGAAGAGAGACAGCAGTGTCATTATAGGACATGGAAGGTCAAGCTTAAAATAAAATAAAAAAAGATCTAGGTTCATACATTACTTCTGGCATATACTAGCCAAGTGATCATGCATAAGTTTTTTCACCTCTAAGTCCCCCCAACAGCTCCCTAAATTTAGTACAGTGGAAATACTTGACTCTGGAGATAGAGGGCTAAGCTCAAATCCCACCTCAGACATTTGTCACTTGTGTGGCTGTAGTTAAGTCGCTTACTTCCCTAGTCTCAGTTCCCTGACAGTTACAGATCTATGATTCCCTAAAGTTAAAAAAAAGTTGCTAATGTGTTTTGCTTTATCATTAATCACCATAATTTATCTTACTTCTGAGTCTTTCCATTATAGGAAAACAAAGACCCTCCCATACCTTTGCTTTGGTTTCTATATTCTAATTTCCCTTTCTACCTTACTACCACCCTCTCTCTACCCTTAGCACGACTTCAAAGACCCAGATGCTTGGCACTTTAAGAGCTAATCTCAGCTCCTCCTTGGGACTCCTAACTCAAGCCAGAGTAAAGGAATTCTGAGCCTGAACCCAGAGGTATCTCATGTCCAAGGTAGCTTAGGGGGCATCACAGCTTAAGGGAAGGAAGCTACTAACCAGGTAACTTCTGAGGGCAACTGGAAAAGGAAAATGATAGTGTTGACTTCTTTACTGCAGGCTCAAAAACTGTTAGGTACTTGACCAAGCCCAGGAAAAAAAAGAACAACAACAACAAAAAGAAACTTTGAAGGGAAGTAGGAGTGGGAGTAGAATTAACTGGACTTTGGGAAATGATCTGATGTGAAAGCTGTTTAGTTTTTCTTTTCTTGATGGAAGAATCAAAAACTACTGCAAAATTACAAACAAGCTGGAGCAAATGCCACAACAAAGGGAGGGAGAGGAGGAGTGGGAGGAATTGCTCGTTTTGCTTGTGCTGAATCGGCTGGAGCAGCGGCACAGCCGGATTCAGATGTTCTTAGGTATAGCTGAATATGTGATCTGGATTTCAGTAGAAAGAGCAGGGCTAGACATGCAAACTGTAAACCCAAGAAGAAACTTTCTTTTCCTTTTGTTTTATGCATAGAGACAAGGAAGCACAAATAGAGTCTTAGTTCTAAAAGGCCGGTAATAAAGTTGGAATTAGAAAATAAGCATGAAACCCCAAGTCTTTGTCCAAGTCTGCTGAGCTCTACTGTCTTTCTAAAGTATCAAATCCTCTCTAGGTGGTATTAAAAACCCAGCACAGCCACATTTGCAAATCCCACAGGCCCAGCTTAGTTTTATTAGAACCTCTTTGAGAAAGGATTCTTTTTCTTTTGAGAAAGGAAAAGACAACAACAACTTATTAGGCCTTTTGCCCTTTGCAGAGATGGGTAGATTTTAACTATGTTTTCTGCAAGTTACTATTGACCCTGGTGGTGGTCTATTAGTATAGATACTAACACTAGACACAGACTCCCGTGGGCCTGCTTCTTTCATAAATTTTATCCTTGACAACAAGAGAAAAGGCAGAATCATCATCGCTGGTGTTAGAATGGTCTAGGGAGACATAGTGGGAAACAATAAACATAGTTTTAAAAAGCTTACAAGAGGAGAATTATCTACAATGAAGCTGTTCTACCCCTTCCATAATGCTTGTACCTTCCATTTAAAGACAGATAAATTTTCCATGACAGCTCTTAATAGCCTCTACAGTTATTCACTGAACTTGCCCTCAAAATTACAGGGTAATAAAAGGATAATAGCATTTGACTGACTAAATGAGAAGGTGGGCTCTCCTAGGAAAGTAGACAGTTCATTTTTCCCCCCTTTCACCAGACTGCCCAGTGAAAGTACTGCAAAGATCTTAGAGCCAAAGAGCAGAAACAATGAATCTTTTTACAGCTGAAACACCAATTGGAGCTCTCATTTAAATCATCCCTAGAGACAAAGAACATTTTTTTTTCTGTCTTGGTATTAAACACCTATACATCTGCCCACATTTTAAGTGTAAAAATAAACCATTTGTTTCTATAAATTTATACTTAATCCATATGTTCTGCAAATTATCATCATAATAAAGGGATTTCTCTTTACATATCACATTTCTGCTGCTCATTAGGATGAATGTGTATGTGTATAATTTACACATTTCTGCATGAAGAGACTCCGGCAACCTATTCTTCTGCATCCCTTTTCATGTGATTCATATTGTTGAATGAATGAGGAATGGAATGTAATAATCAGCACATCTGGAAACAAAGTCAATAATAGTTTTCTCCCTCTCACTAGCTAATTCAAATTCCATAACATAGCTTCAGGAGGATGCAGGCCAAAAGAAAATAGATTTTCTAAGACCACAGGACAGCAGTTTATTCTCTGTAACAGTGCTTGGCAGCCTTGAGTGCCTTTCAGTGGTTCTTATGTTCTCATGGGACTTAATTCTCACCCACCCTCCTCCCTGTTTCACCACTTAGAGCTTTGGGAGTTCAATCAACAAATAAGTAGTGAGTACCAATTAACCAACGCACTATCACAATCTCTTTACATTTCTTCCAGCATTTCAAGACAGAATAATCATTGCTGTTTCTCAGCTTGCAGCAACTTATCACTCAGTAGTTGAAAAGCCCACTTTACACATTGCCAAAGATTGATAAGTCTCATTAAATACTTTGAGGTTTAGCAGATTTATCTTATTTTAATCCATCATGACCATCATCACCCTTAATATCTCTATAGCCTAAGAAACCATAAATCCAGGTAGGTAATTTATTTAATTGTTAGGGGAAAATATTTTTTCTACCAGGAATATATGTGTGCACAAGTATATATATATATGTGTGTGTGTGTGTGTGTGTTTGTGTGTGTGTGTATATGTATGTATATAATTTAAAATATCTTTCAGAATGGAAATTCTGATTGATAAAGTGGTCATCATGAAATATTTTATCTTTGAGGCACAATACTACCTTTTCACCCTGTTTCTTTTTTAATTCTTTAAAGTTAGAAACCCCATATAAGGACATTTCAAAGTCATTTTTTCCCTCATCAAACTCCCCTACATCCTTAAACGCTTGCTCCTACATTCCTTCTACCTTTTCAATTAAACCAAAAACAGGCTTTCTTCAATCCTAACTCTCCATCGTTGGTGGTCACTTTTCCCCTGGATCCAGAATCCTCCATTCAGGGAAAGGCACTGACAAATGACTTGCTCCCTGTTGCCTCATTCAGTCCACTTCTCTAACTCTGTGCTTCAAAAATGTTTTTATCTTTGGAAACCCATGCAATTAATTTATAACACTCTCTTCCTATCCTTGTTAGTATAACTTGGAGGTCATTCTTCCACCTCCCTACCTGACTTTAAAACCTAGTTCATAGGCTTCCTCTTCTCACTATTTTAAAGGAAATTTAATATTCATGTCGATAACCCTTCTATTACTCTGACCATATCATCCTTAATTTGGAATAGTTTGGAATGTGAGCTTCCCAAAACAAGAACCATCTTCTTTTTCTCTTTGTATCCCCAGCACTTAGTACAGTGATTGAAATTTACTAAGCAGTTATTAACCACTTTTATATACATTCATTTATTAATTAATGTTTTTTCCAACCTCCTCTTGCCATATAGTGGCTTAGTCAGACCAGAGGACTCAACAGCTTATGGATTAACATCACCACCAAGATCCTGAATTTCAAAATCCCTTTTCCACCCTTCATTCACAATAAATCTTCTGTGGCAAAGCTTGGCACATGTCTGGTACATAGCAGGTATCTAATGAATGCTTATTACTTGAAATGACTTCTGTTTGCCCTAAATTACTTTTTCGTTTTTGCTGGTTCATCTTCCCTACTCTAGCTTCACTGCTCTCCAAACCTGCTCTTGACTACACCTTACAGTGTTACTTAATGATGCAGTAGCTATTACCTTCTTCTTCAGACATTCCTCCCTTTTTACCTTAATAATATTCAATCTCCCATAATCCCCATTCTGTGATTCCTTTACTCTGGCTCCCAGGCATCACTAGAAATGAATATAAAACCAAGGTAATTTCACTCTAATATTATGATATTTTCCCTCATTTAGGGCTTTGTTAATGCTCAGCAATCCTTGTACTTTAGTTTTATTGACCCACTAATCTCATTATTCACAGTGACTACTGCAAATCTTTTTCTCTCTCCTCAATCCCTTTCATCACATACACTTAAAATAGAAAACAGTTCACACTTCAGTGAGAAGATAGAGACTACTAGAAAGGAATCTCACTCAATTCACTTCTTTCACTTCCCAAAATCTCTGAGTAACATGATGTGTTCCCTATTCCTTCCACCTTTTCTCAGGAAAAGGTGAGCCTCTAATCTCTCATTAAAGCTAATTCCTCAATATGCATACTCATCACACTTGTTTTCACATCCTTAAGGTGATATTACTTTATAAATATTTGTGTTATGAAATTCAGTTTCTCTCTTTTCACTAACTCCTTCCTATTCATCTACAGATATCCTTTTTTTGTAACTCAAGCTGCTGAAAGTTGGGTATCAAGGTCACTTCTATACATAAAAAATCATCAAATGCTAATCAGTATTTTTTCTGGTAATATCAATGAATTTTTAAGATGGTTTCTGAGCATCAAAATGTTGAACAGACCTCCAGAAAAGGAAAAGACTTGGTTTAGTTCTATTAATACTCAATCAAGGGGCGGTTAGGTGGCACAGTTAATAGAGCACCGGCCCTGGAGTCAGGAGGACCTGAGTTCAAAGCGCCGTGTGACCTTGGGCAAGTCACTTAACCCCAAGTGCCCTCCAAAAAAAAAAAGCAAAAAAAAAAAAAGACTTAATCAAGTCAGACTAAAGTCAATTTCTTTTCTTAAGCTTGGTTACTTAAGTGGCAGATTAAAAGAATGTCCTGGATCTAATTTACTTAGATCATAGTAATACAGATTTACAGTTGCAGGAACCTTATTAGTCATGTAATCTAAGTATCTCATTTTAAAGTTGAGAAATTTGAGAGATTATGGCCTTTAGCAAAGTGCTTTAAAAAGTTTCTAGCTATATTCTTATGGACAAGATGAAGAAAGTGAATTAGAGGTGACAATGCATTTCCAGTTCCTAAATTGTGAACTGGTCAAATGTTTATTCTCAGTGTGTTGTCATTAAAAGTTCAATGCTAACTTGGAAGGAAATCTCTGGTTGATTGGCCCAAGGATCTATGTCTAGTGCTGTGCTGTTTTAATATTTGTCAGTGACTTGGGGGAAAAAAAAGGAATGAGCATGTTCATCAAATCTATAAATGACAAAAAAAAAAGAAGAAAAAAAGCTTGGAGAGATAACCAGCACATGAGGTGACAAAGTTCAAATGCAAAAATAAGGCTAGAAAGCTGGGCTGAATTTAATAAAAATAAATTAAACAGGCATAAAAATGAAATCTTATATTTGGGTTCCAAAAAAAATCAACTTCATAAGTATCAGATGGGAGAGATTACCAGCTCTTCTGCAAAGAACAATATAAATCAAAAGTTTTGTCACCTTTCTGGGGTTTTAAAAATCACATAGATTTATATTACTCCTGAAATAGTCATTTGTGGAATAGAGAAAGCAAAAACTAGACAATAATTTGGCAAAATCATTTTTACTCTTTGAAAATGACCAAAAAATTTTCATCTCCCTCATTCATCCAACACATGTCACATCTGAAATTCTTTGCTTATGTGACATTGATCATAGAAGTGTCCTAAAAGATATATCATAAAAGTTGGCTGAAAAATTATTTATCTAGTTGAAATTACAAAAGCATTTAAGAGGGAACAATGACCATGTAGTTTCAAAGAACTTTACTTCAATAGAACAAAATAAACCCTATAAAATAAGGAGAATCATGAAACCTAGTATATATTATGTTATGGAAATGCGTATGTTATTACATATATAAAATATAATAAATTAGTATTTTAAATCATAAAATCTTAATTACAGATCAAGATCAACTGATGAGGAAACTGGAGCCCAGAGAAGTTCAATGCCTTTTACAAAATTATATAGCTAAAAATTGGTGTGAAGACTCAGATTTCCTCACACTCAGGTCCAGTGATATTTTCTACAAAATGCCTGATGCTTGTCCTCCTCACTACCTGACTGATCTTTTTTCAAATTTAAATGATGTGTATAAAAAGAAAGATGGCATGCTTGTTAAATCTGTATGAGATGAAGCTCAAAGGGGTAACTAAAAATATTAGATGACAGAGTTCAGAGCCAAAAAGGTCTTAAAATCTCAATACAATGGACCATATCTAATAAGATGAAATTTTAAAATAACAAATGTGAAGTCCTGTACTATGATTCAAATAATAAACTTCAGATGAGGAAGGTGAAGCATCACTAACCAACAGTACTTCGGAAAAATGTTAGGGTTCTTGTGGCATTTATGCTCAACAAGCGTCAACAGTTTGATATAGTAGTCAACCACGATAGGAGTACTATCTCAAAAAGGCTAACTATTAAATTGGATTTATGTTGCCTATTAGGGCTGAGGTTAGAGCCAGAGCTCACTAGACCTTTCTCATTGCAATGTTAGATAAAATAATTTATTCTTATTTCTGAGCTGTCACTTTCAAAAAGAGAAAAGCCCTGAGAGGATATGACTCAGAAACAGGTAAACTTTGATTAGGAGGGGTAAAGGAACATGGATTGTGGACTGTGGAAGGCATACTCTACTGTTGCTTTGGATAATACAGACAATTTGAGGAAGCAAGATAGGGGGAAGAGAAAGAGAGGTAGAATAAAGGCATGTTGTACCCGGTAGATCTGAAAAGTGGGAAAGAATGGATGCCAAGGGAAATATGATGGAAAATATGAAGTCCGTGAAGACAATTTTGTCTCACCTACAATTTTCCCTGAGAAGATCTTTGACAACTGAAACTTAGTAAGTACATAATAACGAGAATTATATTCACACTAAAAGAAATAATAAAATAAAATGATCACTGTTAAGGTTTGGGGATAGTAAGACCTTTGGATTTAGGGTTTTATAAGATTGCTTCACCAGCAACACAACTTAGTGCACCTAATGAATCACAAATTGAGTATTTCCTTTCCCGTGGCATTAATTCATAAATGATGTCAACATAATTGCCTATGACTGCTTAACAAAACCATAGACTCAATAATGATAAAGGCATTAAACTGTTCTGAAACTCCAGGTTCATTAGTTTACCAAACAGAAGAATTCTGGGTTAAAGATTTTCAAGAATTACTTTAAAGCCTTGGGAAAAAAAGCTAAAGTCACTTTATAAAGTTCAAATGTGATCGACTTCTGATTTCAAGTAAAAATTTTCAAACATTAATATTGAATGAATAATTAATCATAATATTCATTGAGAAATGAGAAAAAGAATGGTCTATTATATCATTTCTAGGATTCAAGATAATTAGAAAACATTATAGTTGAGTATCTATTATAGTTAACTGGAAAGATACGCATACTAATGCCAACTTAAATTATGAGTCTGATCAACATTGAGCAATAAAAAGGGAGGGTAGTCAAAACACTGCTCAGATTCTGTCTGTGCTCTTGTTCAGGAGTTTGAGAGTAGAACCATCTATCATCAATTTCTCTTCTCTAAATGGAGATCACTTAGTTTTCAAAAAACTGAAAAAGGATAATTAAAGTGATGGCATGTTAAACTGTAGAACAATTCTTTTTTAATTTATTCCACTCAAAACTGATGTACCTTGTATTCTTTCAGTGAAGAAATCCAAACTAACTTTTTTTTTTGGGGGGGGGGGAGTGAGAAGACACAAGGAAGGCAATAAGACTGGATCTCACTATCTCTCCTAGGCCAGAAGTGCATTGTCTACTCACAGCCCAGCACTATTGCTACTCTGCATAGAACCTCTCACCTGCTCCATTTACTGACCTGGATTGGTACGCCCCTTCTTAGGCAGATTTGTGGCACCTTGTTCCTAGAGGCTCACCATACTGGAGCAAGATGACACAGACACTAATCGGTTCTAGGTTTCCCGTAGCTAAGGACTCCTGAATTCAAGTCAATCACCAGTCTTTGATTTCCCAGCAGTAACAACTACAAGTGTGTACCATGGTACTAGGCTTTTGAATGCTTTACCAATACTTATTCATTAACACAAAGGCGGTATAGTATTCTGACCAAGGTACTAGAGTAGGAGTAAGGAAGTATGGGGTTCTATTCTTGGTTTTTAAATTATTAAATAACTACATGAATTTCAGCAAGTAGAGATTTAGCAGCCTTGCCTGTAAAATAAGGTTAATGGACGAAATAATCCCTATTATTACCTTCCATTTTACAGAGGGAGAAGTACAGGTATAGTATATTTTGTCCTTTATCTGATCTGGGAAATCAGATGCAGTGCTCAGTTTTTACCCCAGTGATCTACCTACTATTCATTAGACACATTGTTTCTGTGCAAATCATTTCCTCTAATCAATACTGACTAAAGATTTGACCCCTGAGTTAAAACTACTGTCACCCTTCTTCATTCCTTGGGGAAGGTCTGATTTAAGCAATAGCACTCTGGACAACTTCAGAGTTAAATCTTGTCGGAAATAAATCAGCCAGTGTCTGCTCTGAATAAAGACAATAAAAGAATGTCTTTCATGCACAGAAAAAATAGCTGAAATTTCCCATAACTCATGTTTCTATAGCACTTTAACTTTTACAAAACATACTTCTCACAAACATATAGAGAGGTAGTATAAGTTTATAAATGGATAATTGAGTCAGAGGGAATTGCTTTTGGCTGCCCAATTAGTTGAGTAAACACCAGCATTCAATTATAGCACACCAGAGTCTCTAAATCTACTACTGTTTCCCCTATGCCATGCTGCTTTTCCAAAGTTTGACATAGTATGAAGGCACCACAAGAATTCTGTTATCAACACTACAATAGCAGCTGAGCTGTGAACAATAATGACCTAACAGTTTCACAAAAGAAATGCTGAAAAACTGCTTCTCACTGCTATGAATAGAGAAGTGGGAGAAAAGTTGTGTGGAATGTGGCAAATAATATTAGTATGTGAGTTAGATTTGCTTGTTTTTCATTGTAAAACTTTGGGGCTTAATGCAGTAATATATATTGTGACAAGACAATGGAATAAGCAAAGAAGACATCAATAAAAAAATTACATGAATTTTGTTTTTGAAAACCATTTCTCTAATAAAGAATGTTTAGTATTTGAGTAATAACTTCTGACTTTTTTTTCTTCTGAAGTATGTCTAATGGTTTAGTGACACATTTTATTATGTGTCTCTTCATCAGCATCCCATGAAGTCGAAAGCTAAAATTATAATCAGTGAAAATTGTTAAAATAATTTGGAATTCCAGATAATATTTGTATAAGAAAAATCTCACCTTTAGTTTGTACATTACTTAGTAAGATCATGAAGTAGGAATTGACCTTAAGAGATCATTTGGTATAATCATCCTCTGACTTGAAATAAAACAATGTTTAAACCACGAGTTAGAAACATAATTATGCCTAAATGCAATGACCAATGTAATTGGGTGCTTAAGGATAAAGAAGAGAAGACTTTGAGCAAATGAAAATGAGGGAGAGAAAAAGAAAAAAAGAAAGAAAGAAATGTAGCAGAAATATCACCATTACTTGGGTTGCTTTTCAGCCAAATCCAGCATGGCTAAGCTGGTATCAGTCACAGATTGTCTACTTTCGTTGTAAGGACTGGAAGCTTTACTATCTGTCCTTAGAGACCAATCTAACATTTTATTAAATTTTAAGTCCTTATCTTCCTTAGGAAAAGCACCTCATTATTCTAACCGTTCCTTATGACTAAGGACAGGAACTGGGCATGTGATATCATTGGTACAGGGAAAATGAAACTCTCCCAACGCATTTGGGCATTTTCTCTGTGAAATACAGTCTTACAGTAGACTCCTTAACCCTTTCTGTATGATGAGTCTTTTGGTGGTCTAGCTAAAGATATATAACATGTTCTCTGAATGATGCTTTTAAAAGCATAAAATAAAATATGTAAGATTACAAAGGAAAACAAGTATGTTGAGACAGCCAAAGCATTTTTAAGTAAAGTCATCTACCTCGTTTTGGGAACTTCTGTAAGGCTTAAGAGAGGTACCTCAGCAGGGAGACTTGAACTCGGTTCTTGGTGAGTCCAAAGCCATCTCTTTATCAACTATTTGACACTGTACTGCCTTTCAAACATTCATCATAAGGTAATAAAATCTATTTTCCATGTAGTTGAGCAATTTAGTCACTCATCTCTATACAGTCAAAACTCAGCATACTCAGAATCATAGGTTAGAGATAGATTTGTCTAGATTTTGTCACTCCTCAAAATAGGAACAGCTCAGGGGTCTCACAAGATAAGGCCGTGATTCATTAATGTGGATAAAGGTCAGGTGTTTCATAGTTAAAGGGATTGGAGGTGAAGGAAGTCTTCCTGAGACACAGCTGATGGACTTTCCAATGCTTAGTATCACAGAAAGGGACGTAACAATTAGCAAGGTTGCATGGGACATGGAGGTCTCTAGCATGTAAGGTTCTAGGCACAGATGGCTAAAGAAAAGGGATAGGATAGGGGTACCAAGAGAGAGTCAGGGGCATAGTAATAACAAAGACACCTTGTCACAAAAAAGGCTGTTCTCAAATGGGGCAATGATTGGGATGTCCCCAGTTCACATTAATTTCTACACACCTAATGCTTAAAGAAAACTCTTGGCATAACAAAATCTGCTTCCTATGCAGACAAAAGGTACTAGAGTCTATTTAGATAACCTGTTCGTAGAGAACTGAGCTAGCATCTTGAGACATCTTCTCCATGTAATATATAACATCTCTCCATATGAAGACTTATCTGCCTTCCTGAGAGGATTTTAACTCTCCAGACTCCACCTCAGAACCTCTGAACTTCATCATGCCACCAGTCCAGATATCTTGTCTTTCCCCTTTTTAAATGTGATCTCTCTCTCTCTCTTGGAATGCAGGCTCCTTGAGGGCAGGAACTTTCTTTTCCTTTGTATTTGCATTTGTAATAGTTATCACAGTGCCTGGAACATGGTATAAGTGCTTAATAAATGTCTGTTTGACTCTACATTAACTTTTTAATATTTTCTGCTGCTTCTCATCAATTCAATCATCATCTTGATGTAGATGATTCTCAAACTGAATTATCCTAGAAGAGAATTTAGATCTCAAAATTTTAAAACACAAATGTTAAAAATTTTTTTATATGAAATTGGAAAATAAAATGAAATCTTAAATAAACAAAACCTCGCCTTAGGCAAGACCTCCAATTGACCCTGTGTGTGTGTGTGTGTGTATAAAATATCCAGAGGTTTTTTTTTTAATATTGTCTCCCCTGTTAGAATGTGAAGTTCTAGAGAGCAGGGACTTTTTCTGTCTCTTCTAGGCTTAACCAAATGTCCAGCACATAATAGGGCTTAATAAATACATATTAACTTGAATTGCTTCCTCTGAACTATTGATTTTTTCTATTATGAGAAGCACGCTACATGGTCCTATGATAAGGCATGGACATGACCATGGTAGAGGTATGCATTTTCTCCACCCAAAGTTTTAGGGTTTTTCTGTTAGAGAAATACAAAAGAGTTTTTACAGGCAATTAGAGTTTCTAAAATCTCAAATAATATTCAAAGTTTTGCCTGCAGAAATCATTGTCACGGATTGGTATTTCTATTTTGCTTAGCCTATCATTTTAAAAGGTTGTTTACTTGCCCTACTGCAGGGCTTTCTAAGTACACCAGAATTTTCAAAACTGATCCATGAAATCTGATGATATACAAAAAGAAATTAGAGAAGGGAAACTGGACTTTTATAGTAAACATTAAATATTCTCTTGTAGGAGAAGGAGTATTCTTTTAAAAGAAATAGTTGATAATAACATTTGTCTACTTTAAGTAATATCATATACCTGCTTATTATTGTGTCTTTTAACCCTACAAAATTACATCAGCTGTTCCAGTTTCTTCCCTTGAAAACTGTGATCGATTCTGGAACTGCATAAATCACATTCCCCAAATCAGGACTATATTAGCCACTATAAATGGAGAGGACACACATTTTAAAATATCTCTTAATTAGGTCAAGCACTTGGAGCAAATTATTTCCAAATTAAATATATTATCCATGAACGACTGTATTTATTCAAGTAAATCCCCACCCTAATATATTACTCTCCTCTTATATATGACTCTTCAGAGGAGGAGAAAAATTAACAGTTTTTTCTTAATGTAGTTATCTCCCCAGGGTTGACCTAGACCCAGCAGTATTCCCACAAACACAACAAAGATAAGAAAAATGATTCCTTTGTGGTTTTTTTTTTGATTTGTTTGTTTCCTGAGACCAGACCTCAACGGTGGTTGAGTATAACTTTCCTGTGTGTCTAGATATAACCTGAACCCTGGGTAAGAAAATCCTCTTAATATTCTGAAACTACTGTGAAATGTTTGTTTATCTTTCCCTTAGTTGTCACCAGGCAGTACATTTTTTTCAGCTTTTGGTATAAATACATGTGTATTTATTGATATATTGATGTACTGATATAAATACATACATGTGTATGTGTATATATTTATATATGTCTGTATGATAGTAGAAAGATATCCCTAATATACATATGTATATGAGGGGGTAGGTAGGTGGCACAGTGGACAGTGTTGGACTTAGAATCAGGAAGACCTGAGTTCAAATCCAGCCTCAGACATTTACTAGCTGTGTGACCCTATCCAAGTCACTCAACCTTGTTTGCCTCAGTTTCCATATCTGTCAAATGAGCTGGAGAAGTAAAAGGCAAACTACTCCTATATCTTTGCCCAGAAAAACCTCAAATGTGGACACAAACAGTCAGACACCACTGAAATGACTAAACAATGTTTATAAGAGGCATCCTGGTATGGTGTATAGAGAGCCAACTCCATATCAGTAAAGACTGAGTGCAAATTCTACTTGAATCTCAATTATGTGTCCCTTAGCAAATTATTTAAACTCTTAGGATGGCAGATAACTCTTTGTAAAGCAGTGTTTTGGAGTAGTACAGATTTCCTTTGGTAAAGAGAGTTTCCTTACCTGTAATTTCCTCTACCAATGATATTATAGCTCAAGTCCCCTAATACATTTGTATGATCCCTGCTTATTAATTAAATATTTGATGAATGCTCCACTCGTTAACAGAATTTGATTATATTAATCCTATTTTTTTAGGTTAAAGTTGAATTTTTGGTCTAACTTTGTCTTACCATTAGAAACATAATTATAACTCCCTTATCTGACACTCTTTGTGACCATCAACAGATGGCTTAGTCTCTGAACCTCATTCTTCTCATCTCTAAAGTGAGGATAATAATATCTGTATTACCTGCCTTACAAGACTCTAAAGATCAAAAGAAATAATGTATGCAAAACACATTGTGATTCTTAAAACACTGCTATCGGAATATCCCCTATTAGAATATAACAGAACTAAGCTCTTTGGGGAAAAACAGTTGAAAAGGGGTTAGTTATTGTTCACAGATCTTCAACTATTCTTTTATTTGGGGAACAATAATATGTTCCACCACTAAGGTGATCACCATGCTAATAGCCATAGCAACCTATGGGGGGTATTATGTTGATGGTTGAAGTATGAACAGAGTTGATCATTGCAAAAACAATATTATTACATAATCACAGTCTCCCAACCTTCCCCAATATTTTATACTTCTCATCATATTCAGTTCATTACTGTAAAAGTGAAGGGGAATTAGGTAAGCAAGGAGAAAACAAGAATGGTTTCAGATATTAGAATGGTGTAGAAGAAATTTCTTCATGTGGAGAGTAATTGGAATGTAGAATATAACACACAATGTAACCCTAGGGGTTCCAACTGAAATGTTTTCAACAACATTTATACAGGTGCCAGCCCCACCTTTTCTAAGGGTTTTTGTCTATATTGTTGTTAGAACCCTAAGACTGTATCAAGGGAAGAGAAAACAAAACCAAATGTTCCAGAGTAATTTGGTGATTACAAAACCATCCCAATAGACTATGATGTACTATGATGGGGCCAAAATTATCCTGAATAGTTGTTAATTATGTAAACTTCTGCTTTATTTTGGCTGAGAATACAATTGATGTAGATTTAGTAATGCTAAGTAATATGGATTATTTTTTTTAATTTTATTAAATCTAATATTGTGAGCTTTATTTTTCTCTGAGAAAAATGGAACTAGGATATTTTATTTGCTGAAAGATGTTTAAATAAAGTGAGTTCAATGAGAAGGAGATCCTACTTTTATAATTCTATTCCTTTTAAAGAATATTGATAAATGCCACCTATATACACAAAGCACTGATTGACACAGTGGCTTTTCCTAACTCTGAAGATCAGAGTAGCAGAAACCAGATTCAAAGGCCAGGCAACCTGAACCTCTTGCAGAATTCTCACTATTAAACACAGTCGAACAAAATCTACACAACAGACTAAGCAAATTCGCTAATACTGAACCACAAATTTGGTGGCATTGTTTTCACTTTTCTTATGTAACAAATAATGGAGAGAAGGCTCATCTCTATTTTTCCCAATGCTACTCTGCCTTTAATATCAAGAGTATTTTAATTCTCCTATCTTATTTAAAAATCAGTGAAAAAAGTTGGTCAATTTAGTGAATAGGAAGGACTTTTTTCTACTATTTGTGTCTTCTTTCAGGACCAAATGGCTAAGTTTGTGGCTAGATAAGAAGTCAGAACATGAATCTGAAGAGTCACTTCATAATAGCATTGAAAATGAGAGAGGACAAAGAAAGCTAAGAAAGGAGAGGGTTTTCTTTCCTTGATATAAAAACCGGTGGTTATATACAGGTGTGGATTTTGACATCCCACTCTCTCCTACTCCAACCCAGACAATATAAGGGACAATGCAGCAAATTTACTGTGTTATATAGTAGAATTCCAAAATATTATTTTAATAAATCAAAAAGATTTATTAAGTACATACTTTATGTCAGTCACTTTGCAAGGTGTAGAGATACAAAGACAAAAAATAATCCAGGTCTTCAAGGAGCTTACATTCTAATAGGGGCAAAAACATAGTATGAACAACTGGATAAATTCAAGAAATGCACAGAATAGTTCCAATATCTTGGAGAAGGCATTAACAGTGGAGGCAGGGAGGGCACCAGGAAAAGCCTCCTGCATAATAAGAGATGTGAGCTGAGATTTAAAGCTAGGTAAGTAAGAAACAGACATAAAGAGGGAAATCACCAGAGATAAACAGATGCAAAGGCAGATATGGAAGAAGGATATTCTGTGTGATGAAAAGTATGCAGGTCAGTGTAGCTGAACTGTAGAATCAGTGGAAAGGAATAAAATATAAGAATCCTGGAAAGGTAGAAATTGACCAGATTATAAAGAGCTTTACATACCAAATAGTCCTGTATACTGGATCCTAGAAATAATAGAAGGTCACTAAATTATATAAAAAGGTAAGGGTTGGGTAGGTATGGAATAGTTGGACCAGTACCTTAGAAAAATCACTTTAGTTAGCTGAGGGAAGAGTGATTTGGAATGGGGAGAGACTTAAGACAGGGTGATGAACAGTTGCCCAGTGAATTAGTTGAGGAATGATGAGGTATTGAAGTATTTTACAACTGTGTTATAAAGCACTTAACTGAGAAATAAATATTTGCCAAAAATTTTTCCCAAACTATATATACTCTAAAAAAGAATATTTGGTGTATTATAGGCCACAATCACATACACTTGTGTATATGTGTATTGATATATATACATATATATACATATACATGTATGCATACATATACATATAACTACATGCATACACATTTCCATAACTAGGCACATACGATATGAACTGGAAATATTTCCCACCTTTGCTTTACTTTCTAATATTACATCACTGCAAACTTGTGAAGTACTTTACCTAACTTTAAATGCATTGTTTTGTTCACCATTATGTTTTCCAAAAATAGAGCTGAAGCTTTTAATGTCATTTACATCAGAGTCAGAAGAATAATCATGAAAATAATAATTTATGAATAATTGATGAGGCCTGATATCATATTAGAGCAGAGCTATTTTTAATTTATGGAGTCCAGGATAACATGGATTCCAAAGACAGTAGCAGCAAGCAGCAATTAAAGGGGGTTGACTGATGGATACATTGATTGCTCATCAATGGATTGAGCTCCCTCACTGATTGTATTCCAAAGCGCTACTCTAAAACAAGAAGAGCCAAAGCCAGGCATCTTGAATATAATAACTCAATAGCTATCTCGGTAAGAATAAACAAACTGAATAAGTTGGTGAGCCAATGTGAAGTAAAAATAATCCTTTTACTTTTTAACAAAAGATGGAATTACAAATCATCACTTCAGGGTATAACATACAGAAAAAAACCTCTCAGAAAAAATCTTAAATACCATATTGCCCTCCCCTCATTGCTAAGGATTTAACCAAAATAATTCAAATAAAGGCATACTGAACTATTACACTCTCAGTAAAATCACTGCTATACTTTGGGCAACTCTGCATTATGGTTTCTGAATCTATTTTCAGTTGCTTGATGTTACTGCGTAACCATCTGTGCCCCTTCATAGACAACTCATCCTACAAATTCATTGTCCACCTTCTTGAGGAATCTCCCATAGGAACAAAGATGGGAAACAAATACAAATAGCTATCAGCCTGTTCAGTTGCTCTAAGACCTGTCCTCGGAGAAAATGTTAGAAGACTACTTTTTATACAACGTGCTTCCATAAGTCTTGCAATTTCTAGCCATAATTTTCCATATTTTTGCCTATTCCATCATCCATAAATGTCAAAAAAATCAAAGAATTCTGATTGCAGATGGGACCATAGAATGAACTCAATTCACTCATCCAACTCCCTCATTTGGTCATCTGAATTCTCCCTGAGGGGCATCTAGGTGACACAGTGAATAGAGCAACAGCCCTGGAATCAGAAGGACCTAACTTCAAACGCTGCTTCAGATAATTGCCATGTCACTAGCTGTGTGACCTGGGCAAGTCACTTAACCTCAATTGCTTTGCTTTCCCCCTTCCGAAAAAGAAATTCTCCTCAAATTCCAATTCTTGGGAGGGAAGTCATTGGTTTTGAATGAGACGAGTCCCTATTTCAAAGTTTTAGTCCTAAAATTATTTGTTTACAAGCAATTATATTATCACTATAGTAGATTTGAGTGGTTTTTCCATTCTTTTATTCAAATTCTGTTCTTATAAAAGAAATTTAATCAACAATAGTCATCCTATAATTCAAACTTTAAGATGCCAATTTAGTATCATTCAAGTACTAAGTGCATTCTATGTGTGGAAGATATATACAGATGTTCTGTATGAATATAAAAAGATGTTTTATGTGTATGAGCGTATACATACATAAATATACACACACATATACACACACAGATATCTTCACCACAAAATTATATCATATAATCCCTGTATTTGGGAAGTTTACAATATTACATAGCCCATCAAATCTAACCCTTTCATTTTACATATAAAAAAACTGAGACAAGGAGAGCTTAAATGACTTGTCTAGGGTCACAAAGTTAATTAAATATCATAGACAGAACTTAGATCTAGGTATTCCTGTCCTAAAGGGTAGTGATTAATACCCTAATGTAAGGTTGTCTTTTGGGTGAACTAATAATTGCCATAAAAGTGAAAAGGCTAAATAATAAAACAAAGAAGTACACATTTAAGAACCAAAATAAGTGAAAAGAGTTTGGCCAAGATAAAGAGCTATTTGAGCTATTAATAAAACTAGGCTTCAAAGAGGGAATCACTGGGATAAAGATTTCTGGGTTTTTCTCTCTCCTTATATGTCCCTCAACATAATTTGATAGTGATTTATTATTGGTTTCTGGGTTGTGCTACAATACCGCAATTATCTTCATATAATTCTTTAGATTTTAGAAAGTGAGTGCCCATCCCTTTTTATTTATAATCTCATTGAACAGAATAAGTTCTCTGCCTACTATCTGTTCTAGTGGGAGGAAACTTGGACTTGGTAATTTAATCCTGATTCTATCAACAATAAGGTATTTGACTGGTCAAAGTACCTCTCTGGGCTTCAGTTTCTTAATTTGTTACAATGAGGTGAGGTCTCTTCTATCTCACAAATTCTGATACTAAAATTCTAAGCCATAGCTTTGCCCAAAAATGTGGCCAAACCCTGGATGAAATTGGAACCAATTTCCATACATTACACCTACTGGAGGTTGTGGTCACTTTTTGCCATCTTTGCACCAGGCTGCTTTGCAGCCCAGATTTGCAAAAAAATAAAGTGTGCTGAGGAAATGGAGGAACTTTGTTAACTCAGGTTAAAATTTTGATTTTTTGTCTCTATCACTTGGATTTACTGAAATAGCAATTTAATTTATAATGAAGGCCTCCTACTTTCTACCTCACACCAACTCTCCACACTCTACCTGTAAAAAGAATACACACACACACACACACACACACACACACACGCAATATACTAAAAAAGAGAAGAGTATTAAAGAACCAGTTCCTTGGATCAAGTTGATGAAATTGTTTGTCCTTCATTTTTGAAGAGGACTGAGGACATCACAGATGATATTTTGACTTGTGTGTGAACTGTATTTAAATGAGTCAGAGTTACACAAAGTTGTCAGCCTTACTCTCTTTCTGAGTTATCAGAGTTCATGGCAGGACAAAAGTCAAGATGATTGGTGACAAGCCTGGATGCAGCAGATAACCTTAATACCTTCAGTACCAGAGTAAGCTCTAAGTGCTCACAGAGCTTCAGCTGTCTTCATGCATGTTGGAACAAATTGTACCCATGGACCCATTCTGCTGAGGAAAAGTCTTCATGTGCTTGGTGTAGACATCCTTATTCATCAACAGGTTTAATTAAGCCTTCTGCCAAAACGATTTACATAAGTGTGGCCCCTGTGCACGCTACAACTTCTTGGAGACACAGGTTAGAATTCTGTGAAGGTGGACACCAAACACAAATGAGCAACCCTGAAAAGAGGTTTGTGGCCCTCATGCCAGAGGTACTAGTCCTTCTGGAACACCACATACACCCTGGATCATAATAAACAGGTAAATTTGGTTTCAAACTATTCAAATCCATCATATAAAGACTTAAATCCCAAATTAGTATGTAACTGTTCTTTTAAAATAAGAAATCAAGATATAACAACTCGTTTTATGTATTCTTTTAATCATCAAAGCATTCATTACATTAATTTGATTCCTGATCTTTTTTTACACACAAAATCAAGTTTATGATCAGAGGGGAAAAAACTAATCTAAATTAAACTATCAGTGTATCTCTGAGATACTCTGCAAGGTATAACATATGGGTTATTTTAATTGAAAATTAAGTTGTTGGTTATTTCTCTGTTTATCTGTGATTCTAGTCATCTATGGCAAGTGACAGGAGATAAAAGTTTACTTGATTTAGGTCCCTGTTTGCAGTTTAGTCCCAATGTCAAACAACTCCTACTATGAAGCTATTAAATCTAGATGCAAAGACTTAGACTGAAGCAGGAAGATTGTGTGTCAGTGTGTTTTAGTTCATTACGATGTGAAATGTGCTCCTTTGCATTTAAATGGACAGAAAAAAGACAGAAGCATTAACTTGTGGTTCATTATAAGTAAGCATAAGCCTGTCCATTCATTACACCACCCCCAAAAATCTCCTCTGGTGAAAAGCAAAATCACTGGAACAAACAGCTGGGCTTACATGTCGCCATGCCTCCTGGATGCTGCTGTTTGGTAGGTTTAATGTCACTTTTGTACTATTATATACCACACAGAAAGATGTTGACTTGCATCCAGCAGGGTAGCTAATATTCTGTAGCTAATTGTATGCATTTCCATGGCAGTATATCGAAAGAAGGACGCTCCTGCATATGTCTCAGAAGGGAATAGAAAGATATTTCATTTATAGTCACCCATCTGTCTGGTCACAACAGATTCAAATATGAGCACAAGTCAGTTTAGTGTGTCCTTCAGGAATGATTTTCTCATTATGAACCATCTAATAACCTCCATTCAGGCAGGAGTGTGCACAGTACAAAGGATTGTGTGCCATTCTTGCTTGCATGTTTAATCTGATATTCTACTAAAACAGAGTCCATCTTGGAGATTCCGTGGGCATAGAGGGAGCGCTGCTAGAGAAGAAAGAGTTTGAATTCAAGCAAAACCAAAGTATGGAAGGAAAAAGAAAAAAAAGCAAATGTGCACCCTGGGTAGTTAATAAGTGTTTGTTTTTTTCCATGTCTAATTATCAATAAGTGTCTACAAATTATGGTAATGACATATAAATAACCAGAAAGATGTATACATATAAATCTCTTCATGACTCAGATGGCTCTTTAATCTCAGTTATATAGGTATCCCCTCCAGTAGTACAGAATACAACTTATCTGTGGCTTCAGGTCCTGCGGATCTCTTCTCTAGATTCTGCCAAACATTTATAAAAGGAGATTTACCCAATATTTTAAGCACCTTCTCACACGAGAAGGATACTAGTGTAGGACATGGGCTCCATATCAATTAGCATTCACTCTTTATACCTGACTAGTCTATATTCTTTTTTCAGCTAACTTTCTTTTATCTTATAGTTAAGTGACTTGTCCAAGGTCACACAAGTTAGCAGACACTAATATATGCTTATGGTCAGCCTAGGTAAGGACAGAAAACCTCATCAGTAGGAGGTTAGATACTCGCGAAAAAAATTGACTGTGCCAGCATATATAAAAGTACAAATTAGGCCTTAGTCCTATAAATCCCTTCCATTTCTATAATGGCAAATACTTCAGAAGTTTGATTTGGACTCAGGTACTCTGATCCCGGAGTTCATGCCTACCTGTACAATTTTCCACTCCACTTCCCAAACAGACGTTAATTATATACTTATCTCTAAAGTGGTATAATATCCGGATCTTCTCTAGGTCACCAATTAGTTAACGAATGCCATCACAACACTCATGCAACACATTATTTTTTGTTCTTGTTATTTGGCCCTATCTCCTTTTCATCATGCATGTTCTCGCCCAGGTTTCTTTCATAGTAGTATTAGCCCACAATTACCACACATCTTCCCAATCCCCTTTGGTTTATCCAGACGTTTGATTATTGCTAAATTGTGGTATTCCATGATTATTGGGCTATGACATCACTGGGAGGATACCGAAATTTAAAAAAAGATTTGTTTTTATATCAGGGGAGTACTTTTGATCCCTAAAAACACTGAAGAAATCCTCAAATGTTTGTCAGTGTCTCACATTTCTCCTGTTTGATTTTAACATCAGATCAGATAATTATCCATATTCATTTCTGAGATTAGATAAATAAACATGCACACATACACACACAGGTGGAAAAAAAAATCAGTGCCCATCCAGTTGCATGTGATTATTGGGATAACCTTATTCACAGCTTTGCAATTCTGGCTTTATTTCTTTTGAATGGATATGAATTTCATCAAGAAGATATTTTAGTACAGCAGGACTTGGTACAATCAGCACAATGTCATCCACAATCAAGAGCAGCCTAAGAAGCTCACTATTTATAGAGAATCTCTCTCCCATTTAGACTTTGCACAAGACATCCTCCATGACATTAGTGAACACAAAATCACAAAACGTTGAAATTGGAAGGAGATCCTAAGAACATATAGTCTAATGTGTAACTGCTCCTCTAACTAAATCAGCAGTAAGTCATCATCTAGTCCCAGTATTAAACCACCTTTGAGATGGCACCTCCTACCTCCTAAGGCAGCCCATTACAAGCAAATATCTCGCTTGATATTAATGAGCCAAGAACCACCGGACAAACTTGTTCACAAAGATGCATTTATCTAGGAATGTTTTATGATTTTGACATACACATGGAAAAAAAATTTTAAGAAAAACTTTAACTTGGCATTTTCCCTAAGTCTAAGTTTATGACTGTATCTATATCTATATGTGCTGCTTATGAAGTGACTCCTACTCATTGTCTGTTAAGATAAATTAATTTTCCCCCTTTGTTTTGTTTAGTACTCACCATGTTCATCACATTTTCCTCTTAAGCATTTTAAAATAATAAATAGCTATTAGGCTTCTGAGTAATCTACCCTCCTCTGACCTCTTTCATTAATGTATGGAAAAAACCAAACAACTTTGCTGAAACCAAACAAGTTGTCTCTTCCCTCCACTCTGCTTACTTTCATAAAGCAATCACTGATCATCAAACAATATGCTAACTTAGCTGGCATGATTGTTTCCATTTCTTCATGCAATGACTCAATTTAACCCCCTTTCTAATATATGACCCTGGAGCTGCAATTGCCTTTGTGTTAATATCTTTGGCAGCCTTCACAATTGCTGAAAGATCAGGTAACAAAACATCTCATGAAAGAATCTTTATTGTTGCTTTTGGCTTCAAGAAAGAAAGTAAATCTTTTATTCACCTCTTAAAGGGTCATCTTTCCATGAGTTGAAACTTTTCTTTATCGTCTGGCTTCATTTGTGATGAGAATATGAAGTTGCTCAGTTTCTCCAGTAAAGTTTCAACTCACTGGTTATTAGATCATATAATAATGAAACAATGATATTAAGCTGAAGAAATATGCAATTTGGGGTTCCTCATGCATATACTCAAACTCTTTGAATTGCTGAAACTTACTATTCCTGACTCTCTTGAGAATTTTATTTTCAGAAATGTATAGACCTAGAAGAAGTAAATGAGTATCATTCAAAAGCAAAGCTTTAAAATATGGCAAATATAGCTACATTAAAGTATAAAATGAAAACTAAAGTAGTTAAGGCATTTTCCAGGGCAAAGGTTAATTTCCATAATTCATATACAAGCCAGTTGAAGTGTATTAGAAGTAGGGTCAATAGTAAAATACAATAACAGGTGAATCAACATAGGACAGGGATAAGGGCATGACTCTATAAAGTCTGAGGATATGAGTTCAAATAATATTTTTGGTGCTTGCTACCTGTGAGAAACTGGACAAATGAATCAACCTCCTTGGTCTCCTTTTCCTCATCTTCAAAATTAGTCAATTGACCTAGACTGTCTTTGAAGTCCCTTTTGGCTTTCACGTCCTGATGTTGAATGCATGTAATTTAAATGTTCTCAAATGGTTATACTGAATGACATAAGAACACTTCCATCTGCAACTCCATCACAAGTGGTCTGTCTCCTTTTTTGTTTTGTTTTTTGATTTTTGTTTTAGGGTGCAGATGACTGGAGAGGAGAAGTCTAGCTCTCAAGAATCTATTTTGTCTTAATATGAATACAGCCAAAGATTTTATTCATTATTTTAATTAGAATGACATTGTATATTCAGAGGCATAAAAGAATGCTATTAATTTAAACAATTTTAAATCTTTTCTGTGACATTCTGTAATATGTTACTATTGAGTTCATTAAAAGTTTATGGTAAACTGAATACATTTTTCTACTATTTATATGTCACCAAATGATTCTCACCCCTAACCATTAAATGTTATAAGCAGGTAAAGCTAAATCAACCTTTATCTTTGTTCCTAGTAGAGGATTCTAGACTAGGACAGTGCAAACATATGCCAAGTAGATTTTAAAGTTTATCCAGCAAAGGTCCTAAATTCAGCAAAACCATCTGCCATGCAGTCCAAATAACTGTAGTCTATGCTTTATCCATGTCATAGAAGCAAGATATTATCCACAAACTCTTTTCAAAGCAGCCTCCTAATAGACTGATTTACTATAAATTCTACCATGAGTTGATCAGCAAGGTGGGCTATTTAAAGATTGGCAAAGTGCTAAAAGTATCAATGAACTGAGAACAAATGCTAAAATATATGCTGATAACTGGTATAAATGATCTTCTGGGATCCACACATGAAAGAATCTATTTTGTGTTACTAGTTTTTCCTCTCACCTGACATGTTGGCAAGTAATTCCTAAATCATTGTAAATGAGATTCACAGAATGAAGATACCTGAATGTGATTTGTTTGAAAGAATAATCAGTGCTATTTCCCATCATGACATTAAGTAACCCAAGCTAATCAGATTTGACACTTTAAAGCAATTTATTATCATTCATATTCCTTTGTAGCAGGCTTGTTTTTTTCCCCTGACTGAAAGCATGCTACAGTGCTTCTCAAATATGTTTTCTAATTAGACAAGAAAGGGTCAAGTTATCAGTTTGTTTTTAACTTCTGCTTTGCTAAGGGAATAAACATGAAATGATGAGAATTCTTCTATTGACTTATTTGTCAAGCAGAAATGGAGAGAGAAGAGATGCCTACATCCAACATTTGTGATAGAGGACAATTCAACCAAGGAACATTGTTGGATAATTGTTTATAATTCCCAGGGTATTACAATAATGCCGATTGTTGGTCAATATTTTGTCTTTTCATGAAGGGATTAAAGTGTAGGACAATTCTGGGGTCAAAAGGGAAAACTTCATTTTCGCAAGATCAGTATCTATAACAATTTTATATTATACCTTGCTTGACTCATTCAAAATTTAAATGCATCTACCTATGAAGCTATTGTCAGGATTGAAGGGCTGCCAGGGAAAGACAGTATAACATGCATCATTTAAATGAAGTTGAAAAGTAGTTCCTTGCTGGTTTTAGGGGAACGTCTATTGGCATTGTTAAAAATAAAATAATGACATAATCTGCATAATCATATGTCAATCAGTGCCAGTTAAGTAGTCCATGAAGTAAATGAATTGTTTGAAATATACTGTCATGATAGATATGGATTTAATTATTATAATTTTAAGTCAAAGGATATTAACAAAAAAGGCTGATTAAAGCTTTTGAACATAATTTTAATAGGTCTAGCATTTGCATTCCTCTTTTTTTCCTAAAGTACTCTTGGTTTTCCTAAGCGACAAAAATGTTTAAACCGTTGCTTCAAATGTCATTCAATTAAATACTGAATTGAAGTTATTGCTTCAACTGAACATCTCTGGTAGCTGGCTCATTATAAGTTCTTTTGGATCACCTCAACAAAGCATAGTAATTAGAAGATATATATGCCGGAGCTTGCACTTTTTCTTTGGGGGTATAGTTCAGGTATGTAATAAATCAATTAAAACACATTTATTAAATGCCTACTAAGTGTCAGGCACCTGCAGTATCATATGGGTGGAGAACTCCCAACATGGAAAACCCTTTCATTGAAAGTTACTTACAGTTTCCTTGAGGACAAAGATTGCTTCATTTTTGTTGTGTTTCCCCTTACCCCCAATGCCTAATACAGAGTCTCACACATAGTAGGAGCTCGATAAATATATTTTGGTTGATATGAAGAGTTTCCTGCAATTAATGAGAGATTAAATGCCTGGCACACATGGTCACTGCTAATGGTATTTCAAAGACAAGCAAGGCTAGCCCTCTGTTCACTATATTACACTGGTTCCCAGAGTTTCCAATGGTCTACTAAAATAGTGAGACAGTGGCCAATTCCCCTTTTCCATCTCAATATCATAAAACTGAAACACAAAGCAGAAAAAAATAAAATAAAATCTGATCTGACTGGCCTAATAATACCCAGTCATAACAATTACTTTTAAATTATGTGCCCTTTTAAATAATTTAATAGCAAATGAGTGATATTTCAAAGACATTGAAATTATACTCAGATGCTTGTGCTTCCCACCTTTAAAATACTCTACTTGGCAAGCACTTGATCTGTAAAATTTATAATGAATTAGAGAGATAGGCACCTTGCCCATATTACTTCCAAAGGCATAACAAAACTCTCCACATCTTTCTGTCAAACAAATGCTTCCTATTGGTTCACTTGTCCATTCTACTCACCTCAAGCTAGAGACAATTTGACATTTGCATTACAATATTTTAAAGCATATTTGGAATGTTCCTTAATGATCCTACAAAACTGAACAGAGCCCATTTGGCCATTTAAAAGTAATTACATTTTCTGCAAATGTGCAGGTTTTCATATGTGGGCCATAGTCTTATGCATCTTTCTGTCTATTCACATCTTGATTCAATATTTTTATTCTACCAAGAGGGAAAAAAACTACTCAATTGATTACAGCATAGGGCAAAGGATTTTTAGATAGGTCAGTAAACTTCACTCTGTCCTACAGCCACAGTGCTTTATACACTTAATAAATGTTTAATAGATGCTTAATCAATGTTTGTTTGAATTGCATTACTGGAAATATTACCCCCTAATCCTAGCTCTTGGACTATCTGTTAATAAAGCTCCCAGGAGCAGTGAATCATGCCTCCTGTATAAGGTTATCTCTGCTTTCTCAAACAACAACAATAATAATAAAGTAATAATACTTTATATTCTCCATGTATTCTATCATCACCACCACCACCATCACCACCATCATCACCATCATCACCTCTCTTTAAAAAAGTAGTTTTCTTTCCTTGGAAATTATTGGCATTTTGTCTGTAATGCTCTTATTACTGATTTTGCATGTTGTACTGTAGTTATTTTGTATATGTCATAGCCTTCCTATTAGACTATAATCTCCAAGAGGGCAGGAAGTATAACTTACTGCACCTTTGCTAACTAGAACCTAGCTCACAATAGTCTTCATATTTGTTGTTGTTATTGTTGAGTTTTTTCAATCTCAGTCCTGTCCAACTCTGCATGACCACATTTAGGGTTGTCTTGGCAAAGATACTGGAGTGGTTTGCTATTTCCTTCTCCAGTTCATTTTACAGATTAAAAAGTGAGTCAAATGGTTAAGTGACTTGCCCAGGATGACAGTTACTAAGTGTCTAAGACTGAATTTGAACTCAGGTCCTCCCTCCTGACTTCAGGGCCAGTCCTCCATCTATTTGCCCTGTTCTTCATACAGCAGATGCTTTATAAAAAAAAATTGTTGAATTGCCCTGAACTATGTCAGTACATTTCTTTACAAAGCACTTGCAGTATATGCTTTATAGAGTATAGAGCAGTACTATGACACCAGTGCTCTCTATAACCTTGGGAAATATTTCTTTTTATGCACCTCCATTTTCTCACCTGCAAAATGAGGTCCCTGAAGTTGGTCCCTGAAGTACTCTAAAACTATGACTTGTTCTTAAAAATAATCCCTTCACTCAGTACCCTAATTATCTCTTTAAGTTCAGTCTGTTCTTAGTTATGCCTTTCCAACAATATCTGCCCTCCACCAATTTATTTTTGATATTTAGCAACAGTTTAAGTGCTTTCGTGTTCATCTGCAAAAATTGTGTACTATAAGTCCCTCTCTGTATTACTACGTTATACTCTGTAAAGCATATACTGCAAGTGCTATGTAAAGAAATGTACTTGCATAGTTCAACGCAATTGAACAAACTTTTTATTAAGCGTCTACTATATGAAGAACAAGCAGGGAAGTTAGGTAGCAGAGTAGAGAGAGCAATGATCCTGAAGTAAGGAGGACCTGAGTTCAAATCCAGCTCAGATACTTAGTAACTGTGTCACATTGAGCAAGTCACTTATCAGTAGACAGAACTCCAAGACTGGAGTGAGGCAGACCAGAGTTTAAATCTGGCCTCAGACTTTTACAGGTGTTATAAACTTGGAAAAGTTGCTTAACTTAAAAGTAACTTTACTTAAAAGTAACAAACTGCTGTTTGCCTCGGGTTTCTCATTTGTTAAATAGGGATAATATTAGCACTTTATCTCACAGGGTTGTGGAGAAGTTCAAATGGGAAACGTGTAAAGCACTTAACACAATACCTTGCTCATAGTAAGGACTATATAAATGTCAGCTGCTACGATAATGATGACAATGACGATGACAATGATGGTGACGATGATGATGATGATGATGATGATGGTGAAGCTTCAGAGTAATAGTTCTTCCCTTCTATCAAGATCCTGTAGTCCTGCAGGAATTCAGCATCTGGAATTACTTTTGAACCCAGGACCTGCGATTTTAGAGTCATCATTTAGAGTAATTTTAGACACTGTAGGGGTGGGATGGTATATGAATGTGTGGAACAGTGGAGTACAGCCTTTCTTCTTATCCAGAGTCTGTATCGAAGTATGAGGCCCATGAGATGTTCAAGAAGAATATCCTTGAGGTCCCTTCCATAAATGAATCCTACTGGATTTTTTGCTTATTCTTTTCTCTTGACTGAGCTGTTTAGGCACGGTTGATGTTTTGTTAGAATTATCTGTAATGTCCCCCACAATATAGCAAAATGAGTAACATATTTTTAAATGAATTCCAAATAAACTGAACAAAATTAAAAACTGAAAGATTATGATATAACATAAAAAGCTGTGAAACGTGCAGGTGGCTTGTTTTAGAAAGTTAAGCAATTTAGCCCTGTGCTAATTTCTAGAAAGGAAATTGAGCTTCAGTGAAGCATGCATGTCCTCTTCTACATTATCTGCAGCAGTGCATGTAATTTGCACACATTTAATTAACTAATAAAACCCCAATCAGTAACATCAAGTTTGGAAATGTCATTGCTGATGATATGCTACTCCATCAGGTTTTTGGTGCTTGTTTTTTTTTCCTTTTTGTTAATTTGAAAAGTTTAACATTTAACCACAACATGTCCAGAAGTGTTTTTTTCCATGAAACAATTGCTACTCAATATCAAGTAACTACAAATTCATTTTTTAAAAAATGTTAGAAATTAACCAGCACATGATTGTTTAAAGGAAATACTTTCCATAAGGGAAATATTTTACCTATATAGTGAAGTAAAGTGAATGTAATTGTTACCCCTGTCTCCTGACTATCAACTGATAACAGGTTTAGTGTATTTTTGGTTTATTTTAGATTACACATAAGTTTTCACTGATGTAGGGAACTCCTAGGAGTTTGCTCCTTCTACCAACCTATATCTGTACTTGGTCTACAATTTATCTTCTTAGAGAACTGTGTTGGGCAATGAAAGGTTGAGTTACCTGACCGGGGTCACTGAGACACTATGTGTCAGGAATAAGATCTGAACTAAATTTTCCATTAACCTAAGGCCAGCTCCTCTACCCTTCCTCTCAAAGCATCATAACAATATTCTACTAATGTTTTAAAAATATTGTTTAGGTATTATAAATATGTGGGTGAAATATTCAGTCACATCTGTTCATTCTTTTGGGAACCAAAGGAGAAACTTCTCTAAGTCAAATGACTTCTTGTTAGTCACATAATTATTATGTTTCAGAAGCAAAACTTTAACTCAGTTCTTCCTGAATCCAAGGTCAAATTTCTATCCACAGTTCCATGATAATATGGAAAAATTCCTATTCTGGAGTGATTTTATCTAATTGAGAGACAAGTATTTATGTGAGGATGGATGGCGAGATAGATAGATAGATAGATAGATGGATAGATAGATAAACAGATAGAGAAATAAAGAGAGATGAGAGAGATGAAAGAGAGATTGTATTTGTAAAGATACAAATACAAGAGAGATAAGGAGAGTGAGCACTGGCAACTGGGGAGGATTATGAAAAGTTTCATGTAGAAGTAGGCAGTGATTGATCTGAGTTTTAAACAATGAGAGAAAGATTCTATGAGACCAAAGTGAGGTGGGAAGAGGAAGGCATTCTAAGCATGTTGTAATGACTGGCCCTTAACTTTCAAAACCAAGTCACCTGTATATTTCAAAGCTTTAATGTTATAGCATAATCCTTAGAGATTTTCATTCTGCTCAATTTATTTAGGGCTCATTAAAATTATGGGAGATAGGATACTGTGTGTGAGAAACAGAGGAAAAGAGAAAAGGCCAATTTGGCTAGATAACAGACAATGAGATGAGGAATAATGTACAATGAGGTAAGAAAGACAGGATGGATTCAAGAGCACTGAGAACAATAAGAACTAAACAAAGACCTTCATTTTTTAACCTAGAGGGAATAGAGAGCCCTTAGAATGTACTGAATAAGGGAGTGACATGTCATATACACTTAAAAAATATATTAGCTGTCATGTATATGTGAAAATATGCATATATCTATTCACATACATGTGTATATACACAAAAAAACATACTTATTTTATGGTGAGGCAACTGAGGTTAAGTGACTTGGCCCAGCGTCACGTAACTAGGAAGTGTCAAGTGTCTGAGTCCAGATTTGAACTCAGATCCTCCTGACACCAGGACCAGTTTCTATCCACTGTGCCAGAAATACACACTCTTGAAAGGACATTAATCATAGTGAATCTGGGCCTGTATGACTATAACAAAATCTCACAGTCCTCAAGGCAGTACTATACAGATGAGCATATATATAAATAAATGTATATGTATATGTTTGTGTGCACGTGTATGTATACAACAGTACAGATACATGCACACATGTACATACATATATACACATGCATACACACATGCATGCATGCATGCATAGTCTCTAACTCTGACTGCAGGCTCAGTGAGCCAGGAGGGAAAGTGAAAGATAAGAAATTGAGTGTTAAAGTTCAGAAGTAGTTCATCTGTTTTGGATGAAATATACCTAATCCATTAGATTTCCTATCCCCATCACATTACCTAATGGACACAAAAAATGATGCTAAGTGTCACTTCACAATTATGTGCAGCGGTAATAATTAACCCTGAATAGCAGTTTTATTATACAGTATTTCTTTCATGAAAAGGGGAAACATTACATTGACTGTAGTATTTTTTAAATGGTCATCTCATGCATCATTGTGATTTTCTTACTCACAGCTACCCTAGCTGCATGGCATAAATTCCCATGAACTTTACTTTCTGCTTTAATTTCTGTCACTGACAATTAAACTAAAAGTCTCTTCCCCCTCTATTGACAAAATTTTGAATATAGAGTTTTTTAAAATGCTGTTTTAAAATATACAAAACCCACTCCTATCATTGTTTATTTATATAACGAGTGGTTAATGTTGTAAATGAACAGCTCCATCTTTTCGGATTTTAATTACCTGATCTCTCTTTTGTTCTAATAATTAAAAATATACTCATAGACTGTGCTTGGTGGGTTACTGCATTTACATTTGCTATATCATATATTCATTTTAAAAGCCATGCTGCTTAAAATTAAGAAGCTTACACTTATGATAAATATATTTTATTTACATATAAATTAAATATAATAACTAGTGCCTATAGGAACACTTAAAAATGTTTTTAAAAAACCATGGAAAATGTTTTCTGCTCCATAATTCACACTGTTCATTCAAATTTCCACCAATGGGCTACATGTTCATCCAATTTAATTCAAAAGAAATTTTTTATAGTAGATATGGCATATTTCTGCTAGGTTGTAGGGTAGTCAAAAAGAAACATAAGGCAGGATCCTTGTCTCCAAGAAGTCATTTCAGCTACATTCTAGAATAATTATATACTGTTCCTGTTGAAATTATTATTAAAAAGTAATTTTATAGCCATTTATTAAAAGCTCAGTTCCTCCTTTCAACTTGGAACAAGTTATGAGCCTGTGATCATGACAAGGGTGCCTTTCCTCAGTCCCTTTCCACATTCTACCCCAGGTTGGACTTTCAGGTTTCTCCCAAGTGCCTTACATAGTGACCATTTAAATCTACCCTCTATGTACACATGCACACAGTTTTATGATCAAAGGAAACATAAAAAGAGTTCCTACAGCAAATCCAAACATTCTGTCCTCTCTAAGACCTGGGTCACCACCACCAAGAAATGCCTTTCAGTGGGAGACTATTTGTGTCAAATGCTATTAACATTCACAGGTTAGATGGCTTACCCAAGAAGCAACATGTATTAAAGAAAGAATTTAAACCTAAATTCTCTGAGTATAAAGGATTCTTTCCACTAAAACACTTGAATGAACAATGTTTTTTTTCTTTTTTCTTGTTTGTAGCTGTGAACATTAAGACAAATTTGTTTCCAGATTCAGATAACTCTCCTGGGGGGGAAAGAACCATGCTAAACATATTCAGTGTTTACCTAGTACATTGTGGTGTAGGGCAATGCACCAGACACTGTGGGAAATTACAAAGCATGGACCTCAGAAGAATGGAAAATAAGACACTAAACTATTATATATGGGTAAGTAAGGTCAGGGCCTAAGACTGATCTGGTACTTGGAGAGAATTTAGAGCTTTAAGGAAACTTAGAGTTTATCAGGTTCAACTCCTTCATTTTACAGATGAAGAAAACCAAGAACAAGAATGTTAAGTAGCAGAGTTGAAATTCAATTTCAGTTCTTATGACTTCAAATGGAGTACTCTTTTCATTAAATCATGCTTTGCTTCTTAAATATCACCAAAGTTTCATTTTTAAAGAGAAGGGATAAAATTAGTATAGTGTAATGGATGGAATAATGGTCATGGATTCATAATACCTGAGTTCAAATTAGATACTTCCTATTTGACCC
This sequence comes from Pseudocheirus occidentalis, assembly GCA_028646575.1. Lineage (NCBI taxonomy): Eukaryota > Metazoa > Chordata > Mammalia > Diprotodontia > Pseudocheiridae > Pseudocheirus > Pseudocheirus occidentalis. The sequence continues at coordinate 94,887,944 of CM053600.1, forward strand.
TGATCAATTAACTTAACCTCTCTGGGCCTCATTTACTTTACCTATAAATTGAGAGTATTAGATGATGAACTTGTATCAATAGGAGCAATTGAACAAAAAAAAGTAAGATGGACTAGAAAGAAGAAATTATGCAAAATTGGATATGAAACTGAAGTAGATAAGAGTTTGAGTGTGGTATTGCAGGGGTATGATTGAATATCAGTCTTAACCATAAAGATAGTGTGCTTAAACAAAATGCATATCCAATAATCTCTAATAGGAAATATGATGAAATATATGAAGTAAAAATGAAGGGAATGTTCAAAATGCTCCTTATATACTATAGAACAGTACCTGGAAACTGATACAACCCACTTATTCCTCTACATTTTGTCAAGTTTCTCAGTGAGACATTAGATCACAGTGAAATAAGCAGGTGAGTCAATGTAAAATTCACATCTCCAACATCTCTGCACTTCAGCAACTTTTTCCTTTCATTTTGCAATAGGAATTGAACATATAATTGTAACACTCAAATAACATGATCAATATTTCAATTATGTGGTCATAGTGTTTTATACTTGACAAAATACTTTCATATATATCTATTCTCTTAAGTTTATAACAACTCTCTGAGAAAGGTAGGACAAGCATTATGAGTTCAGTTTGGGGAAACCAAGAGCCAAAGAAAAAAAGTTCTTTGTTCAAGGTCATACAGATGGTGGTATAGGGAATCAGTTTTCATATCCTTCACGACAACTAGTGGTTTTACCATATGAGAATAAATTATCACCTGTATACATCTATAAATGCTTTTATCGACAGTCAAAGTATGAGTACATTTTGTTGAAATTCTCCTTAATCAACATCTATCATTTGCAAAGTGATTATGCTTGGCTGTACTCCATTGTTTTGGACTCCATCAGAATTATGACTCCTGGAACTTCATCATCAAGACATTCATTGTCCTTCCAGACTGCATCAACCTTGGTACACATACTTTATTCTAACTAGAGAGCTGAACTACTGGTTAGACTCCTCCCAAAGCTTTCATCTATAAAGGGGCCCCAGGCAAGTTCTCTTCATTTGTTCCCCTAGTTGCACTACTCTGGACCGGACTCCATCATGATTGATCAATCCTCCTACCGACTTTTATCTCCCTTTTGTGTACTGAATTTCCCTCACTGGATCGTGAGCTCCTTGAAGTCAGGGGTGACCCTAATTTTTATCATTTCCGTCTCCATCGCTTGACAGAGTGCCTGAATATAGTAGATTGACTGACATTATTATGAATATAAAGATATATAAGTAAGCAATCAGGTGGTCCAGCCGCTAGAATGCTGAAACTAGAAAGATCTGAGTCAGAGAGATCTGAGTTCAAATCTACCCACGGAAACCTACCATCTGTGTAACACTGGGCAAGACATGAAACCTCCGTTTAACTCAGTTTCTTTAATCTGTAAGACAGAGAGAATAAAAGTGCCTAACTCGCACTGTTGTGAGGATAGAATGAGAAAATATTTGGAAGCACTTTGTAAGGCTTAAAGAGATATATGTAAAGAGTGTATAATCTAGTTGTAAAAAGGTCCACCTGGTTGTGAGTCTATAAGGTTCTATTAAGTACTATATTAAGCTCCAGGCATACAAAAAGACAAAAAAATATGGTTACTTGTCCTTAAGGAGCTGACATTCTGATGTGAAAAACAATATACACTTAACTGTGTACATGAATGACATACACAGTATGAATCAACATAATCTCAGCATAATTTACTATAGCGAGAAATATTAGGAAAGAGAGAGAATTGTGGGGAGGGGACAGGAAAGGAAGCTTAAAGCCACGGCATCTGAACTGAGTCTTGAAGCCAGAGAGTGGAAATAAGAAAAGGGAGAACTCCAGGCATTGGTGGGGTGGAAAGTAGAGGGCAGCCAATTAAAAGGCACTGAGTAGGGAAAAGCAAAAAGACGAGGTATTGCTGGATCATTCCGTATATGAAAGGAAGTCAAATATTTAAAAAGAGGCAGGAAAGGTAGAAATAGGTCAATTTGTGATGGCTTTTAAAAGCCAAATGTAAGGGTTTACATTTGGTACTGGAGGTAATAGAAGCAACCAGAATTTACTGAGTATAATAGGTTCAGAAATGTGCTTTAAGATCACTTAGGGATGTATGAATAAAAGTAGATAGACATTTGAGGCAGGCAGATCAACAAGAAGTCTTCTGCAATAGTGTAAGTATACAGTGATGAATAGAGAAAAGAAAGTGTGTGTGAGAGATGATAAGTGTGTGCAGAAATGATAAGATTTGGCAACATAAATGATGCACAGGATGAGAAGGAGGAGGTGAGGATGATTTCAAAGATCACTGAGAGGACTGTGGCACCCAGGAAAGTAATAGGGAAATCTGGAAGAGGGGAGGATTGGAGGGAAAAGATACTGTGTTTTATTTTGGGCATATTGATTATAAGTTGTCTACAGGAACATTCAGCATAAGATGCCCAAAACGCAGCTGGCAATGGGATACTGAAAGAGAGAGGTTAGGGCTGGATAAATAGTTCTGAAAATAATTTATATAAAGATGATACCAAAAGAAAGAAAAAAGTGACAAAGGGTATGGCTACAAAAGATGTGAAAACAAATATGAGAATTACATCCTCCAAATTCTATCCTTCTTTGAAAGAGGGTGGAATACAATACATGATGTTGTTGTGAGTAACATCTTTATTAGCTGACTCAGGAATCAAATTTCCAGACAGTCCTATTTTATTCTACTTCTGTCTGCCTTTTGAAGGACAACAAATTTCACCTCCATTCTATTCTGAATGAAATTCATTCACTTGTTGATTCTGTTTAAATTATATTTATCACCCTTACTTCCAAATGCCCAATTAGGGACATACATATGTAAGACTTTTTTTTTAATCTCGGAGAGAGAAAAATAGCAAAAACTTTGACAGATTTCAATAGAAAGGATCTGGGGAAATGACGAGAATATTATAATCACTCCCCAATAACTATAACTAGAAGTATGATGATAATCAATTATAATAGTATAGATGTACATTTTTAAAAATAATGTAACTTATTTGCCAGGAGAAAACTTATCAAAAATGTAATTTGCAGTGCTGGGTTCTAACATTAAACACATTAATATTTGATAAAATTTGTCTTCCTTTCATTTTATAAGAATAACAAGATATTTTTATATAACTGATCTGGTTGTAGATAAAGCAATAAAGATAATTATTTTACAATATTGCTCCAAGTAATTAAAAAATAGTGACCCCAGAGGGCACATGAAACACTATTACAAATTTTCAAAGAGCCACAAAGAAAAAAATTGGAAATGAAAAACAATCTTCTTCACTGATGCTACATATTTTTTGTTTTATATGCTAAAAAAGAATATGCCAGGAGTGAGAAGCCCAATGCAAAATCTGAGTGCCTAATTAGTACATTATTTTAAAATTAAAACATTTTAAAATATCCTGATATTTTTATAATCACTTGGAACTCCTACTTGCTAAGTTTGCAGAATTTTAATATGCAACAGAGGGGATTCATTCTGTTTTGAGGAGGCAGATGACCTGCATTGATTTTACTGACTCCCCAGTATATTTGAGAGAAAGACTGAGTTAGGGAACAAAAGCAAACACTGCAAGAGGGAACATATAGGAGGGTGAGAGAAAGTAGAAAGAAATAGGAACTTGATTTCTTTTCTTTTTAAATCTACCAATTTTCTAACTATTTCGGTAAAATCACCACTTAGAAATCAGCTTTCTGGATTTATCAATTTCTCCTGATGCTACTTCCTTGCACAGCCCAGTGACCTCGGGTCTCATGTACAATTCCTCTTCTGTGAACTCAGTTCTATGTAATCATCAGATACACATTTCATCCTTGCACCTGTATCCATCCACCAACAAGTCAATTCTGTGTACTGGTCTCAACACGATTACGTTATTGACATTTCTCAGCTGAAAGGCTCTTGCAAATACCATCCAATTTTCCAGCTCTTTCTGAAAAGATCAAAAGATACACCTTGCATAGTAGACAGGAATTTACACTGATGGGTGTCTTTTGTCTTGAATACCAATGCAGTTTGCTATGTTTGCCCAGAGATAACAGGGCAAAGTCTGTATGATAACTAACTGCAGTCAGTCAACTAAAGCTGACTTTTACTGGAGATAAAACATGCCTGTGCTTGTGAATACTTTTTCTGCTTGAACAACCTTGAGGCAGAGATCTTCAAGGCCTCCTAATTAGGGAGGTTGGCAATGAAATGAGAAACCTTGCCCTTAGAAATAAAACATGTGTCATGACTGAGAAAGGGGGAGAAAAACCTACTTAAAAACCTACTTTTCTTGCACATGAGAAATATTTATGGATTGGTTTGATGTTACAAGCTAAAAACTTGAGTGTGTTTTCATCATGGGTCATTCCACAATGTCTGATAAAGGAAAAAGAAAACTTCATCTGTCTTTCTGGTGAGGGCGAATGGTATTTTCCTTTATTATAAATCTAAGTTTCCATTTAAGTATCTTCTAGACTAATTAAGCCAACTATACATAAAAGACTGATTTGATTTCATAGACTTTTAAGGGATCCTCAACAAGGAATGTGGATAACCTGGCCCTAAGTCCCCCTCCTTTCTATAAATCATGATCTTCAGAGATTATGCTCCCTTCCTCCTCTAACCCCAAGACACATGCATTCTCCAACCTTCCTACACAAACAAATTTAGTTCTTTAGGATTATCTCCCTTTTTCTCATCTCCACCCCTTCTCCCTTAACACATAAATACTCTTCAGCAGCTGGTAAGGGCAAGGACCTTTATTCCTTACTTCACAAATCAAACTAACAAGAAACACTTATTCTACAAACAGTGATAGTACAACTGTTAGTTTTCTGTTTATTTTTTAATTTTAATATGGAAATTTTTAAATTTTGTTTCCCATAAAACTGTACTTCTTGTGTTTTTATTGTAAATTTTTTAGCTGACTGCTATTATGCAAAGCCCAGCCTTACTCCAACACTGTCTCTCTCTGTCTCTCTGTCTCTCTCTGTCTCTGTCTATCTGTCTGTGTCTCTCTGTCTCTGTCTGTCTCTCTCTGTCTCTGTCTGTCTGTCTGTCTGTCTCTCTCTCTTCCACAGAATCTACACGTGCTGAAAAGATAAGATATAAGTGAACAGGCAATGCTCTCTGGACTTCTACCACCAGTATCCCAAATCCACTCTGACTTCCAGGTATTGCCATGTAAATATTACTGCAAACTACCAAATGTGCCAAACCTTGCAACTGTCCTTGAAATTAGACAGAGTAAACTGCTATTTAGATCTGTTATGGGGAATAATATATATGGTCTAAAACATTTTGCAAAGTGGTTAATATATTATCTTATCTGACCATCATAATAACCCTGTGAGGCAGGCGCTACTCTCATCTCCATTTTACAAATGGGAACTAGAGGCTGACAGAGACAAGAAACTTGACCAAGGTAACAGCTATAAAGCATTTGAGAAAGGATTTGAACTCAGGTTTTACTGACACATAAGTCCTATGCTCTTGACATAGCCTTTCACAGAGAATTAATTATTTAATTTGATGCCTAAAAACAATGTAAGTTCTAAAATTTTTATATCATCCCTCAGGAACTATATTCTCCTGCATAAAAGCTGCCATTTAGCTAATGCTCTTTTACTTCATAGAGACATCCGTTCACTTTGTGAAAGACAAAGACTATAGTTATTATAGGGAAGAAGAACATAGCAAAAATCAACAAAATTACAAAGAGGGAACAATGAAAGCGTAAAATAAGGGAGAAGATATTACAGAAAACATGAAATAATCCCGTGTGAATTATCTCAACAGGGCAACTTCTAGCATATTGTACTTGGCTAAGCAATCTTGCAAGGAAGCAGTAAAGCCAAAGTCAGAAGCCTGACACTCAACAATACATCATATATGGCATAAATCTAGCTGAATGGAAAACCAAAAGTAAAGCATCAACCACAAACACACTCCTGTTTCTTCACAGGACAACACAATCAGTTATCCAACATGGCTTTGTAATGTTCCGGTTAATTATTTTACTTAATGCCTACCATAAAAGGAAGTATACATTTCCCTTACAGGGGCAGAGAAGCTGTTGACTTTGTCTTTGCATTCTTGGCCTCTTGCCTGGGGCTTGCAAATAGTAAGTACTTAATAAATGCTTACTGAACAGATGAGCAATTTTCAAAGAAACATAATATAGAACATTATCACCCCCAACTTGCCAACCAAATTGACCAAAAACATATTTCACATGTGTATATGTATGAATGTAGATACAAGGAAACTAGGTGGTGCAGTGGATAGATAACATGCCAGGCCTGGAGTCAGAAAGAACCATCTTCCTGACGTCGAATATGGCCTGGGACACTTATTAACTGTGTGACCCTAGGTAAGTCACTTAACCCTCTTTGCCTTAGTTTTATCGTCTTCCAAATAAGATGGAGAAGGAAATGGCGAATCACTCTAGTGTCTTTGCCAAAAAGACCCCAAATGGGATCATGAAGAGTCAGACATGACTTAAGTGGTTGAATGACAAATATATATGTAGACACATATCTACATATTTAACATATCTGTCATCTATCTACAATACTTATGGAGATCAGTGGCTTCCTTGGTTCAAGGAGCACCTGAGAAGGAAACATCTTCTAACTCTTGTTTTCTATCACAGTAGAGCAGCACTGGTATAATTTATGGTTTTAGAGAGTTGACTGGGACACTGAGAGGCAATAAGTGATTTTCTCTTCCCTCTTTTTAAAAGCCATGGAAACTATGCATTGAAACTAACTTTTTTTGGTTTAAGCTCCATAATGAGAGCCAAATCTTGAAGTTCACTAACCTACAATGACATTCCATCGAAAATAACAACTTCCTACACTTCTTAGTAGTCTTTAGTCTGCCCCCTTTCCTCCTTCTTCTTCTTCAGGTAAATTCTATTTGGAATCACTTCCTTTTCCCCCATTTTTCATCTTCAAGGCCAAGCAAAGGCAGCAAGAAGACACTGGCAAAGGAGATTCATCAAATATTAAACTGCTAATAGTGGCTTCATCATATTAAGTCCTTACTATTGCCCCACCAATCCTCAACACCAGTCTCTTCCACCAATACCCTCAGACCCTAACCTGCATCTTTCAATCTGTCCCCATAAGTTTCTGCTCTAAAATGACTACACTATTTTTCTTCTTGTAATTGACTTTTTGAGTCAAAAGCCTTGGACATGGAGCAGGGGAGAAATGATGACCTGTCTACTGGCAGACAATATGTGCGTGTGTGTATGTACAGAGATACGTGTGTATACACACATATATACACATCTATGTGCATATACATATATATGCACACATACACATGTATGTATGCATGCATGTATCGCATTTTATCTATAGTGTCTATATATCCATATATAAAGACATACACATGCTTAGATGTTAACATATCCATATGTGTATTGAGTGTATATGCGAAAGCTCAAGGAGTTTCATACTTGACCTGAGGGAAGAATATATAGAGTGCCATTGGCCCTGATCTCAAAAAAAGTGACTTGTGAAAAGGGGGACACGGAAGTCATATTAAGCTGAGAAGATGAGGAAGAAAGGGGAATAGTTTGGAGGAGTAATCTCTTAAAACCTAAGACGTACCATGAGCTGAGTGATCAGTAGCTACTGAAAAACAAGCCATAAGGACCTTTATGAAGGCAAAATTGACCTTGTGCTGCAACAAGGCATCTAGGGAGAGAACCAGTACTAGGAACCTAAAGGCTGAATCAAGGTTGATGCTCTGACCCATCGTACCTTCCAGCAAAGTCAGAGTAGCCAGGTGCACAGGTTTATTTGTTCCTTTTTATTTTAAATTTTATTTCCTTACCATAAAACTGGATTAGCAAGTAGAATTTCAAAGCTATGTGCCCTTTGTTATTTAGTGCTCAGAGAGAAGAGAAAGAAAGCTTTCCCTGATACCGTGATAAAATACTTAGCCCAGACAGGTAGATGGGTAGATCTGGGGTAACCATTATTAACAAATGGAGAGCACCAGTATATTGGGATGTTAAAAGGCTATGAAAGAATGAAAACCCCAGATAGGCCTAGTTAAAAACAACACAAACTGGTAATAACTCATGGCTGTGAGAAGTAAAGTATGGGCATGTTCCTTCCTTCTTCCAGCTCCCTGTGAGGGAAGAGGAGCAATTAATTGCATTGGGGAGGGAGGAAGGGGCCAAAAGAGAGATATTCCATTCGAAGTTTGGTGCTAGGACAGTTCTTTTTTCTATTGCTCAGTTGATAGGGAAGAAAATGTAAAGAAGGAATGCACTATCTTAAGTAGAATAATACAATAGAGCATTACCGTTTTACTTCTGGACATGTCAGTCATTGAAATTGCTGCTGCTCAGCTGTTTCAGTTACGTCTGACTCCATGACCCCATTTGGAGTTTTCTTGGCAAAGATATTAAAGTGATGTCCCATTTCTTCTCTAGCTCATTTTATAGATGAGGAAACTGAGATAAACAGGGTTAAGTGACTTCCCAAGGGACACAAAGCTATTAAGTGTGTGAGACCAGATTTGAACTCAGGAAGATGAGTCTTTCTGTTTTCAGGCTCAGCACTCTATCCACTGTGCCACCTAGCTACCCTACAAAAGCATTACTATGTTTTACTTTGGGATATATTGATCATTCAAATTAAGAGATCTTTAAAGACACATTTTCCGCGTTTTTTTTTTAAATTCTGTATAATTGCTTTATATGCATAGTATATATATATATATATATATATTTATAACTCACTGCCAGAGTAGAAAATGGTGTGTCACTTTCTGTGAAATTCATTAACCTCAAAACTCATTTTTCTTAAATGAGCAGCCAAGGCGCTTTTTGTGATACTGACCCACTTTGATTGAATACACTGAACTTTTTATCAAATCACTTTTTTTCTAAGTTGAGAACTGTCTTACCAAAGGCTAAAAGCACAATTGCCAAACTCCATCTACTCCATAAAAATCAGAATTTGTAAAAAGTCAGTTAAGGACGTCCAGTAATCAGTAAACGAAAAAAGTATTTTTATATACATCACACTAGGCAGAATGGCTGTCACATAGTAGGAACTTACTATTTATTGAGTTAAATTTAATTGGTTCTATTTACTCTATAATACTCCTGATAATATCAACTGGAATTATTCTGGAGTGACATGAATGAAGACTTTTTATAATTATTTTCTAAAATAAAACTCAAGTACTATAATTTAAAAGCAATTTCAAATGATTTCTACTGTAGCATCATTAACAATAATTTTTAATTTTATAGTATTATTTAAGAGCATCAAATTTATCATTGAGCAAGGAGGCTCTGATTCATCTATTAATTTCTGCCACTAATAGGATGAGAAAGTATTTGCTTATGCTAAAAAAGGAATAACTGATTCCAGTCATTTACCAGCTATGTACCATTTCAATACTTTTTGGCAACAGCAAGCTTCAATCCTGACCTTCAAAGAGAAGGGACTGTTCAAAAAAACTATTTCGGTAGCAAGAGATGCATTCAAATCTATGGCCTCCAAAGAGATAGCAGCCTCAATTTTTATACTTAAAATACATTGAAATCACTTATTTCTAATACTGAAAATAGTACATGCTAGTCTTATGAATGCTCAAAGTTCTTTTCAACTGCAAATTTATGATCACATTATGTAGTATTACATACATATAGATAACAAATCCTATATACAAAGTTTCAAAAATGAGTCTACAAGGTTAAGAAATAAATTTATAGTAATTTTGTTGGAAGTATAATATTTTAATTGTCTCAAAACACTAAAAAGGAAATCATTTGCAAATGTAGTCATTATTTCCTTGGAAGCTGGAAGATCTGAATCGCAACTCTGGCTCTAGTCCAACCATCTAGTGACTATTGTGGGGAATTCCTTACCCTGGGTTTTAGTTTCCTCATTCATGAAATGAAGGTCTGGACTATACAATTAAGGCATTTGACAGAAAACAAGAACTAGAAGATACCTCTGTTAAGAATTCTTACCTAGATTGTTAGCACATCCAAAGCATAATTTGGCAATCCCATATTTGCATTTAAGAGAGGATATTTTTAAAAGCACTAAGGTTTCCACTAACTCTAAAATTTTACAATGCTGATTTTGAGCAAATTATGTCTTCTCTTTGGATTCAATTTCCTTATCTATACATGAGGGTGTGAGAGTAAAGGTCCTTCTGAGAGCAAATATACTATTATAATTGCAGCATAATTTCGTAATTTAAAATGGCTACATTCAAAAATGTGTTCCCTGTGAAAAATACAGGTTAAGCATGTTTTAAACATATATTAATAATTCCATAACTGGATGATTGGATAGCGAACATGTGTATGAATGTGTGTATACATACACATACACACACACCAAAATCCTTCAATGTATGCTATTTGTTAATTACCTTTTTTGTAAAGTATTTGAAAAAATAGAATAAAGCATGACTTTAAAGCAGCAGTTCTCAACCTGTGGGTCGTGATCCTTTTGGGGGTTGAACAACCCTTTCATATGTCCCCTAAGACCATTGGAAAACACATATTTCTGATGGTCTTAGGAACCGAGACACTACTCCTCTATCCATCTCCAAGTGGGTCTGCCCAATGTAGATACACCCACACATGAGTATTAAAGTATTGTGGCATTAGGAAGGTTGAGAATCACTGCTTTAAAGCCTCTTCTCCAACAAATTCCTCTCATTCACCTTGAGCTTACATAAGGGGCTTTAATATATCTGCAATTGGACTGGTTTGTTGAACTGGAATAATTCCTAAAGAACTAGGAATGCCCTGGGCCACTTTACATGAGCTGTGGGTTCTGGTTTGTTGTTAAAGAATACATGCATCCATTGGCTCCTGGTTTGTCCTCTGGTCTCCAAGACTGGAGTAAGTGGTGGCAGAGGTGAGATGACTATTGGCTGAGGTAAGAAGAGACGCCATAGTTGCTGTTACTAGGAGGAGAGGGGACTGGGAAAGTAAAGAAAGACTGCATTCCAAACAATATAGAACTCAACAACATCAGGCTCCATTCTGTTCATAAACCCTCCTGAGTAGTTTACATCAGAAATAATGCTGATTGCCTTAAGCCTTCCTCACAATACGAAAGCATCTTCACTGAGATCCAAGCCCATATAAAAGGGAGGAGGCTAACAATATACACAGGGAAAATCAAATAGATAAGCCAAGCTTGTTGCTCAGACTTGGGATGGGTTCAAATGATATGGTACCTGTAAAGAGGTTTTGCAAACTATAAAGTACCATATGAATATGAGTTATGATTACGATCGTAAGTATTAATAGTTCTAGAATTAGCAATACATTGAAACTGTATTTTTAATAAGAAAAATGTTTCCCCACTGGAATTTTATATTACAAAACAACTGTACTATGAGTAGAAATATCAACCAACAAGGATTTAAGTACCTATTATTTTCCTGGTGCTATGCCAGGCATGGCAAGCACATATACAGAGAATGAAACAATCCCCACTATCAAGGTGTTTGTTTACACTCTAAATAATAACTCACATTTCTAGCTAGGTCCTGATTAGTGCAAATAATAAATCTCCTGAAGTGGTCACATTTTTCTAATTTGCAATGCATATTTCCATTGGGTTAGGACTAATTGTCTCATTTTATATTACTTTTTTTTATCTGAATACATAGAACCACTTATTCATTATTCTCACTAATTGAGGCCTAGCTGTATTAACACTTTATGGTTTGCAAAGCATTTTCTAATGTGCTGTAATTAACCCTTCAAAGCTACTTGGTCCTATAATAAATTATAGATTTGCTTATTTCAAAATATGATGGTATTGACTTAGCTAACTACATCTGTATTGATAAAGGGGATCACTAGTATAAATGTAATAATTGTTTTCTGTCTTCAAAAACTTTCCCTCCATGTTTGGAAAAAAAAAGTTTTAAAATGGTTGGTTTCAGATTCTCCATTTTACTTCTTCCAAAGGGAAAACATTTGTAGCCAAACGATTTTGAAATGCTCAGAACTTGAAGACAGGGACACTGAGAAATACAGAGATTGTGCGTTATCTTCAACAAAAAGACCATACTGCTGCATAACAGGTAAGCAACTAATTTGTTTGAATAATCAGGATCAACAGTTTAACTCACTTCAACCTGAGGCATATCTTTGAAGTTTCTTTAACTTCCTCATTAGTTTTCTTTTCTTTCGGGTAAATTATTTCTTTAATCTTTATTCTAATTATTACCCAAGCCTTTTCACATTATGAATGCACATTCCAAATTTTATCCAAATTCTCCACTTATTTGACCATATTTGTAAAGTGGACCAAACTATAGAGTATTCTTATAAAGGCATGATAAATCTAGAAAAAGTTTTGATATAGGATAAAAAAATTGTCCTCAAAGTTTGTGACCCAATTAAATATTTCACTTGGAATTAAAGTGGATCAATAACCTAATTCTACAACTGTGAATCAAAACAAATCACTACATCTTCTAAAAGTGTGCTTAAGGAAGTTTAATAAAAATACTTTATAATGTCACTGCTATTGACATTTGAATTATTTTCTGTTTCTAGGCAACATGAATCAATTATGATGGACATAAGAAAACTTGTGTTCTAGCTCAACAGATGATGGATGGCAAATCTACTGCTTAGAGATGTGGTTGACATTCACTATTTTAGCATCCACAGAAAAATACAACTTTCACTCCACATAAATTCCTGTGTCCTTATGACTTCCTTTTGTTGCACAAAATAAGTTGAATGAAGAACCCAAAGCTTTTCTATTCTTTGACAAAAATTTATTAAATAATGAGCTGAAAGGGAAAAAAGCATCTCAGTATAATAGTCTGCCAGACTGAAAAATGAGACATTTTTCAATGCTAAAAAGTTTGTTTTACATAACAAACCATAAAATGCTATGCTAATGCATGTCCTTTATAAATAACAAATAAATAGCTTATTAGTATTAACTTGAATATCTTTGGAAGTTTTCTTACTTAATGTTTTACTGATCAACAAAAAAAGTTCTGTTTCACCAAATTTCCAAATAATGGGTTTTATGTGCAACTCAGCTTGCATGGTAAATTAGTCACATTATACTGAGCTTATGTGAATATATTTACCACAGACCACTAGTTTCTGGGGCGTTACATATTTTTATAAGTGATATTCAGTGCAACAGGCAAAAGACAAATCTGATTACTAAATGAAAGGTGCTCTCAGAAATTATGCACAAAGCAAAATCAAATTTTCTGTGACTAACATCTGAAACAGAGGGGATTCTTGAAAATTTCCTCAAAATCATGTTTTTCAATGAGACAGCAAGCACCTTTTGGGGAAAAATAAATGAGAATCCCCCAATGCTCTGGTAGGCCATGAAGATCAGTTTTCTCCCATTGGTTTTTTTTTAATTTTAATTTATTTACTTTTAGTTTTCAACATTCATTTCCACCAGATTTGGGGTTACAATTTTTTCTCTCCCTGCCTTTCCCCTACTCACCACCCCAAAATAGTAAGCCTACTGAATGACCCTCCTCCCATCTGTTCTCCCTTATATCCTCCTCCTTCTCCCCCCTAACTTTCTAGTAGAGCAGTATGGGTTTCTATAATCAAGTACCTGTATATCTTATTTCCCAGTTGCAGTTCCCATAATTTTGATGGAGAGTTTCAGGGCCTGGTCATGTTGCCCACAAATGAGTAATTATAAAAGCAAGCTCTGTGACACCTGTTTCATTACTGTTCTGATCTGAGACCCTTATGCTAAGGACAGATTCACATTAGAAACACAAGGTCTGGGTTGGGTCCTTCTGATACCTTTGAGTGATTCCAAAAGTTTACAAATGAGCATCATCGGGCATTACTTATGCAAAGGAACTACTGGAAGGCAATACTATTGCCCAATTAGAGCTAAGCTTTGGGAAAGAAATTGGATTGGAAGATATTTTAAAAGAATGTTATTTCAGACATGAAATGGTGACATTAGTGACCCCTATATTCTCTGCAGAGTAAAAGATTTTCCTCCCTGCTTCTGTGTGTGACTCTTCTCATTTATACTATGCCTAAAGAGGAGTGGATTGAAAAGGGAGAAGAGCAAACCCAGAAGAATAAGATGACAGCTCCTATTCATTACATTTGTATGGGCTTTCTATTGCTGCTGCAGGAAGGAGGGGGATAGGGAGGTCACTATGATGAAATGATTTACCAAGCCCAGAACTGGTCAGCATTCTTTTTTTTTTCAGTTTAGCCAAAAGTATCACAGAAAGAAGACAGTTTTTCTAAAGCTTTTAAATTATGAATGAATAGAATGGGGTTTTTGTTTGCTTATTTGTTTGTTTAAATATTTCAGCATCTCCTGCGGACACCAGAAAGCTTATAACTAGATTCAAAAAAAAGAATGCCACCAATTTTATATTTGTGATCATTTTGATGAGGATTGGGTTGAATTTAATTATCTTGTTTTTGTGAAAAATACGTAAACTAAATTATTAGTGTAAAATGAGGCATTTTAGAAAGCAAATTATTTTAAATGGTGCATAAGCCATAGTAATACTAGCAAATTAATATTATCTAGGATTTGGTTACAGAGTGAAAGGTTTTGGAATAATAATTATGCTCTTTAGAGGCATATATGTCCTTTTAGCCAGTCCTTGGGAATGGTATTGCTTCTCGGAGAACTCAGCATCATAAAGGACTTGGAACTGCTCTAGGATGATCTAGTCATCCAGGTCTGGTATCATATAATTTGGGTTCCAAATCAGGTTCTACTGCTTACAACCTGTGTGACCTTAAGCAAGTCACTTCCTTTCTTTTGGTATCAACTTCCTCATTTTTGAAACAAGGTTCGAATAGATGGTCTCCAAAATTACTACTAATGTTAACTCTATAGGAACATATTGATAGATATTATTGATCATATGTAATTTAAAGAAGTAAAATTTCATTTCTTTAAAATGTAAGTCTTTAATTCAAACTTTTTACTACTCCATACTGGCTTCCTCCTCAGGATCCCTTAAGAGGTAGTTTTGTTTTGTTTTTCCTATATTATCAATCAGCTTGCCCTGGGAATGAGGAAGGAAAGGGGTAAAAGACAAATGTATATTCCCAATAATAGTTATTAACAAGCATTTAGAAGCTCTCAGTGAAAATTCCCAAAAGTTGGAGCACTGTCAGAAAGCAAATTTCAACATTTATTATCTTTTACAACAACCACCACAAAAATAGAATTTATAGCATCTTAAGATTTCCAGATGTTAACTCATTTGCCCATGTTGTCTCATTTGATATTCGCAGCTCTGTTAAGTAGGTGCTATTCCTGCATATTACTTCATTGTATAGATGAGGAAATGGAAGTTAATGACCTTTGCTGGGTAAGTGTCTGAGGTATGATTTGAACTCAGGTCTAATTGACTCCAAGTCCATAACTCTTACCTATTGTCTCATCTAGATGCCCAAGTCCTCTTAAAGAAGTGGTTTTGTTTTTTTGGTTTTGTTTTGTTTTTTGCTTAGTTTAGTTTTGTGTTATCTAGGATAAATTAAGAAACTCTCTGTGGACAAGACTATTGGAGATCATGCCCATCCAGAGGTTCTCACACTAGATTCTTCTTGGTGAATATACATTTAACCTAGGAATAACCTCAGGGAGCAGAGAAGTATGAGCTGGTGTTACCCAGAATATATGAGATACCAGTTGGGTTAGAGATGGCACAGATAACAATGGCCATGAGTTTATTAAGCCATCAAGTAAAAGTATGACCATATCACTCAATACACAAAGATGGATTACAGGTAGAAGTAAATTAGTTAAACTTCTGACTTATTTCAATTCAGCCAAAAAAAATCTTATAACATACAAGGCACTTTACCAGGGTATAAAAATATGTATTTTAAATGAAAAGCTAGTTAGATCTTACTCTCAAAGAGCTAATAGCTTATAATTCTTTGAATATTTTCTTGCCCCTACCCTTAATATATTTTAAGACAACTTTCCTTTTTTTAACTTTGAGGTGTCTTGGTCTTTACAATCTCCACACACACCCCCTTCAACCCATATACTCATATTGTCTAAGTACTAACCTCTCTATCCCCACTTTCACCTCATCCCTTGTTGGCATCAAGTCAAAGATGATAACATTCCCACTCACACTAACTTCCCTACAGTCGCTGTCCCTTGTCAACCTGGCCTACCCTGCCTGTTCACTCCTGAGTACCTGCTCCCATGGTACTGCAGGACAGGGTAATTGGAATGTCTGAGACGCTGAAAGATGTAATAAATTGTCCTCTTGGTTTCACTGTGGTAAATTTACACAAAGAAAAGGAAGTTGGTAAAGTGCCTAGAGCTCAGATTATGGCAAACTTAACTGGTAAAAGGAAATGCTCTTCCTGTGCCTTTTGGGATAATAAAGCTAGAACAGGAAGGGACCTTGTCAATTATCTAGCCCAATTCTCTCGTTTTAGAGATGAAGAAACTGAAGCAGAGGGGTTGAGCAATTTGCCCAAAGTCACATTAGTCTAAAGGTAAGAAAACAGGGCCCAGGTCATGTAATAACAAATAAAGAAATCTTTCTACTTTGTTATGTTGTCTACCATAGATTACAGCCTTCATGCTAAAGTAATGTCTTTCAAACTTTCTTTCTTGCATTGATTGATATTTATGATTCATATCTTCTCTTGAAAATAAAATTCAAAGGAAATATAAGTTTAAATTGTTGTGTAATATCACAATAAAAAAATTAAGTTAAAGTAACTTCATTATAGTATCTGATGACCAGAAAAATGAATTATTTTTTTCAGAGCCAAATGTTAGGATAGGCAGTGTAACACAGTGGATAGAAAGCTGGCATGGAAGCTACAAAGATCTGTCCTACCTCTGATATATACTGGCTTCATGAACATGGGACAGTCACTTAACCTCAGTGCTCTAAGAAGTTCTCTAAGGTATCAAATTGTAAAGAAATTACTAGACCTTTATAGTATAAGGGATGTTCCTTAGTCAGAGATTCCCTACCAATTAAATCTCAGGTCTAGCTCAATAATTCAAAATTCACACAGTAATAGAGAACACAAGCCCCAATAGACCAGCTTTTGTGACCATGAGAATGGGAAAAGTGCTTGACTTGGACCTGAATCAGGAATGTGCTACTTACTACCTGGGTGATCTGACAAATATTTAAATAGGTTGGTACCTTAGTTTCTTTACCTGCCAAGTGAATAGGCTGAATTAGATGATAATCTACAGTAAAGGTTCTTAATCTCTGTGTGTGTGTGGACACCATTTGGCAGTCTGCTGAAGTTAGCAGACAACTTCTTAGAATGTTTTCCAATGCATAAAAGGAAATATAGAGGATTTTAAAAGAATATTTTGAAATACAGTTATCATAATTTTTCAAAAGATAAAGTCACAGAACCCCTGATTTAAAAAAAAAACCCTCTCTCAAGGTCGCTTTCTGCTTTAAATCAATGATCTTGGTTTTTTTTTTTTTCCCCCTCCCTAATACAACTGATCACTTTAAACCTCAACATTTTTTCATCAATAAAATGCCATGATCAGATAAGATAATCTCTAAAGGTCACAACTATCCCTAAGGCACATGATTCAATACTCTATAGGATATTTCTCTTTCCATGCACATTAAAAAAGAAATAATTAAAGCAATGCTAAAAACACACTTCAGTAAAAGCTCAACATATAATCTTTCATAAAATGTAGTTTTATAAGTATTTTTCACTACGTGTTCAAAATGAACACTATAAAGCAGGTAACTTTTGTTATATCTGTTATGATGTTCTCCATTACCCTCAAGAGGGGTACTTTAGGTAAGAGGAGCTGAATTTCATTCTAGCACTATTGCATGACCCTATCAACTGAATATATAAATGGAGAGTTTGAACAATGAGGATGTTGTAGGCAACTTACAGGAATAAACCAACAGTCCTATTCATCAACCTTCCTGTGATAAAATGATCAGTGGTACTATTGTGTTGAATATGCTCTTGAAAAGCTATAGATTTCTAGCCTGACACTGAAAAGCAAACAGGATTTCTAGATTTTACAACAATTCAGCATCTAGACTTGAGTGAGATACTTCCTTGACATTTTCAATTTTGTTATCTATAGCTCAAGGTCCCAAATTTTCAGCATGTTAAATGAAAATCACGAGTATATGTTCAGGTTTGTAAATTATTTCCAAGGCTTTGAGAGTTATACTCAAAATATCAAAGTGCAAATGATAAAAAGCATCGTTCACAAACTGCTTTGTTGTGGGTAGGTGAAATAAAATGTCAGGAGGAAGGGCTGGCAGGAAGAGAGAGAGGCTATAAACTAATGAGACAGATTACCTCATATGGTTTGTAGCAATGTCTTACTCCTAGACAGAGAGCTAAATATATTCAAATATATTTTCATAGGTATTTCACAAAACCTGAAACAAATGTTCTCCAAATTTAGACTTTCTAAAATCCTTTTCCTTAAAAGCCTAGATTCCCTCTAATTAGCAATGTTCCCTCCCTTTCTGAATATGCCATCCCTTTCTGTTGATGAAGATTTCCTATATATTATTACCTTCCAACTTACATGGGTTTTTTTTTTT
>CM053600.1:94907081-94925653 GCA_028646575.1 Pseudocheirus occidentalis
GGCTTGTTTAGAGTTAATTGTATACATTTCTTATTTAAGTTCTAGATTGTAAGCTCCCTCATGGGGTTCTCAAGTTTTCATCTTGATATAATTCAGGTCTTACAAATTCCTAAACCCCTAAGTGTTTAGTAAATGCCTTTTCTCTACTCCCACTAAAATGCAGCATCTATGGAATGTTTCCCTGAAAAACCTCCAGCCATAAGCTCACAGCATTGTTTTGGTCCTATGACTTTAGGAAAACATGAACTTGTATCAAATATCAGCAACTATTTAGAGCAGGGAAATGGCAAGTAACCACACTCTTCCAGTGTCAGGACTGCTATAATGGGAACAGCGATGAAGAGGAAAGGTCAGGGGATCAGGAATCACAGAACCGGACTTTAATTTCTGGCTCTATTACATGTGTATGCCATTTTAAAGAAGTCACCTAACTTCTATAGGGTGCTATTTTCTCATCTGTCAAAAGAGGGCACCAGGCTAGGTGAGCTCTCAAGTCCTTCCTAGCTCCAAATTGTCAGACTCCTTTTTAGTGGAATGGGAAAAAAAAAAGTTCCATTGCTGGTTATCATAGAGGCCAATAACTGTGAAGTGGTTTTCTTATCATAAATGAAGAACAATGACAGATTGTTATCTTGTTTTTACACTTAATTCTTATAAAACGTCCCTTCTGCAAATTTCAAATGTCATACTTGATAGTTTAGATAATGGTAGGCACTCTTACCCATAAGTAAGTATAAGTAAGTACTCTTTGGGAAGAGTACCCAAAGGACTATAGATTTTTGTCAATGAATCCTCATGGGATGTCTTGGGGTTTGCAGGCTGGATTTCTTTTTTTTCTCTTCCCACATATTTATTCTATCATTTCAGAGGAAAGAAAAAAAATGGGAATATTGACTCTTTTCGTCCATGTATGGTTTCATCTATGATTTCTTGAAATTCAGCATTAGAGGTCCAAGCTTTGGATCTACCTGACCATGCCTTAAACCCAAATCACTGGGGTTCCCATAGTCTGGCCAACAATAGGTCCCTACCCAAGTCTTACTTGGTAATCTTTCTGGTTTTGATGACTCAGAGTGAGTGTAAATAGCAATTGTTTCTGTTTGGGCCAGAAACTGTGATGATCTTCCCCTCCCTGACTGATTTTCATTTTGACTAGGTAGAAGAGGAATTTTTTTTTTTGCCTCATTTCTTACCTAACCTTAATCACTGAATGGTCATTGCTCAGATAAACTGAGACCTGGGAAAGACCTTAGCTTAAGAAGGCAAAGGTGTCCCACTGCATTGGGGCCATCTCTAGTTCTCCTGATCTTTATCTTGCCACTAGACCTAGATGGCTCTAGAGGAGAGAGGAAGGCTGGTGACTCTGCACAGACCTTGATCACTTAAATCAAATTCACTTGCTGGTCAATAGATCACCTTCCAGATGTCATTGGTTTTCTTGCAGAATGAAGGACAAATAACAACAATGGACATCTGGCCATTTTACTCACTGCTATGTTACTTCCACAAGAGTTTAGACTAGGTGCTTAAAGCTATGTGCTGAAGTAAATGTGCATTATGGGCTCCAAAGCCAGTGTGTCATCTTCTTCAACCCTTCCTCACCTTCACTTGAGATGGGGGGAAAGGTAGATTAACAGCAGTATGTAGACCACAAAATACTTTGGTCTTCAGTGATTTACTCAGCAACAAAACAGTTTCATTCAGATGACTATGAAAGCAGTCATTCAGCTAGGCTTTCTTAATCAACCTTCAATAAAAAAAAGATTAACTAGAGAATTTTTAAAGGGCATATAGGCCCGCATTCTTATAAATTCCACATGAGAGTGTTGGCTTAGACTATCTTGAAATGTTCTTTACTAGGTAAGAACTAGGTTCCACAAGAAAAAAAATCCTCTAGGATTAGGTCTCTAAACATACAAAGAAAATAATGAATGCATTCCTTCTTAACTACACAGTTCATTACGACATCATCATGCCACTAATCTGAGGTGGAATAGTGGAGGAAGGGTAGGCTTTGAGGCTGGAAGATTCAGCTTCATGCCCTGCCTCTGATATATGCTAGTTGTGTGAAAAGTGGACAATTTAATTGACCTTTTGGGGTCCAATAAAAGGCAAATTGCAAAAGGGTTGCCTGGGATTTTTATTACTGGGAGAATTTTTCACAATGGGAATTTCTTACTCAGATGAAATCATAGTTAAGAACAACAACAATAAATTGTAATTGGGAATTATGAAGCAAAATTTGGTAAAATCTTCATTATTTCTAGGCATTATCAAGGGAGTTTAGTCCCAGAAATGCCAAAATGACTTCATTCAAGGTGAGATTTAATATTCTCTATTCTATGAACTGCAAGAACACTTATTCTGGTGAGGTTACTATGATTTACCTTCTTTCCCTCCCCCACCCCCCATAACACTAATACATTCATACAGATTACTTATCAAAATGGATATTCTAATTGAAGATAAAGTTGCAAAATGAAAATTCTTATATTTTTTTTTTAAGGAATAGGGAATGAACCTGTAACTCCACTGGTACAGTGTAATTCTGATGGGGTGATAGAACCTGGACCCATAAAAGGAAAAGACCATGTCTTTGAAAGTAATCCAGTCCCTGAACTTCCCCACACATTTCAGCAACCCAGTGCCTGGCTCCTAGCTTAAGGTATATGGTGGTTCATCTACCTATATTACTTAATGAACTTACTTGATATGCCTTAGTCCTATCTGGACCCTTTCACTGTTGCAGAGGTCCACCCCAGGATATTTGCCACTCCTTAATCCCATCAAGATATTTTCACCAACCCTTTTTCCCCCTTTCTGTATCTAAGTATCAGACCTATCCTCATCAAATTTGCAGAGTCCCTAAGAATCCAGCCCTCTTCTATTAGCATTGCAATAAACTGCTCCTAGACTGAAAGAAGACTTGGGTAGCTGAATTATTTTCAGACAGATTAGCTCTATATCCTTATATTTCATACCCAGTAAACCACAATTCCAGATGAAGAAATTTGTTTTAGTAATATAAATCTGTAGCTTTATTTCAATTTGCAGTATTAGAAAGTGGCCTTGATCCCTGATAGTTAAATAACTTGCTCAGGACTGCATGACTCTAGTTGTATAACTCAAATCTTCACATCCCCAAGGCCATCTCTATATTCACAACTTCTTTTAAATGAAGATTTAATTCTTGTTGCAGTTAAGTGGCACAGTGAATAGATCATGGGCCCCAGAGTCAGGAAGACGTGAGTTCAAATCCAGTCTCAAGACACTTAACACTTACTAGGTGTGTAACCTTAATTTCTATTGCCCACCCTCCTTCCCCCCACCACAAAATAAATAAATCAATATTTAAGAATTGAGCTTGAAAAAATGTAGGATTACACTTAAAAAAAGATGTATTCTGTTTGAAATTAAATGAGTATCTTTTTGCTGTTGTTTGGACTATAGATTCAGGTTAACTATTCTTATAAAACCATGCCTATAAAAGTTAGATGTATATTAGATGGTGAGATGGTACATGGAATAGTCTAATGTACAAAAAGAATTCTTTTTTGGATAAGAGATATGTTTCCAGTAATAAATAATAGTAAGGAAGGGAGGTAATTGAGTGGTTTGTTTCTAACACTGTGATAGGGTGATGGACACAGAACTGCATTCTGCCAAAAGCCAAGAGTGCCAAGCATGAAGGTAGTCTCTGGGAAGTGCTAATAAGAGCAGTGAGTGCAACAGGGCTGCAAAAAGAGATCAAGGTTTGTCAGGTTTTTATAATTTCAGCAATTACTGAATTAAAAGACTCTATCCACAGGGTGAATTATGGAGTTGGAATGTATCCAAGACTGAACAGGGCAAGTTGCACAAAGAATAAGTGACAATGTGGACCAAGAGAGCCAGGTTATGAAGGAGGTAATGGACCTCAAAAAAGATGTACCATACTTTATTGACAAAACCAGAGACCTGGAAAATAGAAGCTGTGAGGCTAATCTTAGATTAACTGGCTGTCCTCAGGAGAGATAAAGGAGAGAATACCTGATAGCTTTTCTAGAAACTCTAAGAGATAGAGAAGAACCCAGCAGAAGAAAATGCCTTGGAATTATGGAATACACTTGTTTCTCTCATAGTGGCTGTTCTCTCTGTAGACTTTCTACCCCTAAGTTTATTTCTCTCAATAGCCGTGTCCAATAAATAAAAAAGTCAGATATGAGCGAAAGTTTTAGCTGTTGAAGATAAATTACATGAGTCCTTGTGCGTTGGAAAAGGGAAATACTTGCTCTTCTGTCTTTGCAGGCAGAATCTGTTTGGGCTTAGATAAACTACTTTTTCTCACTGACATCTTTTTTTTTTATTTCTTCAGTCAGAGCAAAAGGAGATGATACTATATCTCTTATTTTTTCTTCAATATGCCTATCCTCTCTACTAATGCAGATTGCAATCTACATGTGAATTATTCCATAGTTGCCATGACTGAAAAATGAATCATATATGGCCTACCTGGTAATGAGTCACTCCAAATCTAAGTAGGCAGAACTTCAAATGATAGACATTCAGAGTCAATTCATCAGGTCCATGTTCCAGGTCTTTTCACCTTGGGAGTTGATGAGGAGGGGGCGCTAGCTGGCAAGGTTTCTGCTTAACTTTATACAACCAATGGTTGTGATGAGGTATTACAATAGGGTATGGCTTTACTAATGATGCTGCCCCCAAAGGGTGGGCAAAAAAAAGAAAAAAAAACATAAAATAGAATTATATTTCAAAATTATCTTAATGTAAAAATATTAGCAACAGATCAACATAAATGACTTGGATAACTATTCTTCCAGCTCACAGTCCTCAACAATATCCCTGATAAAAATTAAAGATGCCTTTAACCTATAATGAAGCCTAAACATTTGCAGACAGGAATTCTGGGCTCCTGGGCTGTGAGGATTTCTGGGCAGGAGTCTGAGAAAAGAAGGTGGGAAAAAGTACAAGCACAAACTATATATGAGAACCAGCCAATCTAAATAAATGTTATTTGAATATGCTAATCAAATCATTCAGGGAAAAATATATATCTTTTCCAAAAATTATTGCACTATTTTGAAAGGCTGAATTTTACCTGGAAAAATGTATTAAGGAACAACTCATACATATTAAGGAACAACTCACATGCACATACTTTCTACAGTTTGGAAAATAATTTACTTGCTACACCCAATGGGATTTTATTATTTCCAGGGTACAGATAAAGAAACTGAAACACAAAACAATTAATTGATTTGTCCACAGTTACCCAGCTAATAATATCAGAACCAAACTTTTCACTCCTTTGTTTCTTGCACCATTACTATGCTGACAGTAAGTTACTGTGGGCTACATTTTAATTATGTCACAAATTTAGAGCTGACTTTTAGGAAATATATATTGATAAAAAATATCTTGCCTAGTCATTCATCATGTGACAGAGTGACAGAGAAATATAGTTTTCTTAAAGTAATGGCAATAAGTATAACTTTATTTCTTCTCTATAAAACTATTAAGTCTGAACAATGTAAGAAATACAAATGGAATAACTCTTCCTCTTACTGTAAAAGACAGTTAACATGAAAAAAAAATAAAACTTGAATGACTTCAGGGGTAGGAAGCCTGCAATCTCAAACCCACATATGGACCTCTAGGTCCTCAAGTGTGGCCCTTTAATTAAATCCAAACTTCATAAAATAAATCTCCTTAATAAAAGGATATATTCTGAAAAATTTGAACTCGGTCAAAAGGCTACACCCAAGGACATAGCAACTACATGTGACCTCCAGGCCATACGTTCCCCACCCCTGGTTATGTTAAGGAATAAAATAAATAAATCCTCCTAGGAATAAAGATACTTTCATTTTACAAGACAATAAGAATTATTTAAAACACTTTGGGACACCAAGAAAACCAAGAATTAATTAAATTTAAGCACTATTGTGTTTTGCTATGGATGTAATAAAATGCTTAAAATGTTCAAGAGATTGAAAAAGTAGGGTTACTTTAAAGACCCGGATTTTTTTTTTTTTAGAATTATAAAAATCTTGCTGAAGTCTAATACCAGAGAAAAGTCTTATAAAATAAAAACTTTAATTAAAGACCTCCCTTTCAATGTAAATGACCATTTTATTAACCAAAGAAGGAATAGGGAAGAGTAATTTGTAGTAAGGAATTATTTATATAGCAGATCATTTATAAAAATGTACTTCTTGCTAAAGAATACTGTAAGTCAGGGTTCACAAGTACCACCATTCCTGTTTCACAGATAACAGGAATAACAACAACAGCAACACTTTAAAGTTTACAAATGACAAATATTAGCTCATTTTGTACTCACAACAATGCTACATGGTAAGTATTATTATTTTCCCCATTTTGTTGATTGAAGTAGATTGACTGATTGAAGTAGATAAAGATCAAGTGACTTGTCTAGGGTCACACATCTACTAAGTATCTGATGCGATTCAAACTAAGATTTTTCTGACACCAGGTCCAGCATTCTATCCACTGTACCACCTAATTGCCTCTATAATAAAATAGGGGTGCATTATGGTCCTCAGTCAGAGTTACACATTTGGTCTTAATCCAGGATCACACATTTAATAAATGGCAGACATGACACCAATCCAAGTCTGCAGAACCTAATGTTTTGTAAATAGAGTATTCTTTCCAATAAATGAAAGAGGTAGATTTCAAAGGGCTAGAAGAAGTAATGATTAGAGACATGAATCAACTAATGCAGTAGTTCTCAACCTTCCTAATGCCACAACCCTTTTATGTGGGTGTATCTGCATGGGGGTAGACCCGCTTGGAGACAGATGGAGGAGTAGTGTCTTGGTTCCTAAGACCATCAGAAATATGTGTTTTCCCATGGTCTTAGACGACCCTGTTCAACTCCTAAAGGGTTCACAATCCACAGGTTGAGAACCACTAATCTAATGACTACTGAGGAAGAACATAGATGGTTGAAACAGCATTATAAAAAGCTGATTATAAAATATTGCTTCACATAATTTCCCCTTAAGGTTAATAGATAAATACAGGAAACTAGTACCAAAATAAAAGTAATATTTTAATATATTAGTATATTTTATAGAAAAGACGGACTAAACTGAATGCTAAATATTCTTGCCATAACTGTGGTTATATTGATACTGGTCCAAGAAAGATCTGGGAAGGTCAGTACTGGGAGACCCATCAGATCTAGGGAATCAGAGAATTGCTGGAGTCTAAACAATAACCCAAGTTTGAAGGGAAATTATTTTAGGGAGTAACAGACTAGAATGTGAATTCAAAGCTAGGTCTAAAATTGGATAAGCTGAATCCACAGAGAAACGGCTAAAAGTAGGATATGAATGTCATTAGAAAAATTCCAAACTGAATGCATATTTCAGGGCTTTTCTTCAGGTAGGACCTAGGGGAGACAATTGACGGAGGTCAAGGAAATAGAACAATCAAGAGACATCCCCCAGGAAGTTAAGTAGTTAGTGTTTTTGTGACAGGCATGTCTGGAAGTAGACACTGGTTAAATGGTGATATTCAAATGGAAACCCTGGGGAGACTGTTGTATAAGGCAGGAAATTCAGTCATTAGGAGGACTAAAGAAACCTAGTGCTGATGAACCAGGGCACAGAATAGGCAACCTATTTACTGTTTGCTGCATAGAATTCATATAAAATAGGAAACTATTTTTCCCAGAGCAATAATATTATCCCAGAGCAACAAGCAGTAATCCAATAATGAGGGAACTGCAAGGAAGGGAGTAACTAATAGTTAAGAATATCACTGGCAGAAGAATCTGGAATAGTCACATTAGATTTGGTGAAAATGAAGGCAATACGAATAAACTTGATTTCTCCCACATGTAGGCATTGATTAAATCTCTGAAGAGTATAAGAAAATTCACTGGAGTAATTCTTCTATCTGCTGAAGAAAGCCAAAGTGAAGAGCATTTGAGGATGAATCCTTTATCCAGATGATTAGGTTAAGGAGTGAAACCTGAATCATTCTAGGAATAAAGGTACTTTCATTTTACATAACAATAAGAATTGCTTGTACTTTTTGGATGCTAAGAAAATCTGGTATCCACACATGTAAGAATCCCTATTAAGTCTATGAATTTTGAGCTAGACCTCTTTTAACTAAGGTGTGAAATGCTCTCAGAATCTGTGTTATGGTAGAACCTATGAGTTAACTGATGACGTTTAAGAGAGTTAGAGGAAGATTGATGGAGGCCACTACACGCCCAAAACATCAAGCAGTCAACAAAGGTTCCCCGACTTGAGAGGCTTATGCTGCTCTGACAGATAATGATACCTTTCACTAGCTACCCAACAGCAGGCATTGCTCCTAGAAGGAATTAACCCAGTCTCCAGCGGGATGTAACTTGCAAATTAAACCCTATGGAGTGATAGCAAACATCACACTCACCGTTTTATGAAATGAGATCCTTTGTTATTAGGCACTAGAAAAGGCTTGCCAATTCATTCTTTTGTAGGACTATTTTTTCAAAAAGCTGTGGGAATTTCAAAGATCAAATAGTGAAACAGCTCCCTGGAAATTCTCTTTACACCCACATTAACACACTCAAAACAGGTTGCTAAGACTTTTCAGGAAAAGAAAGAGTGAATCCTATTATGACAGTTTTGGATAAGAAGATAGATACTAAGCCTTCTTATTTGTTGTAATTTTTTAGTTCTTTTTGAAGAAGATGAAGGGAATTCTTTGCAGAAAGACCTATGCTTCCTTGCTTATCCCTTAGCATTTATTATCAAGGTTTTAGAGAAGGGATGAGTTTGTAGTTTAGGATTCATGTATTTTTATAGTTTTACCAACCCTCTCTCTAAAGTTCCAACACTCTGCTCTTCCACATCAGTTTTTCACTTGATATCTTACTGCACACAAACTTAGCTTGGCCTATTTACTCAAATAGAACTTCTATTTTGCTTACTTTCTTTTTTCCCATCTATGTCCTCCCACATGCACAATAATATTATTGCTTAAGAAAAGTTTATTCTTGCCACCTCTCCTTAGGTCTTAATGGACAAACTACTGGGCAGATGGCTTGTTTCTTGAGTTAAGTTGACTGTTGCATACATTAAGAGAAGGTCTATACTTGTAGCATGAGTCTTTCCATAAGGGGAGTTTCTTTAAAATCCAATAAAGCAATATCACTAAAACTTTGTACACACAATCATCAAGTCATTCTTTGAGGACTAGGTTCTGCTAAAGAGTTCCCTGGTAATATGGCATAGACAGATTCACTGATAAAATATTAGAGTCTCAGGAGAATGGATTTCATTTAAGCAGTTGATGGCACAGTGAAAACAATATTGGAATTGAAGTTTGAAATCTGATTTAAAATCCCAGGTATGTTCATTATCTATGTGACGCTGAGCAAATCACTCTACTTTCCTGTGCTGTAGTTTTCTCATCTCTAAAATAAAGGGATTCTTATAAATAACATCAAAGATTCCTTCCAATTCTTTGAATGACATGCACGTACAAACATCTGACTAGAAAACAATGAAAAAACAACCAAAATGTAATCTTAAATAAATAACAATGTGCCATATATCTATTTAACAGTCTTAAAAACACAGCATTTGTTCTTGGGGACTAATAAGAAAATAAAGGGAAGTGTTTGATTACAATGGACTGAAAAACCAATAAATGAAATTTCTGACCCTTGTCATAAATCTTACAAGAAATAATCATGTATTTTTCTATAGATCTTATTGAGGAAAATCTTACCACAATAGCTATGAGCTTTAAAGTTTCTTCTGTACTTTTCTAACAATAACAATCACTCACTTGATGAATTAGAGTTCTAATATCAAACCCACTGGGGATGCTGATTTTGCAAGTCAAAATCTCTCTTTTGATACCTGCCCATTCAAACGTTTTAAGGTTGAAAAATACCCTTCATCCTTAATTTAGTAAAAAAAAAAAAAAAGTAAACACAGAGATGTCTTAGGATAAGAACAGGAGTTTATTCTCTTTCCCGGGAGAAGAGGCACATTCTCTGCCCCATGCCTGAGTATGGAGAAAAGGCACATTACAAAGGGCAGAACCAAAATTTATAACTTAACTTAGTCAAGCCCCCTTTCCCAACTGTTTCCTCTCTCAATGGTGTACAGGCATACCTCACCAAATTCTTCCCAACTGGGACAGCAAGATAAGGGGGGGAGGGTCCCACCAAGGTGGGAAAAGAGACAAAGGAAGGTAAAAGTGATTGACAGCAGCCATGGAGGAGGAGGGGAGGAAGAGAAGGTTAACAACCCCAAATTGAGAAGTTTTCACTCATTCCACACAAGGGGGAAAAATTACCTCAACACTTGATATAAATTTATTGTGGTATGATGGTTTCAGATACTTAAAAGGATATAATTTCTCATCCTTTCCAAGACAGGGGCTACTTTGGCAGTGAAATAGTAATATTGAGCAGGGAGAAAGAAGGCCTGGATTGAGTTCTGTCTTTCCCATTTATGAAGTTGTATAACTGTGGGCCTTGGTCTCCAAATCTATAAAAATAAGAAAATTAACTAGATAACCTCCAACTCTAGTTCTAGGATTCTATGGTATTTATAAGACAGTAGCAGGAACTAAACCATCCTAACTATATTTATATGGCAACTTTAGCAGATTAGTAACCAAACAAGTGGAGAAAGTATGTGGCACAGAGCAGAGAGTCCTGGGCCTGAAGACAGAAAGACTTATCTCTCTGAATACAAATCTGGCTTCAGACACTTACTAGCTATGCAGGCAAGTCATTTAGCCCTGTTTGCCTTACTTCCTCATCTATAAAATGAGCTGGAGAAGGAAATGGCAAACCATTCCAGTATCTTTGCCAAGAAAATCATAAATAATGTCAAAAAGTTGGATGTGACAGAAACTACTGAACAATCAACTGCTATGCATGGATTGAGCATGGTAAAGCAGAATAAGAAGCGGCTCTGAAGTCAGAGAATCTAGGTTCAAATCTCAACTCAGAAGCTTGTTACCTATGTGACTTTGGTGTAGCCCCTCTTTACGACTTAGTTTCTTCAATGGTAAAATGAAAAAGATAGACTAGACAGCCTCTAAGGTTCTTTCTAGACATAGACCTACATCTTATCATATAAACACAGATATGTTATACTAAAATTGTATATTTGTATCTTCACAGCATTTTGCCAGGCCCAGAGTGGAAGAGTGGTAATGAAACAAGTTCACCTAGGACTCAGCAGTTTTGTGTGTGTGTGTGTGTGTGTGTGTATTTTGTATATATCTTGAGAAAAAGGAAACTGAAAACCTATATACTTCTATGAGATTTCATCAAAGAAATCTATGATTAATCATAATTATGATGGAAAGCTCACTGTATTGTGTCAATTACTTGATCACTGAAGAATTCACACTCTAGGTTGGATAAATCATTGTCATCATGTGTCCTTGTCTCATTAAAATAAACTTCAACATGTTAAATACAGTAGAAAATCTTTGCATTGAGGATGCTCTGACAACTTTCATCAGTTGCAACATATTATGGAGCTGGCACAGCTTGTTAACAGGCAATGAAAGACTGCTCTATTAAGTTCAGGGAGATACTGAAATGGTTTCATATGCACTCTAGTAATTTTGCTACCACTAAGTGAGGGAGACTGTTGAGAAAGGCCATCACATACCAAAGGGTCTCTGCTCTTCATTGGTACTGACTATAATGAGGAAGGCATTTTAATGGCACCTGGGGTTCCAGCCTACCTTGGAATATACAGACATGTTGATTAATAAGTGAATTTGGGCAAAAAGGACTTAAACTGCAGTTTCCTTAACAGGATTCCCTTAAAAAAATTCTAACTGAAATAGAGTTTCACACAAATAGGGGAAGGATTACATTTAATCCCACTGTTCAAAATTCAAAAGCCAACCTTCAAACAAGGGATGGAATAATGAACAATCTACCTTGCCCAAATTTACCGGATATCAACCTCATCAATAATTGTTCCCTTTGATTGTAGAAGATTAATTTTTGGAGCTAACTGAAACTCTGAACAACTGGAATACATCCAAATCTGAACATTTCTCTGGTAAATGTTGAGAAGAAAGCTAAACAAGGATAAATTATAGATATCAGAATACATGGGCAAAAGGAAAGTATAGTTAGAATTCAGAGTAGATAGTGACTCTTTGTCAACCAGGTTAAATTATTTTTAATAAAATTATATTAACTTTTTTTACATCATCTAGAGTTCTCCCGGTATAATTTCCCCTAACTCATCCTGGAGAGCCATAATTCATCAGGAAGGGAAAAAGAGAGGCAGAGAGCCACAGAGAGAGACATAAGACACAGAGAGACAGAGAAACAGAAAGAGAAAGAGGGAAGGCGGGAGGGAAGGACAGAGGGAGAGAGAAATTCAGCAAAGCAGAAAAACTTTTGAGATTTTAGTTATCTCCCCAGGTTTCATCTTTAGGGTCAAGCTTGCTCTTTAGAATGTCACAATATTCAGTTTTGATTATTTTATACTTACTGTTTTGCCCATTTACATTGTTCTAATGACTATGTATATTTTTTCTGATTCTCCTTACACATTTTCCACCAGTTCATCTAAGTCTTTCTCTATATTCATCATGCTTATCATTTCTAACAGAACAATATTCACTGAACTAATGGAATACAATGTGTTTCGACCCTCCTTGACTGATACACATCTACTTTGTTTCCAATTCTTTGTTGCCACAAAAATTGCTGCCATAAAATGTTGATGTGTATATGGGATCTTTGTTCTTATTGGTGACCTCTTTTAGTCACCCAGATTTTTTTTTAAATTTCTGATGTATGCATATATATACACATATAGGTTTAGGTAATTGATTTTATATACATATGTGTGTACATATGTATATAACATATATATGGGTGTAAATATGTATATAACATACAAATACACACAACACACACATATATATCAATCTTTGCATGTTCTTCCAACATGAGCAAAATTGTAAAATATTAGTATTAAGCATGGAAAAAATGGTGTTTTATGAGTCAACACTATTTTGCTATTTAACAGCCACTTTTTACTTATAATAAGTGAAGTGACTTCAACAAAATTAAAGTTTAATAGATTACAGCAAAAACTTGTTTCAAGAAGGGTTTCAGTCTTTGATAAGATCTTCAATTAGCATGTACTAACATATACTGAATGCAGGGCACTGTATCGTGTGCTATGCAACAATCCAGGAAAGAAATACATTTAATATATTTTCATAATAAAACTGCAAAGATTTCTAGAAGCGTTATCTCATAGGAAATAGCAGGAATAAAGAAAGCATACCATGCCTCAGAAGAAAAACAAAGCACATGAATCTGAACTGATGGAGAAAAATTTATGTCTGTATTACACTGATTTAGTCAATCATATTTATTTGGTACTAGCTACATAAAATACATATATTAGGCATTGTGAAGATATGAATAAAGTCTAGTTTGTAATCCCTTCCCTCAAGGAATTTAAAATCAAAGAAGAAAGCAAGGCTACAAATTAATAGAAAACAAGACAAAAAACAAAGAAATACATAAATAACCAATTATGACCATAATTAGGAAGTGAATAAAGAAAACAAGAGGGGCAACTAGGTGATGCAGTGAACAGAGCACCAGCCCTGGAGTCAGGAGGAACTGAGTTCAAATTCAGTTTCAGACACTTAATACACTTACTAAGTATGTGATCTTTGGCAAGTCAATTAACCCCAATCACTTGCCTCCCCCCTCAAAATAAAATAAAATAAAACAAGAAATGAGCATTTTCTTAGAGATACAAAAATGAGTAGAGTAAGGTGGGCATAATCTGAAAATTTGTTGTGAAAAAATTACTCTTGAAGAGGCTTCTAAAGTGAAGGGTAAAATGATTTAACAGAATAGGTGACTAAGGTTATCCTGGAGGGATGAATGTCTTATGACAAAGAGAAAAAAATAGCAGGGAGATTATGACAAATTAGTTCCTTACCTGATTATATAACAATTAAAAATCAAGGTATTAGTTAAAGGGGTTTGGAGAAAAATGGGGTTTAACATGGAGAGCTTTAAAAATATTTAATATTGGGGCAGCTAGGTGGCACAGTGAATAGAGCACCAGCCCTGGAGTCAGGAGTACCTGAGTTCAAATCCGGCCTCAGACACTTAACACAAAAAACTAGCCATGTGACCTTGGGCAAGTCACTTAACCCCAACTGCCCTCCAAAAAGCAAAAAAAAATATTTAATATGTAATTTTATTTTGATATGAAAAGTATTTGAAAGACAGTGAAGGTAGATGACATGGCCATAATGAGATAGGAGAAAAGTTTTGAATCTTGCATAGATAAAGAGTGAGACTGGTGCCTTGCAAAGAATGCCATTTTATTAATAATATGGAAAAATCAAGAGACAAGGGGGCTGATTTCAGTGAACTACCTTTTGACCCAGCCAAACTGGCCTTCTTGCTCTTTCTTACATATGACATTCCATTTCCTATCTTTTCACCTTTGCACTTGCAATTTTCTATTTCTGGAATGTACTCCAAACTCACTTCAACCCCTTACAATCCCTTACTTTCTCTAGAATTCAATTTAAGCAACACCTTCAACCTGAAACCATTTATTACCCTCCCCACTGCTAGCATCTAAGCCCCAAACTTTTTTAACCTCAATTTTTACTTTGTTTATATTTGACAAGGTCATGTTTCTTTTCATGCTCTTCCCACCAATAGAATGGAAGTTCCTTGATGGAAGGAACTATTTCATTACTGCCCTTGTACTCCCTAGCACAGTGCTGATGTATCATTGGTACTTAAATACGTACTCATTGATCAACTGACTGATGCAAGGGCTATATAATATGGGAAAGAGGAATAGGAACTAGTGCCTCAGCAGATGTGGCAAAAGAAAGAAATGTTATAAATAACTAAGGCTCTCTATTAGCCTGGAGGAGTCTGGAGGATAATCTCATAACCATCAGTTAAAGGTAAATTGGAAAAGTAAAAAAGAAAGAGATTTTGGTAGAGAAATAATGAGCTCCATTCTCAATATGTCTGGTTATAGTTGTCAAGGGAAACAGAAATTGAAGCTGTTTTGAAAATAACAAAAAATGCAGGGTGAAAGAAAGGTTGATAGGCAGTAACTAGAGGGTCACAGTACTGCAGATTTAGAACTGGAAGTATCTTAGAGGCCACCAAGTATAGCCTATCATTATACAAATGAGGAGACTAAAGAATAAAGAGGTTAACTGACTTGTCCAAGAGTGCAAAGGAAGAAAACTTTTGAGGTAAGATTTGAACAAAGGTCGTCTTGAGTCAGGTCTTTTGTCCTACCCATTATAGTGAGAATACAAGTGATGACTGAAGCCATGGAAACAGACAAGACTCCCAAAACAATAATTGCCAAGAAAGAAAAAAAAAGCTCTAAGAAGAAAGAAAGACAATTAATGAAAAAGAGAAAGAAGAGCTAAAGGATGTAATTAATACCAGACAAAACTCAAATCAATAAAGTCGTATTTTAAAGCGAGCATAATATCAGAATGAATGAAAGGACAATACTGAGAGGACTAATGGAAACATAAGCATTGGAGGAGAAGACAAAATGAAGGTAAGGGGATGAAACTGGAAAGCCTTGACTGAATCATCTTGAAAGCTGGGAAGAATGATCAGATATATCTAGGGTTTAAAATTTAAAGTTTCAAAAGGCTAAATTCTACAGAAATTTTATATTGTGTTGTCAAGACAGTGTCAGGGCTGGACTGGAGTCTTCGCTTCCCCCACACACCCGCCAATAGTTGCATGACACTGAAGAAGCAGATTAACTACTTCTCTCATCTAAAATATGAGGGAGTTAAACAACATGATCACTCAGGTCACTCCTAGCTCAAAAAAAAAGTTATTACAAAGTAAAAAAAAAAATGCCCAGCAGAGAACAAAAGAAAAGTTACAAGGAAGCAAAGGAAAAGATAGTTAATCCTCTACACAACATGTTACCATACAGGCTTTTTTTAAATGAAAATTTATTGTTATATATTTTGAATGTTCTCTTACATTCTACCATGCACACAGCATGCTTTTTTTCTTTATTTGTATTTACGTTTCAGTTTTTAAGTTTGTGATATCTTTTTGTTTCTTTTTTCTAATCTGTCTTTGTGTTCTGGATCTTGAATCAAAAATAAAATTAAAAAAATAAATTATTCTCCTTATTTTAATAACAAAAAGTGTCTGAATATGTTCTCTATAAGAAATGAGGTACTTGGACATGTAGACAGTAGGGGGAGAATGAACAATTAATTGTTTATGAGAAATTACTCCCCCCCAAAAGTATAAGCTCATCTTGAAGTAGCATCATTTAGTTAAACACAAATATAATACAGAACACAATGCAATTTAATGCTCCATTTCTTCCTGAAATATAAATGATGACAACTACTGAATTCTGAGAGGAGAGAATATAAATAAATTAAATTGATCAGATAATAGAAGATAGTTTAATGGGCATTCCTTTTAAGAACAGCTATCCTAAAATTGTGTATCATGCTTTTATATAGTCATATAATATCCCCAAAATGCTTCTGGTGAGGTATTTACATGTTTATAACAGAAGAAAGAAGTAAATATATTTACTCAAGTTAAATAAATTATTTAGAGCAGTAGAAATTCATCATTTACTTCATATATATATATATATATAAATAATTTATAAAATTGATGATAAAATTGGATCCTACTTTAACTAAGGTCCTTAAAGAAATGTAGAAAAGGGCTTTAAATCTTTAAATACAATGCAGAGTTGTGAAGTGCCAGAGATTCCAATAGAAAGAGGGAAAAAATATAGGCCTATAACCTCTAGACTTCAGAAAGATATGTCTGTTTTTCATCTTCATATTGTGGAAAAGCCAAATGTAGGCTAAGCAACTAAGTGAATTTGGAGGCAGCTGATTAACTGGAACCAGAAGTAGTCAGTAAAGGATCACTGTTAAGAAAAATATCCCAATGATCTATCCTTGGCTCTGTTTTCCAAGATTTTCATTACTGATTTTCACAAAAGCATAGATGCTTAAGGATGCAAATATAGAAAGAGTTGTAGACCCGAAATTGTGAAGAACTTGGGCTTCAATTCCATTTCTGACACTTTCCAGATGTGTGATTATGGGCAAGTGACCTAAGACTGCTGTGTCTCATTTCCATTACCAGTAAAATGAGAACTGATAATAACAATAATAGTAGGTACTGCATCTATTCACAAAGTTTTGTGACCATTAAATGTGTCTATGGACATAAAATATTTGAAAACATTAAAATTCTCTATAAATGTTAATATATTTAAATTTGTCAGATGATGCAAACCAGGGAAGAATTGCTCATTTTTTTTTGGAAATTAATCTGAATCCAAAAATATCTAGATAGAGTAGAAAAAAAGGACTGAATTTAGAAAGATTAATTGTAATCATTCAGTGTAAAGCCTTACATGTGTTTTAAAGGTTCATTCACAAGTGCAAAACTGGGACTAAGGAATCAGTAGACAAATACTTTATGTAAAAAAAAATCTAGGGGTTTTAGTAGGCAATAAGTGTAATATTAATTGATAGGATGATATGGCAGTTTTAAAGTAAGCTACTTTCATCTAAGGTTTCATTACAGGGAGAATATTTATTGTACAGACTAAGTACAGTAGAAGTTGTGCTGTAATCATTAGAAAACATCTCAGCCATATACTTTTGGACAGCAGATTGTCTGGAGAAAGGCTAACAGGAAGTAGGTAACATGCTCTATAAGAAACATTTGAAGAATTTAAGGATGTCATGAAGACAAAGTTTTTGGGGAGGAAAGGCCTGGGAAGGAGAACTAATGATATCTATTCTAGTCTTTGAAGAGTCAGTGTAGAAGAGTGAGTAGACTTTTTTCCTCTTATTTTTCTTCTCAATAGAGAAAGACTAGGAACAATGTGAAAAAAAGCAAATACCCAGATGGTCTCTATAGAAAGGAAAAGATTCCTACCAATCAGAATTGTTCAAGAGTAGAATGGGGATTAGAAGCCTTGAGGTAGACAGTGAAGGTACAAGTCATGAGTCTTTTATTAATTTTAAAATTAAAAGTCTTTTTAGTTAATTGTTAGGTATATAGTAGAGGGGATTCCTAATCAGGCATAGATTAAACCAGATGGCCACTGAAATAAATCTTACTATTTCAGATTTAGTGAATCTATAGATTTCTAGTAAAAAGGGGTTCATAGTCATTGGCAAGAAAGATAAGTAAAATGACAGATTTTTAAAATTGCGTTTAATCTGTTCTACAACTACCTAAAATTCACAAAAAGAAATGTTACACAAAATTATTCTAGAAAACAAAAATTACAAGCTAAATAAGCTCTTTTGTTATCTGAATTTTTTTAATGTTCTAAACTAAGAAGAAATAAAATCTAACCTAAAAGTATGCTCTCCCAAAGTCTCAAAAGTACATAGCAAAAGCAAAAACAAATGGATGAATCATATTGGTTAAAACACTAATCATATTGGTGATTTCGTTTGTGAAGAACATATGTATCATCTAGAACCACAGTGCTTTATAT
>CM053600.1:94926153-95019917 GCA_028646575.1 Pseudocheirus occidentalis
GAAAGAAAGAAAGAAAGAAAGAAAGAAAGAAAGAAAGAAAGGAAGGAAGGAAGGAAGAAAGGAAGGAAGGAAGGAAGGAAGGAAGAAAGAAACAAAGAAACAAAGAAAGAAAGGAATAAAGAAAGAAAGAAGGAAGGAAGGAAGGAAGGAATTTTTCAGTGTACATTGATGGTTTGTCACATAACATACTAAAAGCATATCATATTCTATAGTATTATATCCTGCATAGTATTATATAGTATTATATTCTTGTGATACAAATATATGGATTAAGATGAAACTTCTGGCAGAGCCTACTAAGCATCCAATCACCCCCACCTTCTCATCCAATAAAGAAAATGATTGACCATCTCTAGCCAAATTAAATATGAATCTAATGGAACGTGAAATACTTCCAATAACTCAGTGAATGCCCTCTTCTTTTTCCTTGCCAGTCTAAAATTAGGAATTTTTCCAGTATTTCTCTTACCTACATTTTGGTCTTCTCTCCTAGATTTGCCATGTAAATGCTTAAAAAAATCTAAACTCAAATAAAATTACCATTTCTGTAGATAGATGTACATGCATACATATATGAATATTTGTGCATATGTTACATATATTTCATAACATATGTATGTACATTTATGTATGCTTGTATCAATATTATATATGTATGTTAGAACAAATGGAGAAGTTTATATATGAAGCTGTTATACTATTTATGTACCATTTGCTTTTCCTTTTAGGTATATACAAAATTCAACATGACTTTCAAAACTGTTCTCTTTGTTATTCCTTTTAACTTTCCTTCTCTTCTCATTAAAAAAAAAGGAAAGCCATTTCTATCCTATCACTTTTTAATTTTTTGTTTTTTTTATCCTGTCACTATTGATAAAAAAATAAATAAAAGCAAAATCCTCATAAGAAATATGCATACTAAATGGGAAAAAATAGCAAATTGGCCAACATTTTCTATATGGCTAATTTTTTCAGCTTCACTTCATCATTTCATCACTGAACACTTTCACCACTTGCCTATCTGCTTCTCCTACAATAAGAGCCCTGCCTTCAGACAGCCTTATGGCTTATTTAAAGCAGAAAAGCTTACCTCCTTTGTCTCATCTTCAAAGGAAGTAAAATGAAAGGCAGGTGAACTAAAATTAAAATGATCATAGGTTCAATGATTTAAGTTAAACGAGATCATTTTGATCATCTAATAAAACTACTTCCTTTTGCAGATGGGGAAATGGAGGAATGGAGGCACAAATAGTTGGAAGGGATCATCATAAGGTTCCACCAGTAATGTGAATTTAAACCCATTTCTTATGACTGTAAAGTTAGTTCCTTTTTCACCATATGACTTTACATTAAGATTATTACAATTTAGGAAGGGAGTGACGGTGTGTGTGTGTGTCCAAGTTGGAAAGCATATTCATGATCAGGAAAAGAAAAACAATTAGTAATATAGCCAACTTTGCTGTATCACGTTCTCAAAGTGGCCATTTGGGAAGATGGCTAGGTTTAGGAAGAAAGATGACAGCTTCTGTTACAGACATAGTGAGTGTGACATACCTACAGAATCCAGCTGAGGAAAGAGGAAGAGGGGGGAGCATATGAAATATACATACGTATGATGTACTTGTATATACACACATACACATATAAGCATACACACACACATATATACATACACACATAGATATAAATAGACAGACAGGTAGATAGATAGACAGACAGAGGTAGATAGATAGAGATTATTGATAGATAGACAGACATAGATGATAGACAGATAGATAGATAGACAGACAGACAGACAGGCAGGCAGGCAGGCAGGCAGGCAGACAGACAGACAGACAGGCAGGCAGGCAGGCAGGCAGACAGACAGACAGACAGACAGACAGACAGACAGATAGATAGATAGATAGATAGATAGATAGATAGACAGATGGATGGATAGATAGATAGACGGATGGATGGATAGATGGATGGATGGATGAGAGAGAGATAATCATACCTCTAGTGAGATGATAATTGGATTTATGAGAGCTGATAAAATCAAAAAGAGAGCCCAGGTC
Source organism: Pseudocheirus occidentalis (assembly GCA_028646575.1). Lineage (NCBI taxonomy): Eukaryota > Metazoa > Chordata > Mammalia > Diprotodontia > Pseudocheiridae > Pseudocheirus > Pseudocheirus occidentalis. The sequence continues at coordinate 94,928,211 of CM053600.1, forward strand.
AGAACTTTGGTGTACAGAATTATGGGATAAGACATGGGCAATGAGTCAAAAAAGGCTGAGAAATAGTAGCCAGAGAAGTAGGAGGAGAACCAAGAGAAAGTACTTTCACTAAAACCCAGAAAGGGAAAAAAAGGATACTCAACTAATATTTAAATGCTACAGAAAGTTCAAGTAAGAAGAAGACTGAGGAAATACTACTGGAATGCAGCATTAAGATCATTGGTAACTTCAAAGAGAACAATTTCAGCGGAGTAATAAGGTTGGTGATCTGTTTCTGAGGGGTCATTGAGAAGTAAGGGGAAGGATAAATGTAGAAATTGAATTAATGCAATTTCCCCTCGGAATACAGAGGAGAATAAAGATGCAGGGTGATAATTCAAGTGAGTAGTAAAACTAACTGCAGGCTTTTTAAATGATGGAGAAGACCTAGGCATTCTTTTAGGCATCAGAGAAGGTACCAATAGAAAAGGAGGGAATAAAACGGTGCGAGTGAGATTGTGAAAGATAGAATCAAGGATAAAAGCAGAAAGCTTGGCCTTGCCAAAGAGAAGAAGCAGCTGTTTATCAAAGATTGCAAAAGAGGAGAGTTCATAATGATGACAAGGAGTTTTGAGAGACAGAATAGGGGAGAAGACAGAGATTACTGCCAATTTAATCTTATTTTTCAGTGAACAATCGGTATCCTCTGATCATCAGGTGAAGGAGCGGCATGGAAAATTTGAGAAAAAGAAAAATTTAGAGTAGCAGCCAAGTAGAAAGCAAAATTAGTCAATTATGGAAGAGTTAAATGATAGATCTGAAAGCAATAAGGGCCCAGTTGAGATGAAAGAAATATTTTTTTTAACTGGACATCATCAGTAGCTTTGTGAACTTTCTCTAGTATTATACGAGTAGGTTCAAACAAGAAAGATAGTAAGGGTAATCGAGAGTTGGAGTTTAGTAAGACAAAAGTGAGAATAGCAGAAGTAAGAAGGAATTCACAGACAGATGACGGTGTAAGGAAGAACTACTGAACTGTTTAATATAGAGTGAAGACTGGGAAGGGAGGCAAGTAAAGCCAAAATCAACCTTCAGACCGTTAAAAAGTGTTATATAGAACACACATATATGCATATGATATATAATATACCCACAGACATGTGTATATGTGTAAGCTATTATTAATATAATAAATACACTTAGTGGGCAGATTTCATTTTAAAAATATTCTCAATTTTAACTAGAACAGGATTGTTTTCTTTAATGAGTATAATTAATAGCCACATTAGTACTATAAAATGGAATTTTAATCCTTTATTGAATAGAGGATGAGATTCTATTTCCAGAGAAATTTTTTTTTGGTAACCATAGAGCATGTAAAGAAAAAACAAAACTTTATTTTTGGCAATAATTGGTAATCTGGGCAAAAATGGAAAATTGCATACATATAAAATGCATACTTATACAATCCTTCCTCATTGAAGTTAATTGACAGACATCTTTGAGGGTCATCACATTTTTTGCATGAACCCTTATTTTTCCTCCACATTAAAACTGTTAATTTAATGATTAATTAATGATTAGTTAATATTCTCCACCATGGACAATATGAGAAAGCAGTTTAAAGTGAAAAGTAATCATCATTTCTATTTTACTCCTTTTTTATATAAAGCCTTTGCAGATACATTCAAACCTTTCTGGAAAAAAAATTGTATAGTAAGTCATAAAGTAAGGAGTTTTAGAAACCTGGGTATATATGTATCCTACTTGAGATACTAATTGGTGATGTGACTATAGGCAATCATTTTACCATGAACAGACTTAGTTTCCTGATATGTAAAATGGGGATAATATAATCACTGTGGAGAAATTACTTTGTACATCTTAAACTTACAGGGACAGTGCTTATGAATTCATTTCTGTTAAGTGGGTCCTGATGAGGAATTTCCTCTATCACTGTAGGTTGGCACCTTTCTTGCAATTTATAATTGTAGACTATATATTATCCAGAATACTGACAGATTAAGCAACTTGCCCAGGATCACACAGAAGTAATCGATCAGAGGCAGCCCACGAATCCAGGTGGTTCAGGTTGCAAGGTCAGTTATTTATCCATTATGCCAAAATTTACAATTATATCAAAATGAATTATTATTATAAATCACATGGTATGCTCAAACCTGGGCAGTGTATATTAAAAGAGATCTACCTGCAAAATGACCAGGATGTTAAATATACAAAATACATAAAAAAATTAAATTATCACTGTTTGAGCTGACAATGAGGTGGACTGGGAGAGATATGACAGTTTTCTTCAAAATTTTAAAAGGCTATGATGTAGAAGGAGTTGACCTTTTGGGAGATTGTGTGAAAGAGAAAAAATCAGACCAACAGATAGAACTTATTGGAAGGCCGATTTCAGTTCAATTTCAAGCTGTAAAACAAAGGAATGGAGCACCCAAATGAAATGATGAGCTACTCACCATTATTCAAGGATTATCTATTGAGCTTCTTGTAGAAGCTATTTCTACATAGGGGTCTAGATGACCTCTACAGGTCTCTTCCAACTTGAAGGGACTATTTTTTCTTCAATCAGTATACATGGCCAAAAGTAAAAGAGAAACAATAGTATTTTTAATTCGACATACCACTATATCCTTACATTAGTATGGATAGTTGTGATTTAACTTTTCTGGCAGACAAATGTAATTAGAGACTAATTTCTGTCAAAGCAACAGTGACATCTTATGGATAGCTAGAAATAAAACTTCATCTCTCTCATGTCTCTTTAAACAGCATACTACACGTAAGTCTTACATCATTCATTTTTCTTTGGCGGTACCATCTAAAACAGAGTTATAACTGATCTAAATGTTCATAATCGAGGTCAAATGTGGTGCTCAAATCATACAAAAAATAAGATTGTTGGAAAGAACTGACCAGTTATTTAACTGACTAGAAAGCTAATCTGGTTATGAGCAGAAAAACAGCCATACCACTAGAATTGAAAATGGAAAAATTCAATTTCCTCCATTCTAACAAATTTGGGTTTCCATTCCACTCTTCCTCAATTTTAAGAATCTCTGCTTTTCATATCAGCATAGGGAACTATTAGACAGTATCAACATCTTTCAGAACTACAAAACCTCAAAAATTCTGAATTTTAAATTCTATTCTAGAATTCTAGAATTCAACTTCCTACAGTTTTAAAATTCCTTCTGTTGTTGACAGTCTCTTAAATTTCTATTTTTGAGGTGGCTAGGCAGAGCACATTGGCCCTGGAGTCAGGAGGACCTGAATTCAAATTTGGCTTCAGACACTTAGCACTTACTAGTCATATCCCCTTGGGCAAGTCACTTAACCCCAATTGCCCTGCCTTCCTCCCTCTAAAAATTAAAAAAAAATTCTATCTTTGTATCTTCCTCATTTTCATTAAATCTAAATCTACTCTCATTTTGATGTCTTTTTCCCTTTGTCCTCACCTATTTTCTTTGTCTCTGGCTTGACATAGGTAAGCACCACCATATAACTTCTATACTGGCACTGGGCCCTCAAGGACAATTATAAAAATCCATGAAATCAAAGGAATTTTTTTATCATTCTAAGTTTATACTTCATAGCTTTTGCTATGTCTCCATTACTGATAGCCAATTCCTCTATTCTAAATACTCTGGTTGAACAATTCCATGTTAGTAATACAAACTGAAAGAGTTCTTTAAAAAAATAAAAGAAAGAGATACCTGTTCATAAAGGTTCATAGCAACATTTTATGTAATTCCCAAAAAAATAGAAAGAAAAGAAAAAGAAAAATAGGAGTAACTAAATTCAAGAGTGTAAGAGAATCAGTGAACTGTGGTACTTGCAAATATGGAATTTTAAAATGTCAATAAAACTGAAAAGGATGAAGAATAAAAAAGACAACACTAAAAAGCCTCTATTGAATAATGCAAAATGAAAAAAGGAGAACCAGAAGCATGGATCATAGGCTAATAATGACCATATAAGGAGGAAAGGGAAGAAAATGGGAAAGAATCCAGATAGGAAGATAGAAGGAACAGTGATAATTAATATGTGGAAATTATTTTAAATATAAAGTTACTAAACATGTGAGGTGGTCATACTGATGTCCAGTACTAACATTAAAAAGTTGAAATATTGTTTCCATTATTGGGAATATACTGTAAAAATGTTATCATAAAAGAAGAGGTTTCAGTTCAAAGACATTCATAGGAGTATTACATACAAAACTGCAAAAAAAAACCGAGGGCAGCAAGGTGGTTCGGTGAATAGAGAACAAGCCCTGGAGTCGGGAGGACCTGAGCTCCAATCTGGCCTAGTAGTTGTGTGACCCTGGGTAAGTCACTTAACCCCAACTGCATCACCACCTCTAAAAAGACTGAAAGTAAATCAAAATAAGGAAATGGTAAAATACATTGCGCTATACTAATGGAATGGAATGCTCTGATGTAATTAGGAATAAAGAAATATGAAGAGAGTTTAAAGTGTGGAATATACTGTTGATCATATAAGTTTTAAAAATGAACAAGAAAGTGATTGAAAAGGTGTGATGATACTCCATACATTGAATCTAATCAATTAAATGTAAATGTTTAAAGGAGTTTAATTGTTTTTTAATTCAATTTTTTCAAATAAAAGATGATAAAAGTAGAAAAAAATCTGAAAATCAGTCTCAGAAATATGAGAGGATAGCATATTTTCAAAGCTATTTGTTGTTCAATTATTTCAATGATGTCTCAGTCATTCTGACTCAATTTAGAGTTTTCTTGGCAAAGATATTGGTTGGCTATTTTCTTCCTCAGCTCATTTTACAGATGAGGAAACTGAGGAAAACAGGGTTAAGTAACTTGCCTAGGGTCACTCACCTGGAGCCAGATTTGAACTCAGGAAGCATCTTCCTGACTCCAGGCCCAACACCCTATCCACTGCACTGCCGAGCCTCCCTATTCGGACTGACACTTCATAATACAGGCTTTATCATTTGTAACCCATTGTTTCTATATGAAATACGCCCTTAATATTTGCTTTTGCTGTCATCTAAGATGACGGTAGCCTAAATGGTAGTAATAATGAAAGTAAAGATGACTTTACAGCAGATTAAAGCATAAAGCAGTGTTCTAGTAAAGTCGAATGAATCCACCAAAAGACTGGAGAAATATACTTGGGTACATTAGATCTTAGAAAATAATATAATTCATAATATATGTATGAAATAATTTCAGCATTCATGCAATATTTTGAAACAGTAATGTATTCTTCATTTAAATGATGTGATTAAATAAAGAATAATATTTAAAGAAATCAATTAGCATCTCTTTAATGCATGGTTTCTGTCAAAAGTTACTGATTCAGAGACTTGAAGTGGGACATCAAATTAGGAATAAAAATTGTTACCTTGTGATGGAAGGATACCAAAGTCTTGTCAAAAAAACAAATCCATTTCACTTTTTTAGAGGTCTTTGTAAAAAATAAAAAGAAAGGAATAAACTTCAGGAAGCTACAGAATGAAATGGAAGCAGTCCGCAAACAGAGGAACTCAAACTTTCTGGTGTTTTCTTAGTATAATGAAACAATCCCTAAAGGTATATGATATGAAATCCATACAATATGGTTAAGACTGCCTTGGGAATAAGTGTCCCTGCCTGCTTATCTTATATAATCTTATATAGAGAGTGAGTGTCTGTGGGCCTCATTCTTCCAATCTACTGGAACTACCGTAGTTATTACAGCAACTGATCATGAACAAACATGCTGGGAAAGAAAGAAAAAAGAAAAATTGATTTCTGTACAGAAGAAGGATTTCAAATCTAGAAAAAAAAATAATTCTTCTCAAGAGACTTTAGAACAAAAGGGAAAGAACATTTGGGCTATGCTTTCTAGAGGAGTATTATTTTCAAAATGTCAGATCTGAGACGTTTGGTATATTCAGACAAATCCCATTTTCTATAGCAAAACAACTTTCATACGTCTCGTCTTAGTACTCATGCACTGCATAATTCTATGTTATATATAACGCATGACAAAATTTCATTATGTATATATTTTAAATTACATATATTTGGAGAGACAGTGACAGAGAGAGTTATATTGTATAAAATCATATCTTACCCAAGAAACTTCAACTAACATATTTATCCTGCCTGTTTCTGCTTAATTAATCTTAATCCTCTAATTGCTTATCAACTTTCATCCATTTGGAGGAGGCGTATCCTTTTTGATTCTAATTTCAACAAATATTCATGCCAATTCCTTGGCAGCCAGAGTAGAGGGCAAAGTGGAATAGTGTTGTTACCATTACTAGAAACAATCTGGAAATGCTAAAGAGAGTATAAATTGGGTGGAGGGAGTGGAAGAAGGTGCTCATACTAGCTACTATCATTGGCTGATTAGAACAGTGCACAGGATGCATTCTATGATATTTACAGTAGAATTAGATTATAAGTTTTGAGTGAAATTTCAAGAAATGAAGATCGCTGCTCATCTCATGGAATTATCAGTCAAAAAGAAAAGTAGTAAAATTCTGCGTTCCTATGAATCCAGTGACTAGTTGCCAATTTTCACAGCTACTCTGAATTCTGGAGAAAATGACAACCATCCAATATAGTATGTGATTGATTTTACGTTCAAATGAAAAGGGGAGGAGATATTTTGCATTACACAAAGATTGCTAAACAATCCCCCAATCATGATCTTTAGCTAGGGAATGGTCTCTCTCTCAATATTTATAAGGCTAACTGAAGCATCATGGAATTTACTTACTTCAATCTACTTTGACCATGCATGAAAAACTAAACAAAATTTAAAGATGTTCTGAACATACTTTTCAAAGAGCACTTTTAAGACATAAATTTAGGGTTTTTGCAATAATGCATTTATCTTAAAGCACATTTAATTTAAAATATGTGGTACAAAGTCGCATCATTCATAGTAATATGTAACATTTGTATACTAACTTTTCAAATACATTTCATCTCTTAAATCTTATTATAAGCAATCATCCAAAACACATACACACACACATGCATGCACACACACACACACACACACACACACACAAAATGTGTGTGTGGATAAAGGAAGGATCATTAGTAAGTCATAAAGACATCCTACTTTTTAATATAAAAGTAAATACGATTTTATTTCCAAAGTCTAAATGTTAGTCTGAATCAGAGGTGTCTCACACATATCCCATCTCCTTTAAAGCTCCATGATATAGCATGAACCAGATTAAAATATAATTGGGGAATATATAACAAATTAACTAAAAATACAAAGACACACAGACAATGTTAATTTGTGCTTTTCTTAGTCAACAGACAGCTTCAGGGATCCTTATGCATGTCAGTGACCCTCCCTGCTTTCCATTCAATTTTGAAAACACTGATCTAAATGTTTTATCTCTTAATTAGAAGTATTCCTATATGAAAAGGTTGACCAAATTCAGTTCTCTCATATTAATTTCAAGAAGAATACAAAACTCATATTTGTATTTTAACTATACAGGTGAATTATTATTGTGGGGGAGGTACCTAAGTTGCTGATTTCATTGGTGTAAGAAACATCTAATGTGGAAACATGTTTGGTTTGACACAAATAAACCGCATGCATGTAATTTATAGTATCAGAAAGACAACTAGAGCACTAAGGAGTTTTGTCTCATCCGTGGTCAAACAGCCAGTAAGTGTCCCAGGCAGGGCCAGGTTTTGTTGACTCTTAAGCTAGTCCTCTCTCCACCATATCATACTGCCACATTTACTAGTGCCTTATCATCAAAGCATAAACAGTTAGATTATTTTTTTTAGAAAGTTCACATTATCTTTGTTAATCATTTTTCAATGTAGCTGGCATTCAATTTTTGGAGTTTTCTTTGCTCCTTCCTAGTGATAAAAATAATTATTATGATAAGTAAAATTTATCTGATACTTCACATTTTATAAAGAACTATATGCTTCCTCACCTAACTGTCACAATCAACTTGTAAAGAAGGTGGTACTGGTACAATCATTTTTCACAAGGAGAACAATGTTTTGAGAGGTGAAGGTTAGTGGTTTAAAATCATTTAAGTAACAATAACAAATCAGGGATTCAAACCTCGGTCTCCTAGGTCCAAATCTAATACTCATTATATTATTCTCGAGCCAATTTCCTCTCACTCAACTCTGTTAGTCAGACACTGAATCTTTCCAAAGTTTTATTTTTCCCTTTTCTCTTTCCTGACCTTCCCTTCCTATTCCCTGCCTTCACCCTAGTTCAAATCCTAAAATAGTCAGTCAGCTATCATTTATTAAGGGCCTGCTATGTATCAGGCATTGTGCTAAGTTCTAGGGATGTAAAGAAAGGCAAAAAAACAAGCAATGCCTTCCCTCATGAAGCTCATAGTCTAACAGACAAAAACCAGGTAGTCCTTGTTCTTAACGAGCTCACAGTCTATTCACAACTGGAATACCACAATTACTTTCCTCCATGAGTTCCCTGACTCCCAATATTCCTTGTGCAATTCATCTTGCATGCTGTTACAAATCCCAACTTTTGCAACAGCATATCTTTCCAAGTTTCTTGCATGGTATTGCATGCTGTTTGAATGTTACTATACCTTGCAGGCTCTGTGATTCAACTAAACTGGCCTAACTGTTCTTCCCTGTAGACAATTAATTTCCATTATTTTGCTGAGGGATTTTTCCATCCTTAGAATACTGGGACTAAACACACCGTTCAAGGCTTAGCTCAAGTACCACCTCCTTCAGGAGGCTTCTCTCCATTCTTCAAGTTGTCAGTATCTCCCCAAATTCCTTTATATTTATTTTTATTTACCTTATATTTAGTCATCTGTGAACACTCTCTTAACTTTGTAGAATGTAAATAATTGGAGGGCGATCAATATTGCACTTTTGTACTGGTATAGTATGGTGCCTAGTATGTGCTTATTTGATTCAGTACAAAGAAAATAAGTTTAATAATTTCTTAGTAGTTCTCTGATGGAAGGTAGTAAGAATATTTCCTTGCACTTATCAGATCCTTGGGTTTATTTAATGAATGGGCAAGAATTTTGTCAGCAGGACATGTATGAAACATAAAAAATTTGAGAAAGAACTTATAATAGCTTTCCAAATGAAGATTATGAAACATAAAGTTCTATAATTATATCATTGTGAGAATATGATCATCAGTTTTTAAGCTTACCATCTTTAAGAAAAGTTTGCAACAAATATTTTCCTAGTTCAAGCATTTTACTTTTCTTAACAGTGTGAGACTTAGAAGTTTTAAAAAAATAAAACTATTCCAATTAATTAAATATCAATCAATTAATTAAAATAAAATAACAGCTAAATAATCTGTGACATCCATATCAGTTCCAGAGCCATGATTTCATGATTGCCTGTTATTAAAATTTATTTTAGTAAAAGCTCACTGGTTCATGACAGTGAATAGGAAAGAGGAGTGGAGATGAAAGACAAGAGGGAAGTTCAAAAAGAGCATTATAATTTAATGAGAGGTCTTATTCAGTAAACTTAAAATTAAGAGCTTAGGTCTTACTGCTTTTAATTACATAAAGTAACTTGAACAAGTTACAAGTAACTTATTTTGATTGAGAGTCCACACTTGTACTAGCTTTAACAAATAGATATGAAAACTTTAAAATGAACATAGCAGTACATTCTACATATATGCTTCTAAAGTACTTGAAATTAGATAATTCAGTTATATATATATTATTTTCCAACTTTCTCACTGCGACCTTCTTTATAAATTTCATCTGCTCTAAGAGAAGAATTGCTAAGGAAAGAGTAACCAGAATTTTAGAGCACTCAAAAGTACTTAGAAAGCTTTGGTTGATGGAATTATTTAGTGGAATGTATATGGAATTTATTATAAAATAATTAGAGAGGAATATGAGGGGTGACTTCAGATCTGTAGAAGAATTCACCTTGCCATTATTATTATTTTTTTTCTCACTCACCCCCACTGGGAAGACAAATTATTATTATTAGGGAAAAGAACCCAAAGCAATTGCTAGAAGTTGAAGTGGTGGTTTTCAACTTCATAATAATACTTCACATTTTTGTTGCATTTGGACAACATTTTGAGGTAAGAATGAGGGAATGAATAAGTAAATAAAAATGACAGTAAGTGCTTGCTAGGTGATAAGCAGTGAAGATAAAAATGGAAAGAAAAAAAAGATAGAACCTGCATTCAAAGAGTTCACATGTTAATAATAAAGGAGGCAACACATTTAGAGGATTCCATGTTTAAATCAGATGGAAAAGTCCCAACATCCTCGGGTACATTGGCAAAGCAGATTTTAATGCCTCCTCTTTAATGTCATTTTAACTGATAAAATTGTGTCAGTTACTGATGATTAACCATTGACAGTGCCAAGGATTTTGGTGGCAAGAACGTTATTTTCTGAGTCTTCAGGGGCTGAAGCTCTAGCAATTGTAGGAGTAGTTGCCAGGACATGTCTCCACCCAAATTGCTTCCCAGGGTGATGTTGACAGGACGGTGAACTAGAAACATTGATAGTCCTAAGGCTCTTGGGTTCAGGGTACTAGGATGTCTCTCTTGGGGTCAAAAGAAATATGGTAGTCAAGGTGATGGTTTGAATTGCCTAAAACATGCTTCCTCCAGTCTCCCCATCAGACTGCCAAGTGGCTATGATTAAGGTTGGCTTGCCTGCACTGTAACTGGTGGCGGACAGCTGAATCTTTCTCCTTAGGAAGTTTCTCTCTAGTAAATGACTCTGAGGGCTGGACTAGAAGCAGGAAAAGTAGTCTGAGTGGTACACTGCCAAGGGAAGCATTTGGATAGTGTTTTATTTATTTTCTTTATACTTTCTTTTTTAAAATTTATTTATTTATTTTTTAGTTCTCAACATTCATTTCTGCAAGATTTTGAATTACAAATTTTCTCCCTGTCTCTCCCCTATAGACAGAAAATCTACTGAATACCCCTTCCCACAATCTGTTCTCTCTTATATCCTCTCTTATACCCCCCCTTATTTTCTTATAGGGCAAAATGGATTTCCATACCCCATTGCCTATATATTTTATTTCCCAGTTGCATATAAAAAAATTTGACATTTGTTTTTAAAATTCTGATTTCCAGATTCTTTCCAATGGGAAAATATAAGAAACACCTTAATAATCACAGTAGTCCAAAAATAATACACAATTTCTCAAAATGAAGTGAGTTCCCTCAATGCAGGCCTTGAAACAGAATATGGGTGACTACTTGGTAGGATGTTGCATAAGAGCTTGAAGCTTAGGTATGAGTGGAATTAGGTAACCTCCGGAGTTCCTTTCAATTCACATTCTATGATGAAATATGTCCAAGAAAAGAGATAGCCTTTGAATGGTATTCCCAAGGTAGAAAGACTATAAGGAATCAAATGTTATCATTTGACTTACAATGACAGTGAAAATTAAGGTATCCTCTTAATCATCAGAAAGACTGAAAGGGGGGCAGCCAGGTGGCAAAGTGAATAGAGCACTGACCCTGGAGTCAGGAGGACATGAGTTCAAATTTGGCCTCAGACACTTGACACCAAAACTAGCAGTGTGACTTTGGGCAAGTCACTTAACCCCAAATGCCCTCCAAAAAGAAAAAAAAAGACTGAAAGGAATTTATAAACACTATCTCAGTAAGGAAACACTCAAGATTCAACACATTTAAGTTTTAGTGCTTAAAATAGCCATATTCAACAATTTGTGGGGGGAAGGAGGAGGGAATGTTCTCACAGCACTTCCATATTCCACTCCTATATAAAAATGGAGGCCCTAAATAACACTTTCCATAACACTTCATGTATATAAACAGAGAAAGGAAAATAGCCAATGATCTCATTCTGACCTCCTTTTAAAACTGTGAATGAATTATTTTTAATCTATGCAAGAAAAGTGAACTCACAGAACAAGGCACTATATAGCCTGTCACAGAAGGCTAGGCAAATGATGGTATTACTGGGTCATTTGGACATAGTTCCAAATTGCTGTCCAGAACGGCTGGATCAGTGTACAACTCCACCAACAGTAAAGTAGTGTTCCAATTTTCCCTCATTCCCTCCAACACTTGGCATTTTCCTTTCCTGTCTTACTAGCCAATCTGATAGGTTTAAGGTAGTATCTCAGAGTTGTTTTAATCTGCATTTACTTAATCAATAGTGTCTTAGAGCATTTTATATGTGATCATATATATAATACATGGCAATATATACATATATATGACTACATGTACATATATACATACATTTTATGTGTATAGATAGGTAGATAGATAGATAGACAGATATAGATTTGATTTCTTCATCTGAAAACTGCCTGTTCATATATTTTATCCATTTATCACTTGAAGAATGACTCTTATTTTTATAAATTGAACTCAGTTCAATTCTCATATACTTTTGACACATGAAGCCTTTATCAGAGAAAGTTGCTGTAAAATTTTTTTCAGAGTTATAATTACTGTGTATATCTCTCAATCCTACTGTCTCATTTACCTCTCTCTCCTTTCACCCTGTTCCTCTTCAAAAAGCTTTTTTTTTTTACTTTTGACCACCATCTCATCCAGGCTTCCCTCCTTTCTATCAGTTTCCCCCTCTCTTATTCCCTTTCCATACTACTTCCCTTGGTAAGACAAATTTCTAGTCAACTGAGTGTGTATGTTATTCCGTCTTTGACCTAATTCCAATTAGAGGAAGGTTCAAGTGTTAACTGTCATTCCATCTTACCCACCCCTTGTAAAAGCCTTCTGCACCACTGTCATGTAGGATAATTTACCCCATTCTACCTTTACCTTACCCCCTTTCTCAAATGCATCCCTCTATCTCAACCCTTGATTTTATATTTTAAAAGATATCCCATCAGAGCCTACTTATATCCACAGTCTTTATATATACTCCTTCTAACTGTCCTAATAATCATAAAGTTCTTAGGAGCTACCAAATAACAACTTCCCATGAAGGAATATAAATAATATCACCTGATGGAATCCCTTATGATTCCTTTCCTGTTTAACATTTCATGCTTCTCTTGAGTTATGTGTTTGAATGTCAAATTTTCTATTCAGCTCTGATGTTTTCTTCAGGAACACTTGAATCCTCTATTTTAATAAATATCCATTTTTCCCCCTGAAGGATTACACTCAGTTTTGCTTGGTAGATGATTCTTGTAATGCTAGCTCCTTTGTCTTCTACATAATATTATATTCCTCCCCTTAGCTCTTTTAATATGGAAACTGCTAAATCATGTGTGACCTGTGGTTCCAGGACATTTGAATTATTTCTTGCTAGACGCTTATAATATTTTCCTCTTGACCTAGGACAGGGGTGGGCAACCTACAATGTTGAGTCCACATATGGCCTTCTAGATCCTCAATTGTGACCCTCTGACTGAATCCAAACTTCACAAAACAAACTGGATTCAAAGGGCAGTGTTTGAAGACCTAGAGGCCCACATGTGACCTTGAGTCCATAGGTTGCCCACCTCTGACCTAGGAGCTTTGGAATTTGGCTATAATATTCCTGTGAGTTTTCATTTTGGGCTCTCTTTAAGGAGGTAATCATTAATTTCATTCAATTTCTATTTCATTCTCTGTTTCTAGGATATCAGATCAATATTCCTTGATATTTTCTTGAAATATCATATTGAGGTTCTTTTTTTTTAAGTTATGGCTTTCAGGTAGTCTCATAATTCTTTAATTATCTCTCTATATCTATTCTCCATTTCAGTTAATTTTCCACTAAAATAGCTTACATTTTATTTTTTCATTTTTTTAAATTTTATTTTACTCTTTCTTGATGTCTCATGAAATCATCAGCTTCCACTTGACAAATTCAATTTTTTTAAGAATTATTTTCTTCGGGGCAGCTAGGTGGCACAGTGAATAGAGCACCAGCCCTGGAGTCAGGAGGACCTGAGTTCAAATTCGGCCTCAGACACTTAACACACACATACAAAAAACTATCCATGTGACCTTGGGCAAGTCACTTAACTCCAACTGCCCTCCAAAAAAAAAAAAAGCAAAAAAAAAACCCAATTATTTTCTTCAATGAGCTTTTGTACTCTTTTTCTATTTGTCCAAATCTGCTTTTTTGGGAGTTCTTCTCTTTCATGTATGCTTATTCCTCTTTTACAATTTGTCCCATTTTGTTTCTTAAGGTATTATTTTCTTCAGTTTTTTTTTGTGCCTCTTATATTAAGCTACTGACTCTTTTTTCATGATTTTTTGCATCATTCATTTATTTTCCCAATTTTCCTCTACATCTCTTATTTGATTTAAAAATACTTTTGGAGCTCTTGAGGCTGAAACTAATTTCTTTTTTTTTGAGGCTTTACATGTAGCTGTTTTGACTTTGTAGTCTTTCTCTGAGTTTGTTTTTATCTTCCCTGTCACCATAATAACTTTCTGTGGTTACGTGTTTTTTCTTGTTGTTATTTGTTCTTTTTTCCAGTCTCTTTCTTGACCTTTAACTTTATGTTTTTGCTCCTTGGACAGATGGGGCACTGTATCAAATTTCAGGTTTTCCTGCTAGTCCAGCAGAGTGGGGTGGGGTTCTACAAGCTTTCAGTTCTTTCAAGGTGAAATGATCTAAGGAAAGGTATGTTCTGGTCTTCTCTTGGCCTATGCTCTAGTCTATGACAGACCAAGAACACTCTTTACTGGCCTGGAACCACGACTAGCTCCCCTTCAGCTGCATGCTCTTCTTTGCTAGTGTCCCTCCCCGCCCTGGAATGGTGAACAAGAACAGCGTATGGGCAGTGCAACAGAGCTGTGCAACTAGTGTCAACAAAACTTCTCCTTTAACCTTCTTCTAACTAGTTATCTGGCCCCCTTGCTATCCGTGAACTAAGAGCTCTGGAAGGTATTTGCCTATTTGGTTCTTCCCAAGGAAGAATGGCTTGCTGGAGACCAGCTTACCTAGTGGAGACCAGCCTATGTTGGACTGTGCTCCACTTTCACTATAGTAATACAGAACTTTCCTGCTGACCTTCTCTTTTCTTGAACTGGAAAATCATTCACTCCATCTTTTTGTTGGTTCTGACACTTTAGAATTCATACTGAGACATTATTTTAAAGATTTTGGAGGGAAATTAGGGAGAGCTTAGGCAAGTCCCTGTCTTTGCCATCTTGCCTCCACCCTCCTTCCAATGACTCAAAGGGAAGTGGTCCACATGAAACCACAAGTAAAAAGTAAATCTCACACTTGTGTCCATACACCCCTTAGCTCCATCTCACTATTTTGTTTAATTCATTAGTAATGAAGACAATTAAAATAATTATTCAAATTCTATTTGGAAGAAATATGCTGGGCAAATAGAGAATCGATTCATTTGAGCAGACCTTAATGATGCTATAACACAAAGGGCTAAGAAACCACAATGGGCATAATTTTACTATCATTCATTTCTTGAATTTCATTTTTATTTTTTTCATTAGACAATTTTTACATTTATTTATTTTCCTGTTTACAACATTCATTTCCATGATATTTTGAGTTACAAATTTTCTCCCCATCTTTCCCCCCCAACACCCCAAAACAGGCATCTCACTGTATAATCCCTCCCCCAAAATGCTCTCTCCTGTATCCTCCCCCATCACCCCTCTGACTTTCTGGTAGGGCAAGATAGATATCCCTACCCCAGTGCCTGTCTATCTTATAGAATTTCATTTTTAGAGAGGGCACACTGTTAAGTCATAAGTCCTATTGATTTAAAACCATGTTATCACTTTGCCTATGTAAGCCTTGGGTCATGTGCCCTGGATGTGATTTGAAGATCTAATCTCTCTTGGCTCCCCATGTAAGCCGACTACTTTGTTTCACTAGCAATGATCCTGTTCCCAGGTGCTGATATGCTGCAGCTTGGTGTAACTTGATGTTAATTAATTTATGCAAATCAGTTAGATACCATCCCTGATTAATGTCTGCTCTGCTTTATTAATTCTGAGCACTTTAAGAGGCTGTTGGACATGTATGATGCAATATCTGCTTAGAGAATAGCTATTCATATGATTAATTTAGAGCCTGAAGAACCATACTTGATCTCCTCCAGTTGATGCTACTAATTACATATAATTTATAACTTTAAAAAAGATGTTTCACCAGAGATGAAACAGGGCTTTCGTGATAATTCCTACAAGTGACATCACTATGAAATAGTCCCACAACTAAAGTATGCATTCAGGATGGAATTCATAGAAAGAAAGCATAGCATGTCTTAAAGGGCAAAATCTAGGAAATAAAAAAAGAACTCTGTAAGTTTAAATCTCTGTTCTGATACTGGCTGCTATGACCTTGTTCAAGTCTTTTAATGTTCTCTTTTTATATCTCATGTATATAAATGAGGTATAAACCTTGCTTCTAACTCTAAGTTCTAAGGTTGTATTAAAATAAAGTATAAAATATTTTGAAAATTTTCAGATATTCTATAAAATATGTTGATTATACAGAATGATCATTCTTATTCTACTTACTTCAATTGTTACTATACTCTCATTACCATTAGTGTTTTTCTAGATTGCAAGGTCTTTGAAGGTTGAAGCCAATTCTAATGCTTTTCTTCAGCTGCTACAATACTTAGTATCATGCTTTGGTAATAGGTATGGGCTCAAGAAATATGTGTTCTCTTGATTATTTTTATAAATTTAATATTTATTAATTTCCTTCACCATTCTGTGATTAAAAATAATCTAATTTCTCCTTTTTTAAAGATCCTAAAGGGTCCCGCTTATGGAATCAATTTGTTGTGCAGTTTTAAAAGACATAAATACTTAATTACTATAGAATCTATTATTTAAGATGTGGGGGAGTTGCAGGGGACCATATTCATATGAAATATAAGGTTCAACAGAATTAGAAGATTTAGATGACATCATCTAGAGCAATCTTTTAGTTTTAAAGATTAGAAAACTGAGAAATATAGAGGTGATTTCCTTAAGATCCCATGGTTCAATTAAATAAGCATGTTAAAGATTTTTGTCTTTTAAAAAAATTATGCACAAGTACTTTTATGTTCTGTAGGGAATACGAAGATGAATATGACTTTTTTATCATCATCAAAGAATTTATCAATTTATATATGTTGTAGGGTTATATATGCAGTTTATAGTAGGGTAAATAAACTGCATATATAACCCCACAACATATATAAACACACACACACACACATATAGCACATACACAACCCTACACCAAGGCGATATGAGATAAGGAAGTCTCATAGAGCTTGACATTGAAGTATTGGCAGGATTCTGACAAGTGGAGACATGGTGGAAGATACTTCAGGTGGAAAAATAACCTAAGCAAAAGTCAATTCAATCCAAGAAGGATTTATTAAACCTGAATTTGTTCAAGTCAATAGGTTAAGGATACAGATACAAGGACACAAGCAAAGAAAAGAATAGTCTCTGTCTTTTAGGATCTTATATACTTTGAGAGACAGGGTGGGGTGAGTAGGGGTAGTAACCACATAATATACACCAATAAGAAAATGAGAGATAAGAGGAGAGATAAAAGAAGAAAAACACAAATGATGAGAGACAGAGAACAAGAACTGGCAATCAGGAACGTCAACAAAAGTTGCTTTAACAGGGAAAGATGAGTTGATCTTTGATGAAAGTTAAAGCATGTAAGAGGAACAGATCAAAAGGAATTATATCCCATATATGAAGAATAGCCTAGCAAATGCACAGAGGTAGGAGATGAAGTATTGAGCTCAGTTCAAAGCAAGTAGAACAGTTTGGCTGGAATAGAGAATAAATAAAGGGGAGTATTATGAAATCAATCTGAAAATGTAGCTTAGAGATAGAAAATGAAGGATTTTAGGTGTCAACCTGAGGAGTTTAAATTTCATCCCAAAGTTTAAATTTCATATGGAGTCACTCTAATTTCATGAGCAGAGGAAGAGCAAGTTCAGACTTATGCTTACTAAGATGATTTTGACATTTTTGTGAAGGGTGGACTGGAAGGAGGAAAGATACAGCAATGGGACCAATTAGGATGGTTCTGTAATAGTGTAGGTAAGAGCTGATAAAGGATGAAACCAGAGTGGCAACTGTGTAAGTGATGTTTTGGATATATAATTGACAAAACCTGACAACTAACGAGATATAAGAGGAGAGAAAGTCAAGACAACCCCAAAATTGTTAACCTGAGTAACTGGAAGGATTATAGTACATTCATCAGAAACATGGGAGTTAGATGAAAAGTTGGGATTAGGGTAGAAGATAATGAATTCTAGTTTGGAAATGTTGAATTAAAGAAGTCTTTAAGATATTCAAGTTATTATTCTGACTCTACAGATGAGGAAATTATTCAGCAGTGGTCACATAGATAAATGTTAGATTTGGGATTTGAACCTAAGTCTTCCTGACAAGTCCTACACCCACTGCCTGTAGGAAATACAAAATCCTATCATATTATTTGTTTATTAACTATTTTAACACATTTTTATTTTGTTAAATATTTCCCAGTTATATGTAAAAAATAACATTTAAAAAATTTGTATTTCAAATTCTTTCCCTCCTGCTTCTCCCCCCACTTTGATAAGGCAAGCAATTTGATAATGATTATAACATGAAGTCATACAAAACATGTTTCCATATTAGACACGTTACAAAAGAAAACACAGACCCCTCCCTCCACACACACACAAAAATGAAGTAGTGGGTTTTTTTAAAGTATGTTTTAGACCACATTCAGAGTTCATCAGTCTTCTCTCTGAAGGTGGTCAGTATTTTTCATCATGGGTACCTTAAAATTGTCTTGAATCACTGCAGCGATCAATACAGCTAAGTTTTTCACAGTTGATCATCATCACAATATTGATATTACTGTGCACAATATTCTCCTGGTTCTGCTCAATTCACTTTACATGAATTCATATAAATATTCCTAGGTTTTTCACAAACCATCCTGTTCATCATTTCTTATACCACACTAGTATTTCATGACAATTATATGCCACAATTTATTCAGACATTCCACATTTAATGGGCATAACATCTATATCTATTTCTTTGCCACCACAAAAAGAGCTGCTCTAAGTGGTTTTGTACAGAAAGTTTATCTTTCCTTTTCTTTAATCTCTTTGGGATACATACCTAGTATGCAGAACAGACTGCATCAAAGAATATCAAAAGGTTTATAGCTCTTCGAGCATAGGTTCAAATTGTTCTCCAAAATGGTTGGATCAGTTCACAACTCCACCAACAGTGCATTAGTGCCCCATTTCTAACACATCCCCTCCAGCATTCATCATTTTCTTTTTAGATCAGGTTAGTCAATCTGGTAGGTGTGAGGTGGTACCTCGGAGCTGCTTTCATTTGCATTTCTCTAATCAGTAGTGATTTAGAGCATTTTTCATGTGACTCTGGATAGCTTTGATTTTTTTTTCTTTTGAAAACTGCCTGTACCTATCCCTTGATAATTATCAACTGATGAACAGCTCTTTTTATAAATCTGACTCAGTTCCCACGCTTTCTGCTTAACTTCAAATCTTGGGTGCATTGCTTTTATTTGTGCAAAACCTTTTTAATTTAATTTAATCAAAATTATCCATTTAATGGAACACCCTTTCATGCTCTCTATCTCTTATTTGGTTATAAACTCTTCCTTTATCCACTGATCTTACAGTTAGATTTTCCTATGTTTCCCTAATTTACTTATCACATCAGCCTTTATGTATAAATCATTTATCAATTTTGACCTTACCTTGGTATGTGGTGTGAGAAATTGGTTTATGCCTGATTTCTACAAAATTACATTCCAGTTTTCCCAGTAATTTTTTGCTAAATGGTGAGTTCTTACTCCAAAAGTTTGGATCATTAGGTTAATCAAACACTAGATTACTATGATTATTTATTACTATGTATTATGTAACAATCTATTCCACTGATCCAATACTCTATCTCTTAGCCAAAATGAGATTGTTTCAATGACTGTCACTTTTTAAAAGTTTGAAATCTGGAACTGCTAGGCAATTTTCCATCATGTTTTTTTTTCACTGATTCTCTTGATATTCTTGACCCTTTGTTCTTCCAAATGAATTGTTAATATTTTTTTCTAACTCTTCAAAAGAGTTCTTTGGTAGTTTGATTGGTATGGCACTGAATAAGTAATTAACTTAGGTAAAATTGACATTTTTATTATATTGGCTTGGCCTACTCACAAGTAATTAATATTTCTCTAATTGTTTAGATCTCTTTTTGTGTGAAAATTGTTTCATAACTGTGTTCATATAATACCCAGATTTTTCTTGGCAGAAATTTTAAATGCAATTTCTTTTCTCTTTTCCTAGGTTGTCTTAGTAATATATAGAAATGCTGGTGCTTTATATGGGTTTATTTTATGCCCTATAACTTTGATGAAGTTAATTATTTTAACAAGTCTTTAGTTGATTCTCTAGGGACCATAATATCAACTGCAAAAACTGATCATTTAGTTTCCTCATTGCCTATTCTAATTCCTTCAGATCATTTTTTTTGCTTATTGCCATGGCTAGCATTCTGATTACAATAATGAATAATATTATTGATAATGGACATCCTTGCTTCACCCTTCATCTTATTGGGAAGGCTTTAAGTTTACCTTCATTACTTTGGTTTTAAATAGATTCTTCTTATTTTAAGAACAAATTCACTTATTCCTAAACTTTCTAGTGATTTTAATAGGAACAAGTGATTTCTTTTGGTCAAAGGATTTTTTTTTGCATCTATTGATTATCTGATAGTTTTCCTAATACTGAACCAGCCCTTCAATCTTGGTATAAATTTTACGTAAGCTTAGTGTATGATTTTTGTCATATATTGTTGTAATTTCTTTATTACTATTTTGTAATATTTATTATGGACATTAGTCTAGTTTTCCTTCTGTGTTTTCGCTCTCCATGGTTTAGATATCAAAACCACATTTTTAACAAAATTAATTTTGCATGGATTTTACCTATTTTTAAAAATTGTTTATATAGTATCTAATTTAAATATTCCTTAATGTTTGGTGGTGTTCATTTTTAAATCCATCTGGTCCTACAGATTCTTATTTCCTTAGGGAGTTCATTGATAGCTTGTTTAATTTCTTTTTATGAGATAAGGTTACTTAAGTATTCTATTTCTACTTCTATTAATCTGGGCACCTTATACTTGTGTGAATAATCATCCATTTCACTTAGATTATCAGATTTATCTGCATACATTTTGGCAATGATGCCTAAAAATTTCTTTAATTTCATCTCCAATAGTAATGTATTCACCTTTTTGTTTTGGTCATCATTAATTTCTTTTTCTTCTTTCTTTTTTAACTAATCAAAGTAACCAAGGGTTTATCTATTTCAATGCATTTGTAATAAAACCAAGCCCTCATTTTATTAGCTCATTTTATTAATATCTCCTTTATTATCATTATTATTATTATTATATTATTATTATTATTATTATTATTAATGTCTCCAGGATTTTCATTTTGGTGTTTAATTAGGCATCTTTAATTTTTTTCTAGGTTTTTGTTATTGTTGTTGTTGCATGCTCAATTCACTGATTTGCTCTTTCTCTCTTTTATTGATGTACATGTTTAAAGATAGACATTTTTCCCTATGTAGTGTATTGGCTGCAGCTCATAAATCTTGGAATATTATCTTATCTCTTTAATGAAATGACTGAATGCTTCTCTGATTTGTTCTTTAATCCACTCATTCTTTAGGATTAGATTATCTGATTTCCAATTAACTTTTAATCTCTGGTTCCATAAACCTTTATTAATTTTCTTTTTGCATTTTGGTCTAAAAAGAGTGCTTTTCTGCATTTAGTTTTAAGATTTTCATGCCCTAATACATCATAAGTGTTTGTGAAGATGCCATGTACAATTGAGAAAAAGGTATACTCTGGTTTCTAATTCATTCTGCTGTTTCTATTTTGTGAGTGAGTTCATCCCATTCACATTCACAGTTATGATCACTAATTGTGCATATCCCTCCAACCTATTTTCTTCAGTTAATTCCTATCTCTCTGTCTCTGTCTCTCCCTGTCTCTGTCTCTCTCTCCTCCTCCTCCTCTCTCTCTCCCTCTCCTGTCCCTTCTCTAAAGTCTGTTTTTCTTGGGGCCACTGCCTTCCTTTACGTGTCCTCACTTTTATCACCCCTCCTTTTCATTACCCCCTTCCCCTCGTAGTTCCCTATTGAGTAAGTTAGATTAATACTATCAATTGACTGTGCATATATTCTTCCTCTTTGAACCACTTTAGATATGTGAAGTTGAAGCACTGCCTACCCAAATTCTCAAGACCTTGCATGACTGTAGGTAAGAAGAGTGCCATGATTCTGAAGAATTAAAGTTCTGAGTTATCCAAATGGCAAGAGTAATGGAGAATTACAAGGAAAGTATGAGCATGCTGGAACATACTGCTAGTAAGGAATTACTCAGGAGAAGCAGTATAAAGTGTGACATCAGAGAGATGTATCATTGGAGAAGGATATAGACTAGTCACAGAGAAACTAAAGCCATGTGCTTCATTTTAGTATCCAACAATATCAAGAGACATATAAAGAAGGCCCACAGCACATTGGGTGGACCCCTTGGTTACAATTTGAAAGATAAGTATTCTATATCATATAGTTTGGATAGATACCACACTTATACCACAGGATGGGGTGTCTTGATAGAGAAAATAACAGATCAATCAAAGCACAGAAATACTTCTTAGAGCTGAGTGATCTTAGGAACCTAAGTGGATGAACCCTGTACACACTGAAAATCTCATTCTTTGTGTGGATATTGAAACCTTTAAAGAATGTGATTAAAATGCTTTGAAAAATATTTTCTATATTTACTAAAGGAAATAGAAGCATAGTAATTATATACTTTAAAAAATTTTAATTACACATTTTCAGTAGTCTTTTTGAGAAAATTAAATGTAGACAAAGGGATTAATTTCTACTATATGGATATTCATACATTTTGTATAACTTGTATTATTTATTCACAAAACTATAATAAATTTGCTTCACCATGCATTAGAGTACATGTTTAGAATATATTTATGTTTAAGCAATACCTTTATTGAATATTTGTGAGAAAGTGTGTGGTGCTAGTATGTTAGTTTTGCATTGTTTTTAGTATTTCCTCAAAAAATAGAAGCACTATATTGCAAAAATTACCATTTTCTATCTAATTATTTTTATCTTTATTCTCTGAGTCTTCAATGAGCTAATTCTATTTCCTAAATCATTAGCATCTTCCCTTGCCCTCCCACTATACCAATAATACTTAAATGTTATCTTCTACTGTGGTTCTTAAGCAAGGATGTCACTTTAATATTTTATTAATTGGTAACAAATAATTACCACAAGAATGGAGGCTGTATGTGAAAATATCTTAATGTTGCTTTCTGCATTTTCAGGACATAAGTGCACTGTACAGGGCATATACAGTAAACACTTGATGAGACCATATATTGATGTAATATCAAAATAAGTTTATTTGAAGATCTTTCTCAGATGAATTCTCCAGGACTGTACCTGTTAACAATGCATGAGCAGAATGGCCTCACCATTGCATTTTGATGATAAATTTTGCTTTCTAATTATTTATTATTACAATAAAACTTAAGATGTAAAATGAAAAGTTAGATAAAGAACTGCTTTTGGAACTATTAAGCTTGTGTTCTAGTCCCACCTCTGAAACATTTACCCCATGACAACCTGAACAAATTATAATCAGGTATTGTCAAAGACTGTTAGTTGTCTAATAAGTTGCCAAACTTCATTTATAAAGGACATTTCTCATGAGGAGTTCCCTATACATATATGTGTGTATTTCTAACTGTATAATTACATTATCAACTCACTAAGGTGATGTGATATTTTTATAACAGTGAGTAGAATTCTTTTATGTACAATACTATGACTACTCAAGGTAACAAGAAGCCAAAACGATGTATCATTGTCCTATGTTGCCTTGGAAATCAACTTCATTTATGAAAGAGCACAGAATTTTAGATCTAGAAGGAAAATTGTAAATCTAATTCAACCCTCTCATGTTTATATCTGAATAAACCAAAATTATCCACTGTAGTAGCAGAACTAGGAATAGAACTCAGATCTCCTAACTCAGACTTTTCTTTTCCCTGCAACATCACAAGACAGTGATTTGTGCACCATTTTTCTTAGCAGCAAAAGACTGAGATCCTGTTATATTAAGAACAGTAAAAAAAATCTAATTATTTTTCTCTTTTCCATCCACATTTATGAAAATATATAAGTATATGCATTTTATATGCATACATATGTATATAAATATGCACATATGCAAATGGTAATATAATATATGTCATCACTGTAATCCAGAAAGATTACAGAATTATCTCTTATGTGCCAAGCATTAAAAATATTATCTTCACCATCATGTTAATTCATGTATTTTTATTGGATTTCAACTCAGTTGCCAAATCTAGTATCCTCAGTTCTCCTGTTGGTTTAAATAAGCCGCAAGGGAGAACTTATTGGGGGTGAACATTTAGATGATGTGACAAATTTGCACTCAATCCTTGTAAGGTCAGCAAATGGTTATGCATGATTACTTTCAGCCTCATTACACTCACTTTCCTCCTTAATTTAAAAATGAGTCCAGACCTAGCTGTATGAAACACATTCAAAAAAATCTTACCTATCAAATGAAAAAATTCTAATAGAATATTCAGCTTCCTGTTAAGCACACAGCCAGGCTGTGACACTGTTAATGGGACATGTCTCTTTGGTTTGTGAACCCATATAACATGGGTTACAATGGAGGGGAAAAAAAGAGTCACATTTCCTTGAAATATCTCTCTTGAATGAACAATGAAAAAGGCACTGGCTCCAGAGAATATAAAAGAGGCATCAACACTTATTTTCAGACATTGCACCTCACCTTTTGATCCTAAAAAAATGAAAGGAGTACATGTGCACAAATCTTTCAGTATAGATTGGAACTCCCATGAATTAGAACATAGAGAGGACACCCTGGAAAGCAACTCAATAAAATATGTATTAGTATGAGTGTATGGCATGGCAACCTAAATTAAATTAGGCATGAACATTCTGCAGGCACATGGTCTTTGCCCCTTTATTTTGTTTGGATGTTTCTGAGAGCAAAAATATGCATATAAATTCTGGTTCAGAAGAGCTCCCCCCCCCAAAAAAAAAACAACAGAGAAGAATTAGCATTCTACCTGATGCTGCTTTTCTTTTTATTTGGGTTTCTGCTTTTTTCTTCATATCAAAAAACAGACTTAATGAAGCCATTCTTTTCCAGATTTATAATAATACCTCACATGTAGATATTGCAGATTGCAGATATTACAGAGGCTTTTTAAAGTTTTAAATAATTTTATTTTTTACTGTGAACTTAGTAATCATCAACACAAACATTTCTTTTCAATATACAAAGAACTTGGAAAACCACTGTATAAGAAATGGAGATTTTTTGTCATGTAGTTTTTCTTTTAAGAAATATACATAATGTACATACATATTATCAATCATCATATATTTAAGTACATATCTATTACTTAATAAAACTGCTTTATTTGATTATGTCCCATTCTCTACTTCAGCAAAGCAAATTAACAGATAGTCTTTGGTCACTCTCAGTTTTTCAAGGCATATTCATGTGCCTATTTCATTTAGCCCTAAGAATGACCGTCTGAAATAAATAAAAAAGCAGATATTATTTATTCTTTCAGTATTATAGAAAAGTAAACAGAGGTCAAGAGAAGAAAAGTGATTTATCCCAGGTCAGGAATTTAGTAAACGTCAGAGGGAGCCATAGGGCCCAGACTTTCTGAATTCTTCTATAAGATCCACTGTAACAACCTTTATATTCCTAAATTGTATTTGATAACTTCACTATTTAATGATAAAATTATATTTAACCTTTAAAGGAATTATAAAATCACCTTTTTATGAAATTATTAAAATTCAGTTGCATCTGCACCTACAAAGACTGATACTAGGTCTTTTTGAACAGCAATACGTGTTTTTGAAGAAAATTAAATCTATTATAGTCAGATAGTGAATAGTCATCCTTTTCCTCATTTCAGGCTATGCAGTTAATTCTATTTTTGCCAGAGCTTATAATAATAATAACTAATGTTTATATGGCTCTTTAAGGTTTATAAAGAACTTTACATCTATCACCTCATTTGATCCTCCTAACAATCCTACTAGGTAGGTACTATTATTAAAATTTCCATTTTTCAGAGGAGAAAACTGAGGCTAAGAGAGGTTTAATGACTTATCCAGTGATTTGAGAATGCTTTCTGCAGCAGGATTCAAACCCAGATCTTCTTAACTCCAGGTTCAGTGCTCTATCCCTTACACTGTAGCCATGCAACACAAATTATGTTTGATCATCCCTGATCTTAAGTACTTTGCATGGTTTAAAACAAAATACTCCATTAGAACTTCCCCTTGACAACAATCAATTGCTTTAAACTGTTCTATATTTTGCTCTAGTTGTCCACATTCAAAAATATCCTTCTGAGTTTTTAGACACTTCCTTGGTGACACAGTTTGGAAATTCTAATGTAGTTGATAATGACCCTTTTATTTATTCAACTTTTTTCTGAAGAAAAGGATTCCTTTTTTAAAGACAAGGTTTGATGAGTTATAAAAGTGAGATTAAATTTCTAAGTACCACACAGCTATCCATTCAGAACTACTATGGAAAGCTCAAACTGTTGGATTAAAGAACTGACTTCGGCCAAAGGCCTCATCAGAGGAGGACCCTTGTTGACTAGTCACTGGTACTTTTTCATAGGTTTCTTTCCTACAAATTAATTAGAAGGATTTTTATATACAAGCACTGACATCATAAATATTTCAGTGATCACAATTTTCTTTTTAATAAGCAGTCTTGGTCTTACTTTAAGCTGTATTTTTATCATCTTTTTGATCAGTATTAAGTGTTTTTGAGACAAAAAAAAATTCATCATAGTCAGATATAAATTGCCAGATTAGGACTCTTGATTAGCAAAAAGATTAGGAAAAAAATGTTAATATTAATTAAATCTATCTAGATTGATTGATGTAAGCCATTATTCTTTCATCTTCTGGACAGAGTTGTTAAATTGAAGTTAACAGAATACTACTGCTACTAGGTGGTTATATCATCACATTATTCTAGGCATAAGAACTGTACATTGGAAATTGTTGATTTCAGATCACACTTTGATTTCTAAGCTGGCTTTTCTGTACTAACATGCCTTACACAATCTTCACGCCTTTGGAATTTTAGAGTGGGGAGGGGTAGGGTATGTTTCTCTAGGGAGAGCACGTGTGTGTGTGTGTGTGTGTGTGTGTATTATTTATAAAGCTATCATTCAAAGGATTGAATGTGTAATGGAAATATGAATCCAGAAATATAAGCATCTCAGGATAAGTAATAATCAAATGAATTTCATTGTCTGAGAACATTTTACACATTTGCATTTCATATTAACGTTAATGAAATTCAATAATACTGCTTAAATGTCAAACCAAAAGGCAATTCTCTAATAATATTATTCATTGTGATGATCTACATATCTAGTTGTTTGTCATGGGAAATGGTACTACCCACATTTGTGGGACTTTTAAGTTAGACACAAATTCTAATTTGGGGAGTATATGCCAAGAAGAATGGTTCCAAAAACAGTGAATAGCTTTTAAACGCTTCAAGAATAAACAGTTTTTATAAATGAGCATCTTAATAGGTTGTACAAACTAATCAAATATAGAAACTTTCTTTCCTTTGCAAAAAATATAGACCAAAAAGTAAGGGCAAATATTATTGGCAAAATATTTTGTGGACTTTTTAAAATCTTCTAATACTTAAAAAGTTTGATAGGTTTTATAAATTAAAAATGTGCCTTATCCTTAATTACAAACAAAAGTAACCTCACTCTTTCAGGTCGGTTTTCTTTTAATACTGTGAAGTGATATTAACATACTCCAAATTACAAGGAGAGCATAACTACTCAATCCTGGATTACAATGTCCTCTTTCTCTTAGAAGCAATGTAGTTTAATGAAAAAAATCTTAAAATTTTGCATTAAAAGACTTGAGGTTGAGTCCACGTGTTGCTTTTTGTACTGACATTGCCCTAAGTAAAACGTTTAATCTTCTGAACCTCAGTTTCCTCATTTGTATCCAAGTTTAATGTTTATACAACTTTTCTTAAACTAGCTGTGAAATTCAAATGAGAGCATGCAAAAATGATTTGTGAAACTTCTAATCACTATTTAAATGAATTACATTGGGCAACTAGGTGGTGCAGTGAATAGAGTCCTCCTTGAAGTCAGGAGGACCTGAGTTCAAATCCAGCCTCAGACACTTAACACAAAATGAGCTGTGTGACCTTGGTCAAGTCACTTAATCCCTACTGTTCTACCTTCTGCCCAAGAAACAAAGAAACAAACAAACAAACAAAGAATTTATTTAAACATATTTTGAATTGAGTCCTGAAGGAAATCAAGGATTCCAAGTGATGTAGTTGATGAGCAAGAGAGGAATTCAGGCATGGGGAACAGCCTGCATAAAGAATCAGTTCTTTAAAAGGGGTTAGGGGGAGCTAGGTGGCACAGTGAATAGAGTACCAGTCCTGGAGTCAGGAGGACCTGAGTTCAAATGTGACCTCAGACACTTTAACAATTACTAGCCATGTGACCTTGGACAAGTCACTTAACCTCAATTGCCCCTCCCAAAAGAAAATAAATAAATAAATAAATAAACGAGTGAGTGAATTACATTTTTCATGTGAACTGTTTACATTAAAGTACTTTCTCCCTTTCTCCTCCAGGTCCCTATTCCTCACTTCACAGTATTAAAAATCTATATCTTGCTCAGGACAAGTATTCAGAATACTTTGCTAGAGTAGTTTTTCTGTGGAATGAGAATTCCCAGATTATAAACTACATTCATAATAATTACTAGCATTCATTCAATATATATTTATGCATAATATAAGTAATTACATAATCTAAAAAATATATTCATATGATAACTAGCATTTATACTTTAAGGTTTGCAAAATACTTTATAAACATTATCTCACTATTGTGCTCTAAAAATGATAATCAGGCAGATTTCAGAAAAGCCTGGAAAGAATAAAATGCACTGATGCAAAGTGAAGAGAGCAAAACCAGGAGACTATTATACATAGTATCAGCAACACTGTGCAATGATCAACTCTGGTTTACCCAGTTCTTTTCAGCAATACAATGATCTAAGACAAGTTCAAAAGATTCATGATAGAAAATGCTATCCACATGTAGAAAAAGGACGTATGATGACTAAATACAGATCAAAGCATACTATTTTCACTTCAGTTTTTTTCATGTTTTTTCCCCTTTGTTCTATTTCTTCTTTCACACGATTAACATGGTATATGTTGTATATGATTTTATGTATATATATATACACACACATACATACATACGTATATAATATATATTTTATATGTATAGGTATAAAACATGCATCAAATTGATTATTATCTTATGGAAAAGGGAGAAGAATGGAGGGAGAAAATCTGGAGTTTAAAATTTTAAATAAAAATTAATGTAACAAAAGAAATTGAATTTAGCCTTAAAAATGAATATTTTCTCTTTTTTTTTCAAAATAACCCAGGAAAGTAAATGCTATTATAATCCCCGTAATCTATTTTACAGATGAGGAAAGGGAGACAAAATTTTTGTGACTAGCTGAATCACACCTAGCATCTGAAGCAAAATTTGAACTCAAGTCTTCTGACTTCAAGTCCAGTTTGCCTGCCATGCCACCTGGAAGAACTTTCCCATACTCAATTTATAAGATAGAATACTGGTTTCGATGTGGGTTTAATATTCAGCTCTCAGTTCCAGTACATCATCAGTTTACAGAGACCGGTACTATGCAGAAGAAGCAATATGACTCATTTAGATATGTACTTGGTTTCCAGTGTCCACCTGATTTCTTAATCCAAACTTTCTAAACCTCTATCTTCTCTTCTGTTTCCTAAGACTATTTTTTCCTGATTTTATTCTGCTCCTATTCACAGCTCATGACAGATTTCTCTTTCCTTAGTCCCCTACTTCTTCAATTATTCTTACAGAGACTTTCCCTTCAGGCACTCTCATTCCTTTTCCATGGCCAACATCCCACTCTACCTCAAAAATATGGAGAAAACGTACCAATGACAAAATGGCACTTACCACTTTTGTTTCAAAACATATGTGGACACTGAAAGCACATCTGTAGCAGCAAAGCAAAGAGAAGGATAGAGATGTGAGTCAGAATCAACCCTTCTTAACTACACCTCAATCATCAGCTAAAATCTAATGAGAAAGTACATAACCAAATTAGACTAGGCAGAATAATCTGCCCAGCCCAATGCTTTGATGCATGTCCATGACGCATGATGATAAAAGCACTAGTTTTGGTACTTTGTGATGCATGATGACCCCTGGTGAACTGCTTCCCACTTATCTTTTTGCCCTTTTTGATCCCACCATGGCATACAGATCTAGTCTCTCAGGGATGGAATCAGAAGCAATAAAGACTGAGAACTGAGAAATCGTGCCTGGGACATGTGATTTCAGTGTGTTAGTACTAATTAGAAGCATTAATGGGGGAGAAAGGGGATGTGCTAGTTAACACTTTGGCCTCATAATCTAAAGGAATACAAGGAAATATTTCTGCGGCACAAACTTATAGTAGCAGGAGACTAGGACTGAATCCTAAGTGAAAACATCTAACACGCTGAGAACATGGAGGCAAAAGTCACAAGGTGAAGTCACATTGGCTGCAATAGCCAGTGTCAAAAGCAAGGAGGTACAACAGGAATATTATCAATTGATCAATATGTATTTATTAAACTCCTACAATGTGTCAGGCTCTATGTTAGATGCTGGGAGTAGAAAGGCAAAAACTTAATTGTCTCTGCCCTCGAGGATAGAATCCCCTTTGGCCGCTGGACTGGTCAAATTATTCTGCTAGTCTAATTAGGTTATGTACTGTCATACTGCCCTTAGTTCTCACGAGACCCCAGCTAATGACTAAGGTGTAGCTAAGGGTAAATTATGACTCACACCTCCATATGGAGGTTCTGATATAGGAGTGAGGGGAGCAAAGAAGAGAAGAAAATGCAGATATATTGGTATATATCAAACCTACAAAAAAGCAGATAGAGCATGACCTCAGAGGGGAAGGCATTAATAGCTAGAGTAGGCAGGAAAAGTCTCATGCAGAAGTTCATATTTTGAATTGAGTCCGGAAGGAAATCCAGGATTCCAAGTGATAGAGTTGATGAGAGAAAGGAATTCAGGCATGGGGAACAGCCCACATGAGGCATCAAGGGAGAAGAGAAAGCGTCATATGTGGAGGATAACTGTGGGATAGTATGACTGGACCAAAGAGTACGTGGAAGTGCCAATATATAAGAAAACTGAAAATACAGAAGGGGTGATGGACAACTTTAAATGTCATAGCAGAATATACTTTATCCTAAAGGTAATAGGGAATGCCTGAGCTAAGGTGATCCTTAAATGGCAGGGTTGTTTTTCTTTTTCTATGAAAGTAGACATGATCAGATTGAAACTTTAAGAAAATCACTTTGCTTGCTATGTCGAAGACTGACTGAACTGGGAGAGATTAGAAATAGAGGGATTAATCAGGAGGCTATGAGTATAGATTTAAGAGAGCCAGCCAAGTGGTGCAGCAGATAGAGAGCCTGACCTGTAGTCGGAAAGACTTGCATTCACATCCAGCCTTTAATATTTACTATATTGTGTGACCCAAGGCAAGTTACTTAATTTCTGTTGGTCTCAATTTCTGTACCTGTAAAATCAGGATAACAACAGAACCTACCTTCAGGGTGGCTGCAAGGATGAAATGAGATAATAATTATAAAGCACACAGCATAATTTCTGGCACAAAGTAAGTGCTATATAGAGAGTAAGGGTGGGCAGAGTCAAGATGGCAGTGTAGAAGTGGGAGAACTCCGTGAGCTCCCCCCATAACCACCACAAACACCTGTAAAATACAATGCTAAAAAAAATTTTAGAGCTACAGACAGCACAAAGTGACAGAAAGAAACAAATCTCCGGCTGAAGGCAGCCTGGCAGGAGGACAGGAAGGGTCCATCGCAGCACACTGGAAGCAGAGCCTGGCCCTGCATGAACCCACAGTTTTAGCCCCAGGGCAGCCCGGACAAGGCTGGGCTGGAGCATTGGGGAGAGTGGATCACCAGCAGCTATGGCAGTTTTCATAGAATTATCAATACATAAATTTCCACAGAATTATCAATACATAAAAGCCAAAGACTAGGTAAAAGGTCAGTGGAACTCTCCTGGATCTGGGAGGTTGGGAGGAAATATGGAGTGTGGTCTGGCCTCTACCCCTAGACTGAGAAGTGGCAGAAGCCGCAGGGTCCTGCAGCTGCCTACACGTGGCTACTTCAGAGCTCCCAGGCTGCAGATTGTGGATACAGATGGCCAACTGACCATTCAGAGGCTAAACGCTCTTGCCTTAACCTGCCTGGATCATGGTCTTCAGTAGTGGTCCTGAGGTGTGTGACCAGTGAGCCAAAGCTGGTCGGGGCTGTAGAGATGGCGCCCTCCTAATAGCTCCAGAAGCTGTGAAAACCCCAGCCATTTGAGACAAAGCTCTCCCCTCTGGATGCAGAGTTCTACTGTGGCAATGAGCTCAAAAGTCAAGTAACTGAACGGCAATGTGAGCAAACAAAGGAAGCAAAGCAAGCACAACCGTCCAACTTCAGATTCCTTTTTTGGGGGACAAAAAGGATCAAAGCATGGAACAGGAAGAAGACAAAAGAGTCAGACCTCCTGCACCAAAAGTTTCCAAGAAAAATCTAAACTGGTGAAAGTCCATGGAGGAGTTCAAGAAGGATTTTGAAAAATCATGTAAGGGAAGTGGAGGAAAAATTGGGAAAAATTGCAAGAAATTCATTAAAAGAGACAACAACCTGACTGAAGAAAATAACACCTTAAAAACAGACTAATTCAAATGGCAAAAGAGGCCCAAACAGCCAATGAGGAGAATGCCTTAAAAAGCATAATTTGCCAGATGGAAAAAAAAATTTCAAAAGCTCAATGAAGCGAATCATTCCTTCAGAATTAGAGTGGAGCAAATGGAAGCTAATGACTTTATGAGAAATCAAGATCCTATTAAACAGATGAAAATAAATGAAAAAAATAGAAGGCAATGCGACATATCTTATTGGAAAAAATAGGAACCTGGCAAATAGATCCAGGAGAGATAATTTAAAAATTACTGGACTACCTGAAAGCCATGATAGCAAAAAGAACCTAGAAATTGTCCTTCAAGAAATTCTCAGGAAAATTTCCCTGATATTTTAGAACAAGAGGGCAAAATAGAAATTGAAAGAATTCACAGGTCACCTCTTGAAAAAAATCCCCAAAAGAAAACTCCTAGGAATATTATAGCTGGGGTCCAGAGTTCCCAAATCAAGGAGAAAATATTACAAGCATCCAAGAAGAAACAATTTGAATATTGTGGAAACACAATCAGGATGATACAGGATCTAGCAGTTTCTACATTAAGGGACTGAAGGGCTTGGAAGCTGCTATTCCAGAGATCAAAGAAATTAGGATTAAAACCAAGAATCACCTACCCAGCAAAACTGAGTATAATGTTTCAGGGAAAAATATGGTCATTCAATGAAGTGAAAGACTTTCAAGCATTCTTGCTGAAAAAAAAAACAGAACTGAATAGAAAATCTGACATTCAAATACAAGAAGCAAGAGAAACATGAGAAGGTAAACAGGGAAAAGAAATCATAAGGAACTTATCAAAGTTGAACTATTTATATGCCTACATAGAAAAACAATAATTGTAACTTATGAAACTTTTCTCAGTATGAGGATAGTTGAAGGGAAAATAATGTGCGTATATGTCTGTATTTATGTATGTGTGTATATATGTATATATATATACATATATGTCTATACTGGAGGGTATGTGTGTGTATGAATACATGCGTGAGTGTGTGCATATATGTGTACAGGTATACACAGACAGAGGGCACAGGATCAATTGAATAGGAAGGGATGATGTTTAAAAGGTAAAATTGAGAGGTGAGAGAAGAATATAATGAGAGGAGATGGGGAGAGACAGAATTATCTCATATAGAGATAGTATCTCATATAGAAGAGGTAAGGGATAACTTACAATAGAAGGGAAGAACAGGAAGGCAAAAGGGAATGGGTCAACCTTACATTCATTGAATTTGGCTTAGGGAGGGAATAACATACACTCTGAATTGGGTATCTTGCCCTACAGGAGAATAAGGCGGAAGGGCATGAGAAGGGGGGATGATGGAGGGAAGGGCAAGCTGAGTGGGGGAGGGTGGTTAGAAGCACATACTTTTGTAAAGGGACAGGGACAAAGTAGAGAACAGAACAAGGGGGGATAGGATGAAGGGAAATATAGTCAGTCTTTCACAATATATCTTACTATGGAAATGTTTTGTGTAACTACATATGTACTACCTACATTGAATTGCTTATCTTCCCAGTAAGGGTGGGAGGCAAGGGAGGAAGGGAAATAATATGGAATTTAAAGTTTTAAATCTAATTTTTAAAATTATTATTATCATTATTATTTACTTGCAACCAGGAAATAAGATATATAGGCACCGGGGTATGGAGATCCATCTTGCCCTACCAGAAAGTCCGAGGGGATATGCGGAAGGATATAGGAGAGAGCAGATTGGAGGAGGGGGTATTCAGTGAGATCGCTGTTTTGGGGTTGTGGGCAGGGGAAAAACGGGGAGAAAATTTGTAACTCATAATCTTGTGGAAATGAATGATATAAACTAAAAATAAACACAAAAGTTATTCTTTTAAAAAGTAAGTGCTATATGAATATTAGCAGTCATTGTTATTTTATTGTCAGTATTATTACAAAATGCAATCTATTGTATTGTACTACTTTGGAAACTGCAAAATTATGCATCAAATATATAACTCTCTGATAGCCATGATGTTTAATAAATACTTATACTAAAATGGTCCAGTGTGGAGACTCCAGAGTCTGAAAGTCTATAGCGATGAAACACAACTCCTGGGAAATTTTAACCAAGATAGAATATGGGCCTAGCAATATTGTCATCCAAATGTCAGGCTAATTTATATAGAGGAGTTTCTTCACAAAAAGTTTTGCCATTAGTCAGTAAAGAGATTTTTGGCCAAGGAAACTTATGGAATCATTTGCTGAGATATGGAAAGGTCACAGTCTACAATGATGGAGTGAATACTCACAATGAGCCAATCCCAGAGTTTCTGAAGCATGCAAATATGTTTTATAAATCATAGTGCCATGCGTAATTACAGATCACTATACTACAGGTAGAAAATTATTTTTCTTTTATTGAGCATTTTTAAATGAATTGGAAACATTTATTAATTTAAAAGAACTGAACCTAAGGTAAGGGCAACTAGGTAACTCAGTGGATTGAGGGTTGGGCCTGGAGTGAGGAAGTCACCTCCTCATTAGCTCAAATCTGGCTTCAGACACTAGCTGTGTGACCTTGGACATGTCACTTAACCTCAGTTTCTCCATCTCTAAAATGAGCTAGAAGGAAATGGCAAACCCCTACAGCGTCTTAGCCATGAAAACCCCACATGGGTGTCACAAAGAGTCAGACATGATTGAAAAAAATGACTGAACAACTAAGGCAGGGGTTAAACTGTACAAAGATTAAGACAAGGGTGATATTATAAATCTGTAATGTGAAGTCATTCATCTCCATTTTTAAAAATCTACATTTTATATAAGTTTAGTTCAAAGCAGCACACATTTATATAGTGAATCTCTAAAAGAGAAATATCTTTTCATACTTATAACTTAATTTCTCAGATAATTACTTCCGTTCTCAGGATCAGTCTCTTGTAAAGCTATGTTTTTCGTTGCACCTAAGTTTCCCCCTCTAAGATTCTCAAAGCTCCTATAATAAATATTATTTTTTAAAACCACAAGAGTTCTTTCACTGTCAGCAAAGAATGGGGGGAGCATGGAATTTAATAGTCTGATGTTTTGAAAAGAATATTAAGTTCTTTAAGACATTAAAAATGGATAGAGTGTATAAAATGCCCCTCTATAAATTAATGTGAGAGCATATACATTTATATAGAATTACTGTAATATTTAAAGGATTTAAGTCAAATTTTCAATACTATGTCAGTAATATATTTTTAAAACTTTTTCTCCTTAAAATTGTATATTCATTCATTAAATGACTTGAGAGTTAGAATCTCATCAATCCAAAGAATTTTAAGAATGGTGTTATTAATGCCTTACAACAAAGTACTGCACTAATGCTATGTATAATGGGTTTATTAAAAATATTCCGGTCTGTGAAATATAAAATAACATAAAATATTTTTTCTATTACCCTAACAGGACTACAAACACATAAGCTTAAAGAATATCAAATGATTGTAATATACATATTAAAGAATATCATTTGTTGAGACATTTCTGCTCATTAGTTCTAAGAAAACTATTAAACATTCTCTCTAGCTCAGATAAAATAGCTAACTAGTAGTATAAATCTTCATAAGATTCTAAAAGAACTTAAAGGGTGTAATAAACCTTATTTGTAAGACATACACATCATTTGGAAATTGGCTTGGTTTGGGTGTCCAATTAAAATCATTGCTAACTGCACTGTGGCTATACCCGGAGGGATTTTTCTCAGTCTGATATTTTAATTCAATGGGCCAGCTATTTTCTTCTATTGTAAAGTTATGTGTTTTTAAAATAAAATTTCATTTCATTGATTAAATAAATCCCATACTATAAATTTTAATTTGACACAAATTAGAAAAAGCTAAATTTGATGACCTCCAAGGCTGAGATAAAACACAAATTAAGTAGATAGCATGTTTGCTCTCATAGAAGCCACACAGAATTAATATAAAATAAAACTCAATTATATACATATGGTTCAGCCACTACTAATTCTAAAGTATGAGTGTTAAAGCCTTTAACAACTTGCACCTAACCTATCTTTCTTGCCTCAATGGACATTACTCCCATTTTCTGCTTTCAGTGATCCTGCCTAACTGCCCTTTAATCTATTCCTTCCATAAGACCCTCTAAAATCTATCACCATATCTTTGCACTAGCTATCCCTCAAGTCTCCCTCACCAAATCCCCTTCTCCCTTCAAGGCACAGTTTAACCACCACCTTCTACTTGATACCTTTCTTGATTCCCCCAACTGCTAGTGTCATTCTTCCTAAACTTTTTTATACTTGATTGCATGCCACCATGGGGGAGGGGGACAGTGAGGGGGAGAAAATGTGAAACTCAAGAGATTGTGGAACTGAATCTTGTAAACTATAAGTAATCAAACAAATTAATAAAGACATTTTTTAAATGCTAAGGAAATGCAAACTCTTTTTTATTGTTAATATAAACAAAAAACCACTAGGAAAATATACCTCCTAAAGGAAAACCAGATACATAAAATTCATTCTAAAACCAGCTAGAAATTATTTTTGTTTTGCCTGTAATTTTGAATTATCCACCCCACTGCTTCCTACTCCTCCACCATTGATGAATATCAACTATATGGACCTTATGTAATTTTCCACATTATCTGAAAATAGATACCTTTGCCCAGAGACTGCATTCTCTTATTCTCTCATGTGTGTATGTGTGTTTATACACACACATACATATATACACACATATACATATATGTGCACATATATATGTGTGCTGTATAAAAATACACACGTATATATATGTATTTATACATATACGTATATATTCTCATATGTACACATATATAATCTTTTTAAAAATTCTTCTTTAAAAGGATTTTATAAGAATATCAGAATTGCAAATGAAAGGAGAAAAATAATTCAAGCAGCAAACATAATTCAATGTATATTAAGAAAAATTAAGGCTGGTATGAGTAAGAAAAAAACTACATTTTTACGGCTTTAAGTGGTCAATTAAAACTGAAGATTAATAATTTGGCTATAGTAACCTATGAAAATCTACCTATCCATGAAAGTTATCCTGCCAAAACAAGGGAAGCAAAATCCCTCTTGCCCTCTTCTATGATCAGACTATATCTGGAGTCTTGTGCACAGTTCTCAGAACTGCATTTTAGGGAGAATTTTCATAAATCCTGAAATTAAATAGTACAAATCCATGGAACTAGTATACTCAGAAGAGAAATGATGGGATAGTACCTCAAAGATTGATTTTCAGCACATATCTCAGCATCCTGCACAGAGAAGGGCCTTAATGTTTATAGGATGAGTGAAAGAATGAGTACCTAGATAACTAAAGTTTCTTAGAATTATTTTACATTTAAATATGAAATGAATATATTTCAATATTTATACACTATATATTTATATATAATATATATTTATACACACATATATCCAGATATCTATACATATAAATGGACAGACACATACAGGTATATGTCAGGCAATAAACATTTAAATTTATTTATTTATCTTGTAAAGACTATGATCTATTGAGACCACATGGAATACTTATTCAAACCTGTCTGAATTTTGGTGGGTTTTTTGGCAAAGATACTGATGTGATTTGCCATTTTCTACTCTAGCTCATTTTACAGCGGAGGAAATTGAAGAAAACTCCATTAAGTGACTTGCCCAGGCTCAAACAGCCAGTAAGTGCAGGGTTCATATTTGAACTCAGTTCTTCCTGACTCCAGGGTCAGCACTCTATGCCTCGTGCCACCTAGCTGCCTCCAAAGAGAGGATGCACCCATAATAACACTTGTACTTTTCTCATCTTTCATGCCCATTTGACTGTTATCCATCATTTCTCCATGTTCAGGTTCATGAAGACAATAGGCTTTCTGAATATCCCTTTCTATCAATGGTTAACTGACTGTCATTTGCTTAAAATGTGGACTATGATTATGTTAATGTGAGAAAAGGGGAGAAAAAGGATAAAGGGTCAGGGAAATGAATTTGGAGTTAAAAACCCTAGCTTAAAATTTTGGCTCTGTTGATTATTATATGGCATTTGAGTATGTCATATCTCAGGCTTCCGTTTCCTCACTTGAAAAAATAAGAGAGTTAGACTAGTTATTTAGGTGCATTGCAGCTATCAATTCTATAATTTGATACTATTTTCCCCCTAGAACCAAATGCATGAAAGTTGTGTCTGGAGGTAGACTTCCATTCATTAAGAAAGAGCTTAATAATAATTAGGAATATCCAAAGTGATCTGGGAGCTATCCATCCCAGCTCCAGGTCACTGGATATTTGATGAAAATGACATTTATTTTTGCTCTAAAGTTATGGATAAAAATGTCAAGGATACACTATAGATCTGAAGACTGTAGGTTTTCCTCCAGTTTTAATTTTTCCCATTATTTTCAGATCGAGTACTATAACTAGAATCATATCCACCTAACAGCAACTACCAACTAGTCCATATACCTCCATCTTATTTGTTAAGATATCATGGTAAAATTTGCTGAATCTGATGCAATAATCCAATTATGATATTAGTGGAATTTACACAATGTAACAGTAAAAGACTTTTTTTTAAAGCAAATGAGTTTAGTCTGGTTACAATTGCTCTCAATGCATACTGACAGCGATCATCTCTAATAGCTCACAGATATAGTAATGCATTCTAAAATTTCAAAATCTTCTAGGTTTTTTGGGGGGAGGGTGGCTGTTTCCAATCCTCCAGAATTTCTCCCATTCTCTGGATTCCTCAAAGAATATAAATTATAATTATCCTATAAAATTAGAAAATGTTTTTGCTTTGGTTTATCTTTTTTTTTACTGCCCTAAGATTTTTTTTCATTAACAGATGAAACTAATTCTTACTATTTTTTAAATGTGGATGTAAATTCTTCTATAAATATCACTCCCTTTGGTAGGAAAAAGAGAAAAATGAAATGGAATCAGAATAAAAATATTATTTGAATACTTCTTTTTTCTCTGTCATGTTTAGTTAACTCCATTTTATCTACCCTAAACAACAGTCCTATCCATCCCTTGCTCTTCTCCTTTAGCAAAAATTATTACTGAAGACTGTCATTATTCTTAGCATTTTTGCAAGTCTTATTTGATTGTAAGGATGAGTCACCCAGAAATTATCTGGCAAGACTATGGCACTTTGGTATTTGTGCTTATTTAGATTATCTTATTTCTATCTTATACATAAATATATATGTGTGTGTGTGTATCTTTTTAAAATTTGAGCTCATGTGAAAATATGTACACATGTAAATGTGTACATAGACACACACACACATAAATAATTCGATACTTCCCCAAGTTTTTACTTGTCAGGATCATTCACTAATTACATCATCAGAAGTTTGACTTTATTGACACTTAATAGCTGTGTGACCTTGGGCAAGTCACTTAACCCCAATTGCCTTGCCTTCTCTCCCTCCAAAATATGCAAAAAAAATGCAGAAGTTTGACTTTAAGAGCCTACAATCTTTTTTTTTTCTCTTTCTTTTTGGACAGTTGGGGTTAAGTGATTTGCCCAAGGTCAAACGAGTAATATCAAGTGCCCTACAATCCTCCTTGAGTCAAAAAAAAATGACCTTTTATATTTCTGTTTTGGAATTACAATTATCTTTGCTCTGTATTTTTTAAACCTATTCTTCTCCACTAGAAAGTACATGTCAGACTTTACAGAAAATCCCTCTGCTTGATCTTCACAAATAATTTAATTCAACAAATTCTAATAAGTACCTACTATATACAAGGCACTGTGTTTATAATGGCTATAATAACAACAATGATAATAATGATAAGTAGAATTGATATGGTGTTTTAGGCATAACTTCACAAATCTTTCATTTCGTCTTAACAACTCAGCGCGATAGATGCTATCTATTATCACCTTCTCTTTATAACTGAGAAAACTGAGGAAGACTTAAGTGACTTTCTGAGGGTCACATAGCTACGAAGTGTCTAAGGATGGATTTGAACTCAGGTCTTCCTGACTCCTGCTTGAGTGCTCTATCCACTCTATCCTATGTCACCCACATGGCTAGGAGCTTAATGCTAGAAATAACACACACACACACTCACACACACACACACACGTGCGCGCGCGCACACACAGATTCTCTGCTTTCAAGCAGCCTACATTCAGAGAAGAAGGACATATGGCATGTGAAAAGAGATTCAGAGTATAAAATATGGATATAAAGACGAGATTGAAACAGTCACTTAAGACTGAGGAAGGAGAATGAATGCTATCAGTCAGGGGAAATCAGAAAAGGCTCATCAAAAGAAAGACTTGGAAATATTAAGGGTGATAAAAGGTGCAAATGAGGAGAACTGGAATTCCAAGCATGAAAAACATTCTAAGTCATTGTAGAAGTTAAGCTTTCTCCCAAGTTTACAGTCATTTTTACATCACCAAATAGTTCCTCTTTGTTTATCAGAACAAGGTTCAGAGCATCATCCCTTAA
Source organism: Pseudocheirus occidentalis (assembly GCA_028646575.1). NCBI lineage: Eukaryota > Metazoa > Chordata > Mammalia > Diprotodontia > Pseudocheiridae > Pseudocheirus > Pseudocheirus occidentalis. Next base: position 94,969,682 of record CM053600.1, read on the forward strand.
CCTTCTAGAAGATGAAATTCTTGATGAAACAGTTAAGAATTTTTCATACCCTCTTCTTTTAGTAAGAAGACATCTATTTTCTATCCCTCAAACTGACATCTTCACCAAAACTATATGCTTTCTCCATTCTAGTTTTATGATATTCTCAGAAACTTATCTATTTCTTCCTTCTGATCAGGGAATCTGTAATTTGCTTCCATAACACTATCATATTGATATCTCCTGTTTTTATCCTCACCTAAATGCTTTACACTATATTTTCATCCTCCCAGTGATTTTCACACACATACACACGTGTGTGTATGTGTATATAGATATATACATGTTTATATGTGTTCTTGAAATTCAATGCTTCTCTGCAATCACTTCTGTTCATTTCTTTTGAAAAATTATACTCTTTTTTTGGAGGGGGGAAGGCAAGGCAATTGGGGTTCAGTGACCTGCCCAAGGTCACACAGCTAGTAAGCATAAAGTGACTGAGTCTAGATTTGAACTCAGGTCCTCCTGACTCTAAGGCCAGTGTTCTATCCATTACACCACCTAGCTGCATTTTTGCATTATACTTAGTAGTCCCATCCCACCTAATCCCAGTAAGATAAGAAATTGCATTCCTATTCTTAAGTAAAGGCCTTTAGTTTATTTTTCCCCATTCTCTAGTAATTGTATATAAAAATACCAAACAATGACTATTATTTCTATCGCACTTCACTATAACTTTACCCTATGAATTACTACCATTTCTCCTTGTCTTCAGTTGCTTTCTAAATTTCTTGTAGTTCCTATCCATTGGGTCTACACACTCATTCTATTTTTTTTTCAAAACATAAAGCTGTCCTTTTCTGAATCATCAATCTCAAGTGACATTCTACCCCTTTTCCTCTTGTTCTGTTACAGCAATAAAGATCTCCACATTCAGCTGTCAACATGAAGCCTTCGTACTCCCGTGTACTACTGGCTAACAATTCAAACAAAACTCTACTTCAGAAGGAGAAGGGATGCAACTCCTATTTAAAGATATAATAAGATGCTGTTCCTACCCATATCCTGCTAATTGGACTAGCATAAACTATTTGCATGGGCATTCAGAAGGTATATGTTATGAGATTTTCTGCGATCTGCTCCCAATTGATTAAGCGCTCTCCCAAATGTGAAGATATGAAATGATTTACATTTAAATTGCAGAAGACTGTGCTGAGTACCAGATTAAAAAAAGACTTCCTTGAGATGACCTGAAAATATCATTTAGGGGATGAGATGACCTGAAAATATCATTTAGGGGATAATCATATATGGGATATCCTATCATTGCAATGCCTATTGTTCTGACCTGCAACACTCAGGGGCCTAGAGGAGTATCTACCTGATAATATTTAAGTGTCAATATCTCTTAGCACCTGTGTTTTGACAGATTTTCACCACTAATAACACTATCAAAATCAAAACCAATAAATCTCTAGATAATTTAAGTCAACAGAAATACACTGTGAAAAACCTCAAAACAGCCCAGTTTGAAATCAAAGTTAGCAATACTTCATTCTTAGGAAACACCATTCTTTATTTGTTTTAAAACTGAAAGTTCTTTAGTTATAAAGTCCCTTTCTTAATTTTCAAAACAGAGCATGGTTTTTGTTTGTTCTTTCATACTGATTTGAAGATAAAGCAGTGAAGTGATACTAAGATATTTTTGAAATAAGTTTTCTAAAAAAGGATAAAATCTACAATAGTGTATTGATATATTTTTCTGAAGAATACAAAAAACAGAAATATAAAAAAATTACTGGGAAGAATTTTTAAAGGAATATATTTAAAATAAAATTGGACCCTGAAAATTAGAGTCACAATTATATAGAGAAGTTAAAAAATGATTGTTTCTTCTTCAAATCTAACATGTCAATTCTATATTATTTAAGTATTTTTCTTATAGCTTTAAGAAAAAAAATATTTAACTGAGTTGACTATTATGTTCTTCATCCTCAACCAGGAAAATAGATGATGAAAGGTAATATATTATGTATGGATTTTGTATTCTAAAAATGCAAATATTATTTAGTTGGAACTCTGGTGATTTAGTTGAGAACCAGATGATCCAAATTTCCCATCTAGCTTTTTAAGGCCTACATAAAAGTGGGAGGGGAAATTATCATCAATATCTTTCTTTTGAACATATTTCTGTTTTGACTTCACACAACGAAACTGAATTGTTGCTATACTTTCTTACTGCAATTAATTTTATAGACTGTTTTGCCCTTACTGACTGGTTATCTAAAACATGGCATTGCAGGCAAGTACTTTGTATGATAAACTGCAAAGCCAATAATTCTCTAGAAAATTACTACTGTCTAAAATGAACATTATTACAATATCAATAATCTCTATTCAAGCCCTCTGATCTGGAAGGAAAAGATCTTTAACAACTAGGAATACAGTACAAACTTAAGAGAAGTAATGAGAGTGCCTAAGTTAACCATACATGATTCTTCAAGTCTAATTTTGAATTACAAACTGTTGAAATAACTTCATATACTGTTCACTTGTGCTGACATTTTATTTCCTATACATCTTAACAAAGACACTTGAAGACTCTGTATCACTTATCCTCAATGTGATTAATAGCTAAATAACTCTTTTTTAATTTTAATTTATTTTCTTGGTTATATCATTCATTTCTACAAGGTTTTGAGTTACAAATTTTCTCCCCTTTTTGCCCCTATCCCCCAGCCCAGAACAATTAAATAACTCTTTCTTAATAATATATTATAAAATATGTGTAAAACTGATAGGACAAAAAAAGTTTCTACTTCTAGAAAGTTCTTTGTTTGGAGTCAAACTAAAACAAAATAATCTGAAGTAAGATACAATGGGATTATAATTAATGTCATTAGACTTCTAAGTTTGACCTCAATAGTTCTTACTTTTTTATTCAACAAGGGACTATAAAAATTATAAAATATTCTAGGTTGCTTTTCAAATTTGAAAAGTGATATGCTTGGGATAGAGAAGGGAGTAGTCAGGGTAGTAGCAAATATGAAGGTCTGTCCTTTGGTAGAAAGAGGACTTGTTCTGTTTGGCCACAGAGGGTAGATTTAAAAGCCATTGCTATTTATAATGTTGCAAAGATAAAAATTGAGATGTAATGCCTAAAATAATTTCTAACAGTTTTTTTTTCTTTTCTTCATAGCAGATTGGGGGGACAAGAGTGAGAGAAAATACATGCTCTTTAATAAAAAAAGTTATAAAAAAATAAACTAAGTGGAAAATAAAGCAATTCACAACATAAAACGACAATATTTAATATTTGGTCAGCATGGCAGGAAATCCAGAAGACCTACTTTATGAGTCTGGTTTCTGTCGTCTAGTAGCTGTGCAACCATAGGTAAATCACTTGACCCTTCAATGCCTGAGGAAATCTGCTAAGACTATGAGTTACAACTCAGTTGCTGGTCTGCCATTAGTAGGAGGAGAATTTTCATAGGGAGAGTTCCTGATAGTGATGAAATAAGTCCAGGTACCTTCCCCCACCAATAACAAGAGACAAAACCACAAGAACAACAAAACACTTGATCTAATAGATTTAGAAAAGGGGAACAGGATAATTTAGTTTGAAATTAGATTATAGTTTCTTCAGCCGAAGTTCTGTGACTTAAAAAAAATACCTGACAATGAGAAAAAAAATCAGAATTAAAAATGCTAGTTAAAAAAAATTACTATGTGATCCATAGAGCAAATATTTTGCCAAAAGTTTGTGGAAGTGAATGTTGTAAACTACAAATAAATTATTTATTTTTTAAAAAGATAAACCACATGAACATACATTTTCCTCTAGATGGAGGAAAATTTGCAACTATTTGTATATCTTTAAAAATATTTCTGTGTATTCTTTCTCAAAAGTAAGTTGAATTTGAAGTTCAATGTGGTATAGTGGGACTAGAAGTCTGGAACACTGAATTCTAATCCTGTCCCTGCCACTAATTACTTAGGTGTCCTAGTTTCTTAATCTGTGAAATAAAGGATTGTATTAGATCATTGAGTCAACTTTTAGAAGTAGAAAGAATCATAAATATAACTTAATGAAACACTATCATTTTAAGTAAGGCTCAGAAAGGGCAAATAATTTGCCTGACATATCTTGACCACTAAATAAGAGCTGGGATGAGAAATGAGGCTATCTAATTCTTCATCTAATGAATGTTCTCAAAAAAAAACCCAGCTCTCAAATCTAATGATTAATTCCTACATTTAACAATTCCAAAGTTAGGACATTTTATACTTATTGTACTCTCAATTATGATCCAATTAAAATTGATCCAACTTTTCCCAATTTAAATTGCAATTCGTGACAAAAACTCTAATGCCTGGATTAAAAGAGTTTTAATTTAGTTATTTTCATGATTAACTATATTTATGCCAGTTGTAGAATAGCACACAGTACTGGCATTTGGACTAGAACTCAAGGAAGTGCAGATGGAGTAGTAACATTTACCATAAATTATATCTGACAAATTTCTTTTGTCAAGTTACATATTTATTCTGGGTATATTAACCTTTTTATATTTTAAAAAATGATTTTATTAAAAATTCTGATTTACTTGTTATTGGGATTTTGGTTTAAGGTTATTTTCTGCCTAGAATTCTGCCAATGAAAGTTGGTTAAAAAGAATTTTGTAACCAGCAGAGCCGTCCAAAAATAGAAATTGCCTTATAATACATTGAACACTCAATCATTACAACTGTCCAAGCAGAAACTGAGTCCACCTATCGCAGAGGTTCTCAACCTGTGGGTCATGACCTCTCTGGGGGTCGAATGACCCTTTCACAGGGGTCACAGAGGTCACCTAAGACCATCAGAAAACACATATTTCCAATGGTCTTAGGAACCAAGACACTGCTCCTCTATCCATCTCCAGGTGGGTCCGCCACATGCAGATACGCCCACATACAAGTATAAACGAGTCACCTCATTAGGAAGTTTGAGAACCACTGACCTCTTGGGATCCTCTATGAGGTAATGTTGGATTAGATAACCTCTAAACCTTCTCCAAAATCAAAGATTCTATAAACTATTTTCATCACATAGAACAGTAAAAGTAATATTATTCTTTAAAAATGTTGATTTAAATAATCAGCCTGACTCAGAATTAAATCTGCTCACTTCTTCAGCAATTAAGTTTCCTTCCGTCAGGCTAATGAACATTATGCTAATAGCTAAGGAGGCCCAATTCTCAGTTTTCAAGCTAGGATCCCTTCAAACTAGAAAGGACAATGGGGGTCTTCCAATTCAAAAAAATTCCAATTCAGTTCAATAGTTATTATACACCTATTTACACAGACAACTCTGCTATGTTCTATGTGTGAAATAAAATTTATACAAGACAAGTTCCACGTCCTCACGAAGAATTTAGTCTACTAATCTAGACCAGGGGTCAGCAAACTTTCCAACCTACTTGTTTTATAGACCTGGGAAATAAGATTTTTTAAGATACTTTTCAATCAAATCTTGTTATATTTGGAAATGTAGAAAACATTCTTAGTTCAAGGGCAGTACAATAACAGGCAGTGATATAGTTGGTCTTCAGGATGTAGTTTTTCCCTTCTGGTCTAGACTTATTCCCTCATTTGAGGAAGATGAGGAAAATGTACAGAGGTTATATAACTTGGTAAGATTCAAGAGAAACTTGGATTCTATTTTTGAGTTCTGTCACTAGTGAACCTGGGACCTTTGGCAAGTCACTTTACTTTTTGGGCTTCAATAAACTCATGTGTAACAAGGAAGTGCTTGGACTACATGATCTCCAGGACTCCTTCAAACCTGAAAAATTCTATATTATTCCCTCAAGGTCACCCAGCTAATTTGTGGAAGTAACAGGACAAGAATTTACATCACCCAACTCAGATTTCAATTTATTCACCATTAAACTCTCTCTTCTTCCAAAATCAAAAACATTATTTACATCCTAGAAGAGCAAATCTTTTTATGTATTTTGAGTAAAATTTAGAGAATGCTTGAAAAAATGAATTTTATTTAGTCACTTTTAAGTTGTGGCCAACTAAAGTGCTTAATAACTTCTAGTTATTTTTCCTGTTATCTGATTGTACTTTTTGAATATCTATGGACCCTAAGAAATCTCTTTGGGAGAGCTATTCTCATATGTATTTACAACATATAGCCCTAAAGCAACAACAATATACTATTAGTCCCAAACTTCAGTCCCTCAACCTCCTGTTCAATTTCACAAATAATTACAAGGAATCAGTAACAATGTATGACTCTCAAATTTTAATTCTGTTACCTTGCCCAACAAGAAAAAGAAGGAAACCTAAAAAGTGATTGGATATTCACACTGTTGAGCAATGCATGAATCCATTTTCCCTGATTCATCCATGCAAGTGTGCTACTATAAAGTGGGAAAGGAAATTTTTATACATCTTGGAAACCCTTTAAGTTACATGCAATCAGAGGTACCCACATGTTCACTGAATCTTCAGCTGACAAGAGCTGAAGATGTCATCTACAACCCCACCATTTTGTACATGAAATAAAGATGGAGAGAAATTAAGACACTTGCTTCAAGCTACAGAATAAAATCTAGGCTTTCTGACTCCAAATTCAGAGCTACTTCCAATATGACATTCTGCCTCTTCTTCTTACGTCCAGACCAGAAACCTATGCAGTTACCTAAAAAAGGAAGACGTAGTACTTGAGATGTGTGATGTTTTAAAGGAATAATATCATACATGGTTCAACAAACATATTTAGCACCTACTAAGCACTAAGCTAGATACTGGTGATACAAAGATGAAAGGAAGCGAAAAGCAACAAATAGTTCTACCTCTCAAGGAGTTTATATTCTACTGAACAATTACCAACCACATGTTACCCCCGAAAACATCTCATATGTTTAATATGGTAAGAGTTATATGAAGGTAAATGTCAGAAGAAACCTTAGAGCACATTTAATCTAACTCCCTCCATTCATGATTTGCATGAAGAAAAAACAGACCAAAGATGTAAAGTAGCTCGTGCAAAGTAACAGTGTTGAACTCCTGAAACCAAGACTAGTATTCTTTCCATTACAGTATATCCCCTCACAATCTCCTATCAGTTCTCACCCATTACCAAAACTTACACTATTTATATGCTCATTCTGTCTTGTTTTGATGCAAAACTTTCACAACTATCTTTACAAGTTCCTAAGTTTTAAACTATGGTTTGTGAAAATAATTTGGGCAAAATTTGCATAAATATAGTTTCCTAGCTTTAACCGCAGCCAAGCCCTATTTGTATTTTCTCTAGGGAATATTTTATAGACTATTTCATATTATGTCTTTTGTTTGCAAAGCTTGTGAGTCACTTTGCCTTCTCTTAAGAATTACCAGTCGTGTGTGTTTGTGTGTGTATGTATGTATGTATGTATGTATGTATGTGTGTGTTAAAATTTTCCAGAGAGGAATAGCTGAGATTAAGCATTACATAAGTGCCTAGATAACTCCTCAACTATTAGTAACACCTATTACTTAGATTTCTTACTCCGATTCTCTGCCTGCCGCACACAAATATATCTTTTCTTATTCTTTTTCTTTCCTGAACTATTAGTATCTAACATGGTAATGGAATTGGAAAGATCAATGGGCAAGGACCCCATCATGAAATATCCAGGCTTCTGCAGTCTATTGTCTATTCAGAAACTCAGCTGTTACTAGTGATAAAACAGATGAATATTTATAGTCTCATTTACTGAATCATTCACAGATATTATATGTGAATAAGAGTAGGACAAATTGTAGAAGCTCCACTCCGATACCACAGATGAATTATTTAAGATATTCACAACATGTATTGTAATATTTGAAGTTATATATTCTTCTGTACATACACATACTACTCTTCCATTCTAATCATATAATTCAATGATTTTCCACCTAACATACAATACTTTGCCTTATCCTTCAATTTTCCTCTCAAATTACTCTTCTTCCCTGAAGCATTCACTTACAACTTTCTTCAGGTTCTCTATCAAATGAAGTGACTGTGATTGGGGGGGAAGGGAATTCTGAATGTGAATTAGTTTTATTTTCTCATATAAGCTCCCTAGTAGCAGGTTTTTAACCTATCAGGTTTACTCATAGGAGAAAGTCTAATAATACTCACATGGGAGTTGGAAAGGCCCTCTAAACCTACCTATAACCAAGAAGGATCTCCACTGTAACATGCAAATAAGTGCGAATCCAGATTCTTCTTGAAGATTATCAGGAAGTGGAAATCCACTACTCCACTTTTGGACAACCACTACTGTTAGGAAGTTTTTTGTTTGTTTCTTTTGTTTTGCTTTTTTCCTGAAAATGGTCTGCTTTGTAATTCACCTTAATTCTTAAAGTTGTCATTAATAACATGAACCTGTTAGGATAACTCACTCAGGATTAAATTCAGAATTTGGAAATAAGTATTTTTATAATCCTTACTGAGAATCCTAAATGTTTTGTTCCTCCATTGTTTTATATAACCTTTTCCTTTCTGATATTTGTCATAATGTTGAACAGAAGCTCAGCAGTCAGGTATGCAAATTTTTTTAGTACTCTTTATGGGTGGCTCCATTCTTTATCTTTCTTCTAAATATCTAAGTAGAAAAGTCACTTTAATTGTTATTACTGTTGTTCAGGCATCTTTCAGTCATGGTCAGTTCTTTATGATCCCATTTGAAGTTTTCCTGGCAAAGATAATGGAATGGTTTGTCATTTCCTTCTCTGACTCATTTTATGGATGAGGAATTGAGGGTTAAGTGACTTGCCCAGGATCACACAGCTAGTCAGTGTCTGAGACCAGATTTGAACTCACAAAGATAAGTTTTCCTGACTCCAATCCCAGCACTCTATCCACTACCCCACCTACCTGCTCTACTTTAGTCGTCTCTTCTCAAGATTTTATTTACCCTGAAATTTAGCCTTTTGTCATTACTTTATGGTTTATTCCACTATTTTGTATTTTTTCCTTATGTGACCATCTGCCTTATGTGTTCTTTCTTAATCCAATCTTATCAGAGGGCATTCTATGAAGGTACATTGTTTTCCTTAGATTCCATCTCCCCTTTTCTTTCATTAGTACCATTTATAATTTTTGTCAGAATTTCTTATTTCAGGAGCCTCCAATGTACTGAAAAGTTTAAATGATGTATTTTTTAAACCATATAAAGAGTTTTTTTATATCCAAAATTTAAAATTTAATTGGATAAAAAGATTAATGGTCATATGAATATTATGAAGGTCATTTAAAACCTTCTACTATAAATTCTTCTATGATTTGGTCAGAGAATGAGCTATTGTGTTTTCATTGCTATATACCTATTTTTAAAAGTCCAGAAATTAATAAAATACACTTGACACTGAAATGGTAAAGCACTTGGTTTAATCTTTCTTTAATGATTCAGGAAGCACTTCAGGATTAAACAGAGCTAAGGACTGTATTTATGAAAATCAATTATTTTTGTACTGATAAAAACAAACATGCTGGTTTAATTCAGACTGATAGAATGATGGACAAACCAGCTTTCATTTTAATATGGGGGATGCAGTTTCAAAAAAATATAAAAATTACATGTCTATCTTAGTTTATAGAATTAATCACAGTTTAACAGATTTCATTGTCAGAACATCAAAGAAGTCAACGCTATATTTCATTAGCTTAAAATTTATAACATGCCTGCTACTTTTCAACAAATACATGGATGAGAGATTATTCATTAATAAAACTGTCTAAAAGCATCTAAATTAATCTCTGGAGATATACTAAAGATTCTATTCGTTTTAAATTTTGGATGTCACAATAATCATATGATTGAATTATGTTAGTTTGCAAAGAGGAACCATATATTTTATTCAATATAACAACTTATAAATACAATATAATGGTCTTCTTGGAGGAGTGTGTTCCCAACCCACCCCCCAAAAAATGTCCCCATTACACAGATTTCAAGTTTAATTTACATCACTGAGATTTCCTCCACAACTCTCTTAAGTGGTGGAATCAACAAATCAGGCCCCAATTTGTAGCCTTAGATTATTTCCTGGGTGTAAATACTTACAACAAAATCAACAATGGCTTGGAAGCCAATTAAAGCTGGCTTCAGAACAGCCCTGTGTCTTGTATGCCCATATCTCCTCCCCTCTCATCCATGAAGCAGGAACTTCTTAACCCTTGGCCTGTAAATCCACTGTCTCTAAGACTATGAGATCGTTTCTGAACCTAACCAGTCAGAATATAAAGTGGCCTAGGTCAGCAGCACACTAGTTCAGTGTCAGGTAGTCTTCTTACTACTCCCCACAACTCCTGTAAGAACTATATTCCAATTCTCCTTTAAGAGGAAATCTCTGAACTGGACTTTAGTTCCATAGTAATTAAGGCCATCACTTGTTTCCCCACCCCCCCCACTTCCATAGTCTTTCCAGTGAATTAATTACAATGTTTAGTGACACAGAAATGTGCATATAATTGTTATTTATATACAGCCAAATAAATTTTTGTTTATTGTTTCTCTTCTCTTTGTTATTTTCTGCAGTTATAACATCAGTACTCTGTGTGTTTATATATATGTATAATAAACATATATACACATATGGATATATACACACATGCATACACACACATATACACACACAATTAATCTATATGTACATCCTACTCTCTGATAGTCTGAAACAAATCCTTTCTTCTCTGTTATTATTATTCCCTATGCTACGACTCCATTCCCTCACTGAGTTCGTCCTTTTGTACATTCCCTTCTTGAAAATGCTTTCATCAATACATTTATTGGCTCAAGTATTAACATTAGTTATCCTGAGTGATGAAAAACTCAAAGTTGCTTCAATTCTGTGATGGTAAATATCAAGTCATCTGGCCTGGAGCCATCACGATTCTGAGAGAAGAGGGGGGAAGGATTGACAAAACACAAGATAGTCCTAGCTCCTAAAATGATCAGATGAAAACAAACGATACCCAGGATCTTGTCATTTGGGGGCGGAAGGAAGGAGGGACAATATCTAGGATGCTGATGGGAACCAACCAAATAGGTGGACTTTGTTCTTGATAACAAAGCTGTCCAAAATCCTCTCTGATTCATACAATTTGCCCCTCGGATTCCACAAAGCATTTTGTTTTAAAATTCACTAATGCTATTACAAAATAGCCTACAATACAGCTGTCTATGTGGGTATTTCATCTGGTCAGATGAACTAGCTCAAGCATACAAAGTAAATGCTAAAACCGAGAGAGAGAGAGAGAGAGAGAGAGAGAGAGAGAGAGAGAGAGAGAGAGGAGAGAGGAAGGAGGGAGAGAAAGAGATGGGGGAGAAGGAGAGAGAGAATATTAAGGGGTCAATTCTCAAGATATATGAAACAGAAAAATATAACTTTGAGATCTGATAAAGTCATGTGTAGTATTACCAACCCACAATAAGGCAACTGAGACATCAGTCTCTCAACTTATATCCCTATCAACACACAAAGGAAAAACTAAATTGATGAAGAATACCTATGGGTCTGGGCTTTAATACTTACTTAGAAAAATAATCTGCAGAGCTGGCGCATATATACATCTTGGGCAGACGATGTAAATGGATAATGAGATAAGCACAGAACTAAAAAGTAGAATTTAGTCAGCTTGGATTACATTTGAGAAAATATTCAGTACTTACAACGATACCAACTTCTCCATAAAACAAACACCCATTCTCTTCTGTACACTAGCATTCTTTCAGTGATGCTACATGGCTCTAAATAATGGAAACCTACTATCTCTGAAAAGCCAAGATTGCGGATGGCCCAAAGGGTAATGGAGAAACATATGGTAGGAATAAACAGGTCGCAGAATATTAGCAATAATAATTGCCATTCAAGAAATAGTATAGAAGATATTATCAAAGGAATTGACAAATGGAAAAGAAAGCGAGCTAGTCTGTTCTCATATAATGGTAAGCAAGAAAGATTTCCAGAATATTATGGCCTTTTTATAGAGTATTTTTAAGGGGGACAGGGATGAGGATACTACCCGATAAAGAAGGAATGGATAGGCTGGATTCAGCACAACTGAAAAGAGCATCCTCTATGAGTTCACAAGTTCATTGAAGCACATATGTTAATTTCCAGTCTCTATATCAGGATATAAGATACTTGCAGTTATGAATCGTGTCATATTTAAAATGTGTTTCTTCCCCGGAAAATAAAATGATGATCCAGTCATCATAAGCACTTGATAAATATATTTGCATTATATTTTGTGCTGCCTTGTCTTCTTATTGAGGAAGAAACTGAGAGGCAAAAATTGAGGTAGAGGCGCTAAACGTTGACTGAGATTAAATGGAGCTCCCTCTGTTGACTTCCATGCCTGTAATTCTGGAGATTGTTTCCTTTTCTTATGTTTACGTAAACACTCTGGATTTCTAAGTAAATCTGATCCTTTCTCTTAGAATACTTGTATCCTACCTGCTGGTTACCTCTGTACACTTATTTGTCAATTTGGGACCTACACCTACATTAGAGCTCATGTTCTTTTGAAGTAATCTCTGATTATCAATTACTAGAAAAATCAGGCATCTTTGCTCCCAAATTTAAAACACTGACTTTCACTAGTTCCTTCTGGTCTGTTGGATTTCCTGGTGCTATAGATTTAGCCCTTCCCAAAACTGTTTGAGTCACAGTTATGATTCATTAATTCAAAGACATTAGGCAGTTAAGCTATTTAAAATTTCAATCTGTCATACTGGATGAGGTTTTTTTTCAGACTGTGACAAGAGATGGAGGAATTTTTCAATATGTAATATAGAGAAAGTTTGCCAAGTATGTGATGCCAGGGAACCATTATTGCTTTTAGATAAAAGTCAGTCATACTGAGACATTGTTCTTCAGTCTAGAATACTTAAAACATGTCATGAATAGCTATTTGTGATGACTGTACAGAAGATTCAGTTTCTTGCCCATTGGAAATTTTGCTAGTTGGCCAAAATTCTGGCTGTTCTTGCTTTAAAAGAATGCAAAGGATACTAGATGCAGGATCAGAAGACCTGGGTTAGACTTTAGCATCTGTAGCTTACAACCTGTGGAATCATGGTTAAGTTTATTTTACTTCCCTTGAGATTCAGTTTCCTCATATAAAAAATGAGTAGGTTTTATTAGATCATCTATACTGTCAATTTACGTTTTCAATCCTATGAAAATAAAACTTACACTTTCTTCAAAGGCTTAAATCAAATGGTACCTCTTTCTAAAGAAGCCTTCCCTGCCTACTCCCAAACCACTCACGCTCTCTCTTCTTTGTGGCCCTACACTCTTCTGTACCCTTCTCAGAGTACAAAAATCACTACTTATCTCACCCAACATACAGCAAACTTTAAGCCTGGGATGATTCTTCCATATCTTTGTAAACAGCACTTTCAAATTACCCAGGTAAATTGCTACACTTAGTTCTATTATCCATAACTAATTCTACCAAAAATCATGTTAACATAAAAAAGCACCAAGAAGAGTTTGAGGTACATGGAAGGAACTCAAGTGTGCAAATGCCAATTCATCTTTTAATGAAAGATACCTAGTTTGGTAGGTTTCAAAATCAAAGCTTTCATTGAAAGAAACTAAAAAGGAACTTGAACTTAATTAAAACACTTAACTAGAACTAAGCTTTGTTCTCATTTTCCTAGAGCAATGTTGGAGTTAATCATATTTTGAATGCTCTATAATTTTATGAAAAGGTTAAAATATTAATTAGACTTGATTATTAGGAAATTAACAAATGTCATTACTACTGTTTAAACCTGATATTATTATTTTCTTTATAGATCAGTAAGTTATAAAACAAGCTACATGAATTATGGGTCTCAGTCTGTTTTCAGATCCAGAAAACATGCTTCTCTCAATTCATTTCCATACAGGAATTCTAAGTCTTCATTTCTTTGTGCCTCTTGAGTAATACATGACAGAGTAGAGAGCAGTAAATCACATTTTACTACATACAGAATGGCAAAAGCTGCAGGGCTATATACCACTCTCTATTACTTCTGGTTTTCATAAATGATCTTTCTCAGCAAAGTCCTAACTCTGATAGTTTATCTTCCTAAATTCTGATCAAGTTATTAACGTATCACCTATACTTGACTAGAAAACAGCCATTCTTTCCTATTTCAATTTTGAGAGAAAACAGTCTTAATACTCCCTCTATACGTTACTAAAAATTCATGCCATCGGTAACTATTTCAGAGCCAGATGCTCCAAGCAAGGTTTTGATTTAACAGGCTCAAAATATCTGAACCATGCTAAATCATAAAAAAAAAACTTGTAATTTTTTTAACCTTTATTAAGTTAGCAAGGTTAGTCAGGTTTCTTCAAATATAAAATTAGGAGGGCAGGAGGATGTTGGAATGGACAGTATCTAAGGATACTCACAGACCTAAAATATATGAATTTGAAATAGTTTTTAAAATAACTTGTCATTCTTCTTGTCTTCTGTGATTTTAAAAAGTATTTCCTATATCCAAGCCAACTGAGAAGTCAATGCAAGTATGAAGTTACAATAAACAAAACAATGACATTCATTAGAAAGTTAGGTGTGACCTCAGCAAATTTTGAAAACTTGTTTTTTGTTTTATTTTCCTGAGGTATAGAAAGCCTGTGGCCTGTGGCCAATATTTGTCTCTATCCTGATCCCTTAAGGGAGTTCTAGTCATAGATTTCCAACTGTCCATTGGATATCTGCATATCCACCCTAGTACTTAAACTCAGCATACCCAAAAGCAAACTTCTATCTTTCCCTCAAACTATACATCACAACTGCTCCTATCAATATGTTGTTGATACCACTAACCTTCCCTAACCCCAGTCATCCAAGCTCAAGTCATCTCTGAATCCCTCCTCCTTTCAACCCACCATAGATGATCAAATTCTAAGGCCTATTGATTCTGCTTCTAAAATATCTATTTAATATACTTTTTTCTTTTCATCATTCATTACTACATCATCTTGGTTTAGTCCTCATTTCCTCTGAGACGTAATACTGTATAGTCTTACCTTATATAACATGGCTTCAACCAGTGCCATTTTATAATATCATGAACACATTACAACCAAACTCTGCCATAAGGCCCTAAAAATTCTCAATAGCATCCTTTGGTTGATCACTTATAATATAAAACTAATGATCATCAACATTCAAAACTAGTACTGGAGTCTCAACTATAAGTGCTCCCTGTAATACTGTGTTTTTATAGAACTAATTAACATGAGACAGTATCTGCATGTAACAGTCTCCTACTCAGCCTCCCTGCCTCCAAGTCTCTCCCTTTGCCAATCTAATCCTTCTTTCATACCATTACCAAAGTAATCTTTCTTTGAAAAATCTGACCATATTACTCACCTACTCTAAAATGTTCTATGGTTTCCAAATACTTATAAAAGAAAGATAAAAATTCCTCATTCTCATATTTAATTCCTTCCACAATCTAGCTCACTTACCTTTTAAGTCTTGTTTTATAACATGGAAGTCTTATGCCATTTAAATAAAAGAAAAACTACTACTCACCATTCCCAATCTTGTCCTTCCTATTCTTAAACTCATGCCGTTGTCCAAGCTGTTTTCCCTTTGGGTGGACATCCCTTACATTGCTTCTTGTTTAATTTATTTTTTACTTCTTCAAGACCCAGGTCGGATGTCACCTCCATTAAGACTTCCTTGATGTCCTTAGTGAAAAGTGATCCTTTCCTTCTCAATCATTTGTGTCACTGTGGTGTATTCTTCCTTATATTATATTTAGTAGTGTCTATTACTCTTTTCTCCCACTGGATTGGAGGTTATTTGTGGGTAGGAACTGCACGGTTTTTCACCTTTTTATCCCTGGATCATCACGGCACAGAGCTTTATCCCTTGAAGACAAATCCATTTTTTTTAAAGTATGTGTATACCTAATACCTTTTTTTTTTCAGTAACCAATCTCCCGTTAGCTCCATGCAGCCTGGCTCATGTGCTTACCCATCAATCAAAAACACTTAAGTGACAATTGTGTGCCAGGCCCTGTAATGAATGCCTGGCACTTTTCACTACTCTTCTTTCTTGGTTCGTCTGTGGCATTTGACACTGATGATCACACCCTTTTTAGACAGTCTTCCCTCTTTGGGGTTTCAGTGGTACTACATGCTCCTGGTTTTCCTCCTACCTCTTTAAGTCTTCCTTCCATATCTCCTTCCATAACTTCTTTTCCTCTTCCCTACTTCCTAAGGTGCATGTCCCTGAGGTTCTATTTATGGTTCTCTTTTCTTCTTCTCCACCACTCCATTTTCCCTTACCAGTCTCATTCACTTTCAAAGTTTCAACTATAGCCTTTATACAGATTATTCCTAAATCTTTAATTCCAGTCCTGACTGTTCTCTTCTTTGTACTTAACCAGCCTATATCTCTTGCCACCTACTGGACACATGCATCTAGCTATTCACTGAGCATCTCAAACGGAACATATAACAAACTCAACCCACTAATTTTCCTCCCAAATTGGCACTTCTTTTTGACTTCATGATTCCTGCCAATGGGATTACCAGACATCCAGTCTTCTGTGTTTTTTTTTTGGAGGGCAACTGTGGTTAAGCAACTTGCCCAAGGTGACATGGCTAGTTTTTTATGTTAAGTGTCTAAGGCCAAATTTGAACTCAGGTCCTCCTGACTCCAGGGCCGGTGCTCTATTCGCTACACCACCTAGCCGACCCTTCTGTGTTTTTTTAAACCTTGTTATCTGTGATTCCTCTTTCTTGTATCTCATATCCAACCACGTATAATAATTCATATTCATATATCACTCTAATGTTTATAAATCGCATTCCTCAAAATTCTATGATGTAGAAATTTTGAGTATTATTACACCCATCTTACTGATAAAGAAACTGAACCTTAAAGGGGTTAAGTGATTTGCCCAAGATCATACAGCTGGATAACATCAGAGAAAAAGTCAGAATCCATATCATCTTACTCAAAATAAAATACACTTTCCAGAACACCACACTGCTTCTGACCAAATCCTATCAACCTCTGTTGGTACTAACTTCATATGAGAATAAGACTGTAATGTAATACTATCTAACATGACTTTTGCCCCATCCTCCTAATGAGTTTTCATGGCTCTACCATTTCCCTAACTCCAGTTCCTTTCTCCCCACTACTTCAAACTAGAACTTCACTTGTGATATTTTCTCCCTCCGAATCTTAAGTACTTTCCTATTGTCTATTAAGCAAAAATCAAATTCCGTTGCCTAATATTCATGATTCCATATAACATAGTACTACCTTATCTTTCTAGTTTTCTCATAACATTCTGCATTCTAAATTAGACTACAGTTATTCCCTCAAAAGCATTCTTTGCAATTTTCATACATTGTTTCGCCTATGATCACACTGTTCCTTATACCTGATACATGTTCCTTACAGCCTTTGTTTCTTAAATTTGTGTTGGTCATTTAAAGTTCAATTCATATGCCATGACTGTGATGAAGACATAATTCCCCATTCAATAGCATCCTCTCTCTTAAGTTCCCTTTTAACTTCTCTTGTGTATTTATAACTATTATTTTGCATCAGAGTTGTCCTCCACTAGACTGTAAACTCCATCTGGGCAAACATTTAGACAAGACAAGGTCTAACCTTTTTATCTTCTTTAGTGAAAGTATTTAATAAAAAAAAGTCTGTCGAATTAAATTGTTGAGAATGACAGTAGAACTAATTCCCAGATAGGTACAGATGTATCCTGCTTATATCAGGTCTGACCAATAATCCTAAGAGTTTCAAAAAGCCATCAAAGTTTTCCCGAATTTGAGAATAGACATGGCAAGATCTAATTTCAGAATATTGCCCATTCTATTAGACATGGATCATAACATTAAAATTGGACATAATTTTCACATAAGAGTCTCTTTAATAGTTTATGTCAATTTCTTCTAATTTTGTCATGCATCTATGGCCTATACTCTCATACACATTATTCTCCTCTGAGCTCCCTTAACAAAAATAATACCAAAATTTGTGAAATACATTAGCACTTCAAACATATAATTAGCTATGTCCATGTGCTGAGTGTCTAAAAGGAATAAAGCTAGCTTTAAGAGCTCAGGCAGTAGATCTAAAATAAATTTCATAATATGTTCCTCTTTATACCATCTTTTATTAGTTCTCAAGAAAAAGCGTGTGAGCAAACAGATTTATTTGTATACAGACTTTTATATTTTATTCTGGTAAATCATTTCATTTTCAGTGCCTCATTACCTCTACCTATGTAATAAGTACAGGCTGAATGACTGACTTAAAATACTTCTTTTAAAAAGCGTTGAGCTCCTCAACAAATTTTCAGATCATAAATGAGTCTTCTCTACTTCTCATTTCTCTTTGTTTTCAAACATTATCCTCACATATAAAAGTTTTATTATAGGGACCTAGAACCAGAACACCTCATCATCTTTTTTTTTGAGGGAAACTGGGGTTAAGTGACTTGCCCAAGGTCACACGGCTAGTTTTTGTGTTAAGTGTCTGAGATCAGATTTGAACTCAGGTCCTCCTGACTCCAGGGCCGGTGCTCTATTCACTGTGCCACCTAGGCACCCCACCTCAACATCTTCTAAGAAGGATCCTCCACAGGTAAAAGATATATTTCTCCTTCCCAATTATGAAGAGTATAACCACAAACAATGGGGGAAATCCCTACAGTCCTAGTTCTATAAAAGCTTTCACCTAAAATTCAAAATTTTGGTGCTTGGATTACCAGCAAATGTTAAAGTAAGGTTCAGAGGACTATAGAAATACTCAGGCTGCAGTAAGGAAAGATCTTGCTTACTCAACCTGCCTGAAATTTAGACCTTCATTATTTGGATGTTCCTAAGGTTCTGACCAGGCTCTCCCAAGTACTGGCTTTAGAAAACCCATCAGTTCCCAACAACTTCAGGCTGCCTAAACTGTGGCTGTCTACCATAACTCTCTGATATACATAAGACTATGCTTATTCCTAATCTATTATACTTTAACCACAGTCAATGCTATCTCAGTGACAAGAAGACACATTCAAGGAACTGTTGTCTGGCCATCGGATGTTCTTTCCTCAACAGATTTTAACAATTAGGAATACATAAGAGGAGAAGGGACTGTCTTGGGAAGGAGTGGATCTCCCTTTGCTAGACATCTTTAGTTAATGACTAGGTGACTACTTATAAGGTGTGATATAAATTAGTTTCTTTTATTTTAATTCTGGTGCGGGCTGGCCTAGATGGCCTCTGAGACCCCTTTAAATTTTGGGACTCTCAAGAAGATATTTAAAATCAATAAGTGGGATGTACATATTCTGGCCAGTCAAATGGGAGTGGTAAGGCTGCTAGAACATCGAGTGATACAAAATAATGTACAGAAACTCAAGGCAGTTGAGCAGGTCCATAACTAAGACTTAGCTATACAGTCTTTAGGGTCAGGAAAAGAGGAAATTACTAGGCAGAAAGGGAAGGGAATAAGTTTTTACATAGCGCCTGTGGGCCAGATACTATATTGGGTACTTTACAAGTATTATTTCATTTGAGATAATAGGTAAGGAGGTAGGGTCAGAAAACTTTTAAAAATATTTTATTCCTGAACCTCAATTTTTCAATTTTAAAAATCTTCCCCCTCTCCCTGTGGCCTTCATGGAATGTGAAACTTTAAGCTCAGGGAATTTTAATGACTCTGATGATAAAGGCAGCTTAGGAAACATCTGCAGTCTAGCTAATATGCACAGTCCACAACAATATACATTTTTAGAGGGATGGATTGTTCAACAAGTTAAACAACATGATGAGTCTTTCATCTGAGCCCTGTGGGAGGGTTGGAAGGGGAGAATTTCACTGGTGTGTCTTTAATCTAAAATCAGCTTAATTCCTGTGAAGAGTAAATACCATCTGAGTACTCGTCTTTATGTGGAATGAGCTACCAGTAGATTAAACAGAGTTCCAAGCATCTTATCTTCGCTTCCAAGAGGAGGAATGGCCTCATAAAGGCTGAGGAGGACTGACACAGAAACTCTCTGTGACTTCTTTAGAAAGTCCTTGGAGGATAAAACTTGGTGAGAGTGTTGAGTCAGAAATGAGGGTGTTCATTCTAGCACTACCTACAGAAATTGTCCAACAGATCTGATTTACAGAGACCTGGGTGATAAATCTGGGATGTCTCATAGTGACACATTCGTTCTGTATGCCTCACCATCTGCTCACTTTATTTCAGAAAGCTGAAAAAAAATCAAACAATGTGATTTGGGCCACTTCTACCCTTAGCTTAGAGAACTATTAAGAATAGACAAGGGCAAGGTTGATGAAACCGCCCCAAAACAGCTTCTCCCCTACTGTTTCTATTGGGTTACAAAGATGGCAGCCTTCTTCACAAAGGGACTAAAAAAAGAAATTGTTTTAAAGTGAATCAAAAGAGTGTTTAATTGGACATAAGGCAGAACATATTGACTGGAAGGTTGATTGGAATAAGCCACCACCTAAACTATATTTGCTTAATTTCAATTTCTGAAAATCTTTGAAAAAGAGGCTAAACAGCTACTTAACTTGAAGAATTAACTGCTCACCTGGATGTTGGCTGAAGACTAAGAAAAATTACAGAATCAAAGATCTCAAAGGAATTTTTGCAGTGATCTTACTAAACTTTTATGTTTTATAGATGACACAATTGAGTTCCAAACAAACGAAGTTACAGGATGTCATGCTGTTTGCATTGTACCTAGAATTTTTTTTAACATTTATCCTGATAGTTCCTCTTACTAAAGAAGCAGCATATTTATAATGTACCATCCAACCCAAAATTTTAATAATTTTAAGAGGGCTCAGTAAAATTCATATTAATTCAAAGAAATATATTATACCAATAAAACAAATTACTTACAATGGAAAAAATAAAACTGTTAGGTCAGTGGGATGACTTTATTCCAAATATCCAAAATACAGTTTTAATAGTGTACTTATTTTCTTTTATTTTTTTCAACACCGTCACCTATCAATATATAAAAATGCCTTGTTACAATTCAGTGTTATTTACTATAACATGTACTTCATTATAACAACTAATATTTGAAGAATAAATTGACTCATTGTTCTCTAAGGAAAATTATTCTAGTAATGGAAAAGCAGTTACAGTAGAAACCAATTATATGCATTATCAGTTTGCCTTTTTATTCTGTTTAGTTTTTTTTCATATGCTTAGATATTTATCTTTAGTTGACCCTTTCTGCACATGATATAAAGAAACCACACCAAATTAAACATAGTGAGACTTGTACAAATTAATTTTACCCTGCTTCAGTCCTTAGTGTTATATGGAATGTATATCATAGGAAGGTATTAAAAAAGAGGAAATAAAGGAAATTATCATTCATTTGGAGTCACTCAATGTTTCATTGAATCACAGAATTTGCAAGTTACAAGAGACCCTGACAACAATCTAATCTATCCTCTACACCAAAGAAATTTACATTCTATCATACCCAAAAAGTGGTCATCCTGCTTCTACTTGAAGACCTCCAAGGAGGGTCATCACTTCTCAAAGCACCTCCCTTCTGGACAAGAATATTTTTTCCCTAACATCGAGCCTAGATTGACCTTTCTGTATTTTGTACATATTATTCCTGGTTTGAGCCCCAGTGACAAGTCTAATCTCTTCTCCATATGCAGCCCTTCAACTATATGAAGAGAGTTATCATGTCCTCCCACAGTCTTCTCTTCTCCAAGCTAAACAGCCTCAGTTCCTGTAACTAATCTTCGTATGCTATAGACTCAAGATCCTTCAACACCCTGATTGACCTCCTCTTGACACTATCCCGCTTACCAGTTTGTGGCACCCAAAAATGAACACAATATCTCAAATGAGGTTCAATATAGGCAAAGTACTGTGGGATTATCACTTCCCTATTTCTGCAAGTAAGTAGGTTGCTTTCTGCACTATTTGGTAAAAGGAACTTCCTCACCAAAAGCTCCCTACATTAATTAAAGCAAAGATTCAAAAAACAAATTAGCAAAGGAATAGGGAAAACAATCTCCATATATTTACTCCATGCATTATGATCATATTGCGAAGTAAATCATGTGGGAATTGACATACACTAAGACAAATGCTCTTATTGATGTCCAAGATCACATTTGCTCTTTACCTGTCGTATCCCGCTGCCTGCAGTCCACTAAAACTTCCAGAACATTTTCATTACAATTACTACCCACCTATTCCACCCATACTCTACTTGCAAAGTTGATTTTTTTGTCCCCAAGATCAAGTCTTAACATTTATCTCTTTTGATTTTCACATTATTGGATTCACCTTAATGCTCCAGTCTATCAAAATATGTTGGATTCTGACTCTTATCATCTACCATCAGCTGTCCCTTCCAGCTGTGTATCATCTGCAAATTTCATAAGGGTACCATCAATGACTGTATTCAAATCATTGATAAAAATTTTAAATACTGCAAGACCAAGCAAAAATCTCTTAACAATTACTCTGGAGGTTTTTACCACATTGGCACTGGACTGTAGCATTTTTAAGTTTGGTCATGAGGTTATAAATGCCTCTAACTCTCCATCTTCAAAAAAATAGTATGGAATATATTACCAGTGTCATATGATACATACTCTGGCATGAAGACATATCTGTAAAGGATGGGAATTTCAGGGAAGGGACTTTCAGTGCCCAGCACTGAAAGTGTGGGATGTGAGGAAGCCTTATCACAGCCTCTTTTGTGGATACTGAGAACAAGAAGACAGAGATCACTTGCTATAAATGATATCTGAATGAGATTGGGCTGTGGGAGTGGAAATTTAGCCCCTTCATGACTGAATTTGCCTCCAACCCACTGGTCTAGTTGTGCAAAAACATTTCCCACGCATCCACTCATAAAAGAGTAAGTCTTAGTATAAATCATTTCCCACACAATTTACTTTGCAACAAGACCATTATACACAGAGTAAATACGTGAAGAGTGTTTTCCCTTTTCCTTTGCTAGTTTTTTTTTTCCTGGATCTTTGATTTAATTAGTGTACGGAGCTTTTGGTGAAGAAATTCCTTCTACCAAATAGCGTATGTATCAACTATGGGTCTTAGAGAGCTTCCTGTGTGACCCTGATAGAGGGCCACATAGCCAGTGTAATTTTAGAGTATGTACTTGAATTCAGGTCATTTTAATTCTAACTTCTTCCCTCCATCCACTATTCCACACTAATTGTTTTAGTCTCAACCAAATATCCTATTATTCAAATGTGAATTCCTTGCCTGCCAGTTCAAATTTAGATAATCTTAGCTGATCCCAGCCAGGATGAGGATTCTAGACAAATGAGGTTAACCTGTCATCCAAAATCATCTGACGCTTGACACTGAACCAGACATTTCATGTGAATCTAGAATTTGGTGGCACATGGGTTACATCAGAAAATATAATATTCTTTTGAGAACCAGGGGAAAGGATTGTGAAAATTCCATTCTTAAAAAGTATTTTCACCTACTAGCTTCTTTTCTGTTAACTTTGACTATATGCATGATAGCAGAACATTCAAAACAAAGCGAAACATTTTGTGAAGCACTCTGTTTTGTATACACATCACAAAGATTGACTAAACTTCTTACTTTCCATCAGATGCTCCATGTCATATAAACACAAATGTTAGGAAATAAGTCTTCACTGAACAAACATACCCTCTATGAATTCAATGAAAATGCATTTTAGAGATGAAAAAGCAATATTTCATTTTAAATATTCTTCTCTCCACTGTATCTGTCGTTTCCAAACCGTACAAGATGAATGACATGTTCTCCTGTTCCTAACACTGGACTACTTAGTAATTTTAATACAGAGATCATCAGAAACATAGTTTTAAAAGTGATTATTCTAATTTGTCACTTAAATAAGACATCTTAGATTTATTTTATCTGATGCATATCACAGTCCAGTATCATTAATCAACTTTGCAACTGTTCCCTTCATTCCAGTTTAGACAGTTACAGGACTTGACTGATGGCCAGAATAATACAATGTAAGAAGTATGTCTATTTTATTTGCTTATACATAATTCAGCACCAAACTATGCACGTGGGAGAAGTTAATAAATATTTTAGAAGTATCTGATATGAATGTGAATATCAATGAAAAGTCATCTTTTACACAGACAGGAAGAATGAGAGTAACTTGACAAAAAGACCATGAGTGGTTAATTCAACATTGATATTCCCCTCAAATCTTTGGACTCATATACAATATTAATGTAGGTACTAGGATGCTAAGTTTCAACAGTAGCCACCAAGATGTTTACTCGCAAAGTTAAATAGAGTAATTAATAATAAAAGCTAACATGTATATAGGGCTTTAAAGATCCTAAAACACTTTCCACATTATCATATTTGATTCCTGAATCCTTACAATGAGGCTGCAAGTGAGATGCTAGTATTATCTCAATGTTATAGATAAGTAAACTGAGTCTTCAAGAGGTCAAATGACTTACCCAGAGTCACATAGTGACCAAGTAAAGTAGGATTTGAATTTGTATTTCCCTGACTATAAATCTGGTACCTTATCTACTGTACCACTTAGATGTCTTTACATAATTGTTAAATTAGTATAAGATTGATAACTGGTCAATGGATATTATCCTGGTTGTTTCTAAAGGCATTTCCACCCCAGAGACAACTTTTCCTCTATTTATACATTCCCTTTTGCATATCTTTCTTGAAAAAAGGAAGATACGATCATCCAAAATATGTGGATAAATAATATAGCTATGGTTCATTGATCTTAGGTAAATAAGACTGTCATCAAAAAGACTTATGTGAAAGCTAAATTAATCAGTAGAAGAATAAAATCCAAATCACAAATGTAATAAAAAGTACAACAATTATAAATGAAAAGCAAATCAAATAAAGTCTTTATTCCATTACTAATTAAACTAGTCAGGAAATACACCTCCTCTGATCAGAAAGATAAGGAACTACCAGGGGAATCGGGCACATAATATCAAACATAATCACTGTACTGATTTTTGTTGTTGTTTTTGTTTGTTTTCGTTTTTTGCTTAGCTATTATTTTGCATTTCCAAGAGGGATTCAGTTAGAGTAGAATATAGAAAAAGTGAGGTATTTCCAGAAACAACAGCAAAGTACTAGCAAAAGATATCAACAAAATATTATTCTTGGGTTTTGAAGTTGATTCAATAACCCAATTTACCCTAAACACACTATGATGCATAAAATGTATTATCATTTCACTTTAATGTCTCTTTGAGAGAATCAGCAGGCTGCAGTTGACAGAATCCTGGCTATAAGACAAGGAAGATCTGAGTTCAAGTCTTCTGACATAAAAGTTGGTAAAATCTGAGAAAGTGACCACTTCTCAGCGCTCTAGGAAACTCTCTCAGACTATAAGGTGGAAATAAATTATTGATTTGCATTGTTAGAGGAATTCCCTTACCTGATCCTTCTATCAACGAAATCACAAGTCCAGTCCTCTGTATTATTCAAATGTCTCCCCAACCCCCACCACTTCCCAAATGCATTATGATACTCTAAAAAGCACTTCTGTTCTGACTGGAGAAAAAATAAAGTTGATTCAGTCTCGCACAAAAGTGAACCAATTAAATAATTTAAAGTCAGTTGTTTAAGAGGAGAAGTTTCATTGTATTTATTTATTTCAGAGCTTGGAATAGAAGATATAAAGAAGCTGTGGGTGGGTATGGCTGCTGTACCCACAGAGACAGTAATCCAGACAATGATTTACAGTGTCCAGCTGGAGATGCTTTAAAAAGTAAACTCAAACTATAAATTACTAATTAACTTGCTACAAAGATGCGCCTACAAAGAATTCATCAATTATTCTATCAGTCCCAGTAAGGTTATAAAGCTGATAGTCTTTAAAAGGACATTTTAAAAATGAAAATAGAGAATACTCATTCTATTATCTCTTGCTTGACTTTTAAGGTTAAAAAAATTACTCTAAACAACATGGGCAACATTATTAGTCACTTAAGTTGTACATGTCATTTGAATTATTCCATTTGAGTCCTACCCTTTGACAAATACACTATCCTTCAAAATAATGCCTTCAAAACTTTCTCCAATATATATCTATTCTGTACATGTCTAAATGCCCTTAAGAGTTTCTAAGAATCACCAGGTCAAGTAAAGATTCCTTTCTAGCAACCCACTGCCAAGCCTAATATATCCATTTGAAAAGATCAGCTTTTGGACACAGTAATTTCTTTCTACACAAAGCTCTCAAGAAATCTCAATCTCAGGAGGGGGAAATGTTTAGAAGCAGCACCATCAGTGGTCTGGCTAATTGCTCCAAAAGATACAGACTCTTTGAGACGGTAGTGTGGTCAACCCCTCCCCACCCCAGATTAAATGCTCCAATGATTCAAGAATAATTGGTAGGTAGGCCAGTTCAAATAAATATCATCAATATCACCATTATCACCATGAAACATTTCCCACGCTTGTATAATGTAGACTGGTGGTGCTAGACCATGGGAATATAAAAGGACAAAAAACTTGGTCCCTCACCTCTAGAACCTTATGGTGTAGTAAACATGACATTATCCAAGTTAGTATATCACTTCAGATAAACTTAGGCTCACAGAATGAAACATTATTTCGATAGACATATGTTTTGTAATGTTAAATTTCACTCTTAGATAATTTATATACAAGGTAGTCAAAACAGTACCTCTACTGTCTTTTCCTAAGGAAAAACAAAACAGCATTCTGAAGATCAAGATGAGATGGATGTTTTCTTTAGTGCATTAGAAATTAAAATTATTCTAATTACAAATGGAAGAGAACTTTTAACATTTAAAAAAGATATTAATTTCTGAAAATCAGTTTTAAAAATTAATTTTAAGAATCAACTGTTTCCGTTTAAAACTGGTTTTGGGTCATTCGTTTCCTCCGTGATGGTATACTGTGCTAGACAGGTGTTTGTGCTTAATCCATGCATTCTACTTCTGCTGTAGATATTCAATTAACAATGCTCATTACTAGAATATAGCCAACATGACAGACTGTCTTATAACAGCAGCAGTCAAAGTATACTTCACTCCTGGCTTTTCACCAATTTGATAAATAAAGCTCCCTTGTGCCATGCTTTTAAATACCTTCATTTTTAAATTAGATTTTGATTTTCTGCTCAGAAACAGCTAAATCTCTGTTGAGCCACCAAAACATATTTTACAACTTAGATTAGTGTGTTCTGCCTTCCCTGCTTTTCTGCAGCTGTTACTTCTAACAGAGAACACTTTACAAACGAGAAAAAAGGCTTTTATTTAAAGGAGAATTTATTTGGGCACCTTCTGCAATTTTCTTTTATGTTTTCAAATCACAGGTTAAACGTTCACATATGCTAAGCTTAGAAAGGGCAGGATAATTAAATTGTCTGAGTTCTCAATTTTTAGAATGTATCAAATATATGAACAAAACAGAGAGGGTCCTTCATTGCAAAAGGTTCAACAATAACAACAACAAAAAACTGACCTGAACTACATGATGGTCAATCCTCGTAATGTGAAAAACAACACATCCAGTATTGATTTCTTAAACGTTCTTAATCGAGGCAGAAAAAGACTTCAGAACACAGGTTACTTTTAATTGAAGCTTTCAACATGAAGAGTTACACCATCAGTAGTGCCATTCTGTTTTTCCTTATGATGGATATGTGTGCATGTATGTGTGTGTACATAAACATATCTCTCGACAGAGACAGATACTGATATAGATCTATATCTTTCTCCATATAATGGGGGAGAGGGAGAGAGCCAGAGTGAGAGAGCAAGAGAGCGAGAGAGAGCGACAGAGACAGAGGGACAGAGAAACGGAGAGAGACAGAGAGACAGAGAAATGGAGAGAGACAGAGAGACAGAGAGAGAGGGAGAGATCAGTTTAAATACAGGAGAATATGACAGACAAGCACTTCATAAATTTCCACAATTAAATGCAAATAAGCACTGATTAAATTATAAGGTGTTTGCAAATAGAATTCTAATCTCCACGTAACTATTAACCTGTAATTTGTAAAAAAGGGTGACTAAGAGATAAATGTGGTTCTATTTAGGATGTTTCTTCTTTGGAAGACATATGGACAGTGTCCCAAAAGTCTTAGTGCAGTTTTAAGTTTTAAAAGCTCATAAAAAATCTATTTAAAGGCTATTAAATCTTGAAGCTTCACAAAGACCTTTAGGGCCTTATGTACGTAGGATATGTGGGAAGTATGCAATTTGGCTCAAAATCAAATTCAGACATCTCTATATGGTTAGCAAAGGATGTAGGTCTACCTGAAATAAAACTACCGGTTGACTGAGCTTTCCAAAATTAGACCTGCTGGCTTCTTAGGGACTTTTTTTAATAAAAAAGTTAGCAAGTAAGAACAGGATTTAGTACTCTGTGTTATTAACATCAGTATACTATAGTAAAGAGATGGCCTTAAAACCAGGAATACTTGGGTTCAAGTCCCATCTCTGACACATTCTGGTTATGTGACTGGCAATGTCATCTAATGTCTCTATGCTCTAGAAAACCCTCTTGAGACCATGAATTTCCAAACTGCATTAGTAGAGGAAATTCCTTGCCTAGGAGTTCCCTGTGATTATCAGTGAAATCATGGGTCCAGTCTCTGTTCCTATTAACTATTTACTAAGATTACTGTAGTGAACTGTACTGATAGTAAAATGAGTATTTATAAATTTCCTTATTAATTAAAACTAGTTTAAATAGGATACTTCAAGGCACAAAGCAGGCAAGCTGTAAAATCTCCTGAGTCAGTTAACCATGGTCGGTTATTGAGTCATAAGTAGCATTTTGGATGTTAAAGGAAACAGCCGGAAATACAGCTCAGGAAAGCAGCACAAAGCTATACCCAGAACAAGCAATTTGGTATTCTCAAATCAACATGGTAACTTATAACATGAAAATAATACAAGAAATAATCAAGGCAATGGCAGCTAAGCTAGAGAAAAATTAGTTAGGATTGTGGTTTCTACATTTGCTTACATATTTAATCCTCTAAATTTCAGCACAAAGCCATTGTTGGCCCAAAAGTTGATAGCTATTTTAAAAAGGGTAATACAATAAATTCTTGGTGCAATCTATATAGCCACTACTAGCACATCTATTATCCAAAATTTCCATTGTACATGAATAACTACAAAGATATTTACAAGTATGATCTCTTTACTCTAAGCCCTTGGCTTTTAAACTTCTGTGAATTCAATCTTGCTGTAGATGTCATTAAAGACAGAATAATATATTTTATTTTATTAATTTTATTAAATATTAGGTTTTTATTAAATTCACTAAATATTAAAATATTTTATCAAAGATGTTTGAACTTATTGTAGTTCTTGATTAAAATACATTTTTCAACAAAATATTTACATTGAGTTTTGGGAGATGGTCATGTGCATATACAGTGTACTCCATTTGGCCTTATCTAGCTTTGGGGGAAATAGAACGATTCAAAATAAAATGTATTCAATATTAATGAGTACACCTCATGATAAAGTATAATTATCTACACTTGTTCAAACCAGTATTCACTAAATCAGTATAGTTCAAGAACTTCATTTGCTTACCAAAAAAAAAAACCCACTTAATAAGACTTCTATCTTGACAACTTAGGTCAATACCCTCCATGTCATGTCGTTGAAAGTTGTTTCGTAGGACCTAATGAAACACATTTTTTTATCTTTCCAATAAATCAGCCAAAAATTATGAACTGAACACCTACTATGGTCTGTGATATGCACTATGGAAAATACAATTAAACATACAAGAAGATCCCGACCTTCAAGAAGCTTGAAATCTAATTGATCTGGGGATATATCTAGATATTATAAAGAGATGAAGGCAAAATAATACAGGGCACTAAAAGCAACTCAATGCAATACAAGAGATGGCACATCATAGTACGTATGAGATCAACTTCCAAATAAGTGGCACAGACAATAAATGGCCTAGATGTTGAACTCTTGGTTGGAGTATGCTGGGGAAACTGCATAACGAAGAAGAGAATGGAACTGGGTGAGATCTGAATTGAAAAGCAAAGGGTGAAAGGGTGAAGAAACATAAAAATGAGAAAGCACAAAACATGGTTAGCCAAGAGAGAACATCAGACTCAGAAATAGTAAAAAAAATAAACTGGTAGAATGTTGAGGGCTTTAAATAACCAATTAAGGACTCTAGAAATTTAAAGTATAAGAAGCTGGGCCTACTAAAGGCTTTTGAGCATGAATATTAGGCAATCAAAAGAAATCTACAACTATTTTGTTAACATTGTATGCAGCAGTGGATATATTGGATGTGGATGAGATTTAAAATATGAAGATCAATTAGAAAGAAATTAGAAGAAAAAAGTAAGGGGAAAAATCTGTTTTAAAATGGTTGCAGGGGCAGCTACGTGGCACACTGACTAGAGCATGAGGCCTGGAGTCAGGAGGACTTGAGTTCAGATCTGTTCTCAGACATTTGACACTTATTAGCTGTGTAACCTTGGGCAAGTCACTTAACCCCAACTGCCCTGTCTTCTCCCCTCCAAAAACAAAAATGGTTGTTGTATCATAGAACCAATATCTTGTCATATTAACTGATACCAAAAGGATCTATCTCAAGGAATTTTAAATGAAGGGTCATATGAAGGAATTGTATAAGGCTGGTTCCTGAAAAGCAAATATGAGTAATATAAAAATTTTCTAGTAACAATGATGAAATAATCATTTGGTACATAGACATCCCCAAAAAGAAAATGGCCCTTCTCCAACTTCTACCCCAACACAAATTCACCAGGGTGGTTGTAACTGTGGGGAAAAATAACAAAATTTAGACAAAGTTTTAACTGAAAGACCACCAACAAAGCAAGCATAAAAAAATCAACTATGTACCAGGCAATCGACTAGACGCCAGAGATACAAAAACAAAAATGTAATCATCTCTGCCTGTCCTCAAGGAGCTGACATTCTATTATGGAAGATAACACATACAGAAATAAGTATATACAAAATATATTTTAAAATAAATGAGGTGATTTTTTTGAGAAAGGGGGAATATTACACATGCAGCTTATTCAGTTCTCACTCATAATAATTGGAAGGTTATATATCTGCTACATATGTATAGATTTTGATCAGTGTTTGAAGTAGGTTTTACTTAAGTCAGAAGCCTAAGGTTTTCCTCCTCCTAGTATCTTTTGGCTAGTATTTACAACTCACTAATGATCAGAAAATTATCTCAAATCATAATAACCAAAGCCTTCAGGTTCTAAGGCAAAATTGTAATAACATGTAAAATTTGGTGTGTTTCTTCTCCCGATTGTGTCCAAAACAATAGCTGATAAATACTGAGTTGTTTGGCTGAGAGAGGGGCAAGGGAAAAGGAAGGTGGAGAGAAGCTATATGGCACCTATTATGTGGCAGGCAGTGTGTTAAGCACTTTTTCTAAAAAAAAAAAATTAACATAACTTCATTTGATCCTTCCAAAGTCCTTGTGAGGCAGGTTCTATTATTGTCCCCATTTACAGTTAAGGAACCTGAGAGAAATAAAGACAAATAGACCTGCTCAGGATTATACAGTAAGTAAATATCTGAAGCCAGGATGGACTTGGGACTTCCTGACTCTGGGTCTAGTGTTTAATTCACTTCACCACTCTTAAATATTGACATTTTTTGCCCTCTACCTACCTCTAACTTCCATCAAAAGTTTTAAATAGAAAAAAAAAGACCAGGGTAATTTTAATATGAACGTCTATATTCAATGGTTTTTCAGTCATATTTAACACTTTGTAACCCACTTGGGAGTTTTCTTGGCAAAGATATTGGAGTGGTTTGTCATTTCCTTCTCTGGCTCATTGTACAGATGAGGAAACTGAGGCAAACAGAGTTAACTGATTTCCCCATGATCACGCAGGTAGTTTCAAAGTGTCTGAGGTATTCCTGACATCAGGTCCGGCCCTCTATCTGCTGTGCCACTTAGCTACCCTGCTCAGATAGAGTTTAGACTAAATGGCAGTTGAGTTAATAAGTTTCTAAGGATGGATTTGAACTCAGGTCTTCCTGAATCTAGGTCCATCACTTTATCCACTGCACCATATAACCACCCTTAAACTATATTATTGCTTATTTCAGAAAATACACATATCTAGAGCTCCAATATACCGTATGAAACAGTGCTCATAATACGGTTTACATTGTTTAGGACAATGATAGGAGATCAGATAAAGTCACTGAATATTTCTTTATTCAGATTTTCAAAACTTTTGATTTCCAGCAACCACCCTAAGAAACACACATACAGCATTTTGGTAAATCCAAGGGGAAGATTAATACCTGCTCTCAAAAAACAGTAAAAATAGAATATAAGGATATTTTTATCGATAATCAAAATATCCAACTACCTTTATATAACATTTTTTGGAAATCAAAGAATAAAAATATGCATATAAATATGCATACATTTATGTTTATATACATATGTGCATATATACATTATGTGTATAAATATATACATACATGCTTGGTTAGATTTAAATATAACTATTTCACATTTCTCATTTTTAGAAAAGCTTCAAATGATTTTCCCCTCATAAGATATTATAAAATATTTGTGCTACTATGAGTGCTCCAGAAAACGCTATGGAGAAGTCTTTGTCATAAGTGACATGGAGGACAGAACTTTTGAATTAAGTCACTGATTCCCCCAAAAGGGCCTAAACATACTGACAGTGAAACTATAATGCCAAATAATCACAAAGATTCCAATAACAAGTCACCTGGTGTGAGGGCACACAAACCATTCAGGTGGTAGATTTCAAACACTGGGCTAGAATATTCTCTTATGTGAGATTTTTTTTTAACATTTGCAAACCTAATACGTATGAATGAATAGTTCCAAGGATGTCATATTAGCACAATTCCTGTAAAAAAAATGTATCTTTCAGAGAGGGGAAGAAACCAACCAAGCACCTCTCAATGTTCAGTATCCCTTACATCTGCTGCTCAGCTAGAAATACTGTTAAAAGGCCATTAGAACCTTAAGGTAACAGACCTCGAAATCCATGGAGCAATTTGCTGTTTGTGTTAGAAGTATCAGCCCCAGCTACTTCCTTTCCATGAGCTGAAAACAGCTTCTGTCATGAGCCGTGAAAATCAATTCCACAGTAACCAGGCTAAAATGTGGCCTAAGGTAGTGCACCTTCAAACTGACGTTACACAGGAGAGCCTCCTTCTGGACATTCATGGTACCTGCCAGATCAGAGCAGTGACTACTCTCTCCAAAGGTGCCTGGGAATCTAGGAACAGTTTGGGGACTACGAATAAATAAACTTTTCAAACTTAGCTCACAAGATTCTAATACTATATGTTACAAGTCAGAATTAGCAACCTAAGGCAAGTTTGGGAGACACTAGGTTGGGGGAAATAATCTGCTTTGGGCTTGCTTTCTTTCTCTTCTTCTGTCCTCACAGATTACAGTAATCATGAGGAATACTTATTTTCAACCCAAATAACAGTGTTTCAAAGTCTTTCAAAGAAATGAAGCATTTTTTAAAACTTTTTTTGAAGTACAGGGGCATGTTAGTGAAAAGCTACATCTTGAAAACTAATGGTTTCATCAACAAACTTGCTTCAAAACTAAAGGCCAAAATCACATGTGAAATTTTATTTAAATAGTTTAAGAAGGTTTCCTACAGTTTAGAAGTAGGGAAGAAAAAAAGAGTGGATAGCAATGACATACTGTTTTGGGGAAGGAATAGAGATTTTTATTACTCTTCAGGACAATCAAAATCATTTGTCTTCAATGTCAACAAATGCATTTAGATAATAGATGCTACCCGTTATATGTTGAAATGTTTATTTTATACCCAGTAAGACATTTCTAATTTGGGTTCTTTTTTCTTTAAAAACTTTATTACCTGGAATTTGTTTAATATTTTGTTAAATAGAGCTGATATTACTAATCACAAATTCAAGATGAAAATTGATACCCACCCATTAATGAAATACATGAATGCTGGATATGAATTTTAACAAAAAGTTGTAGTTCTTTAAAAATGCAATTAATTTTTTTTGATAATATGAGTTTAGGCTATAACAGAATTTAATGCACAAAGTTTATTGTTTCAACTATAAGCCCTAATTAACTTTAATTATTAAATCATTTTTATTTTCCTTTATTAAGTGGGGGTAGCTTGGCACATATAAATTTCACACATGTGTACTCTAGTGAAGAATAAAATATGGAGATTTCTAAGTGACACCTCAAGGATTTCAAAAGAAGTGACAGGTGGTAATTTAAAAGTGAGATTGCTCAGAAAATAGATTTGTTGATTATTTGCTACGCGATGTGCCATTTTACAAGCAATTTTACATTCAACTTGAAGCTGGCCTTTTATGAGAGTCATGTAGTAATATAAATGAAATGAACATATCCTTTATTACAGTCATATAAAAAGAATGGCCTATACGTTTAACATGGTGCTTGACCTCTCTGGCTTCCTGATACCCCCATGTCTCTGAAACGGGATTGAGTAAGATACTACATAATGAAATGTGTAGTAAAAGAGCAATAAAATAGTTTAACACATTAGCACTTGGTAATGTAAAAGTAGCTTGAAATATGTTACCAGGTAGAGTTCATTGCAAGCTTGTTCAAGGAAAAGACCATGTGGTTTCCAGGAATCCAGTATTTCACTTATCACTCATGCATTTATATTCCAAATCTCTCTTTCAGAAATGTTTATTTCTACTATGAAAATTATAATCTGAATCTCAAGACTATCAGTCTAAGCTATCATGTGGGGGAAAATAGATTTAAGGATTCATAAAAGTTGATTTGTTTTAAAAGGGTTAATCATTTTAACAGATCTTAAACATTTTTGAAGCTTTTAAAACTCCAAAATTATTGAATTTTGTAGGCATCTGACAAGCAAAGTCTATAATAGGATCTAATCATTTAAGTTATTTCTCAAAGAAAAATCAAGACAAATATTTTAAAATAAGGTATACTTTGTGCATAGTGATTTTTTCCAATTTTTTTCCATTTATACATTCCCATCATTTTTAAGTGCTATTAACTCTGAGCTATTTTGATCCACTGGGAAAAAAATAATTTGAAGTTATTTGTCACTCTTTCTTTTCAGGTTCTCAAAGTGCTTGCATGTGTACACACACACACACACACACAGACACACACACACACACACAATCCAGTGTGTAAAGGAGAATATTTGAGAAAATGGGTCAGAGCTAAGTGGATGGGAAAAGCTCAGTCTTATCCAGGTCTTTTAAATATATGAAGACCATCTATTCCCCTCTTGTAAAATAGTGTTTATAATGACTGGGACAGTCCCATTGTCTTCCTTAGTTATGATTCACTTTTGACCAATGGCATATGATATTAAAATGGCTAGCTGTGGTCAGGAGTAAGCCTGTAGAACGGAGTTTTTCTACATAAAAAATACTCTCATAATTGTAGTCTCTTTAGCAGGGCAACAGAGCAGTAGTCAGTCAGTTGACAACTGATAAGCAAGCTAATGATAATATTGCTGATGAAACATTTGATAATGTGTGTCTTTGGGGGTAGGCAGAAAAGTGACCTGGTTGCCGCCGTTCTTGCCCTTCTCCTACATATTTTAGAGCTGATCATGTATGATATGTGATCTCATGTCATACAACCCACCCCCCCCACACACCCTTTCCTATTTACTGATTTATCTTCTAATTCCAACCTATATTTGTCTTTAGAATTATGTTAAAAATTATAGCCTCCAAATAAAAGTCATTTTAACATATGTATATGTTTGTACTAAATTAAATATTTTCTTGAAAGGCTATTTGCAAATCTTTATAAAATAGCTCACCCACACCCTGACTCCATTTTCCCATGAGGAAAGTGCTGTCTGTTTTATTGAATGACATTCAACCCATTACAACATTCTATACGCCACATGCTTCACAATCCCAAGAAATGCTTGCTGGGAAGGGAATATTTTCTAGGATCAACATTCATAATAAAAGGAGAAAGCATTGAGTTGAAAGCTAAAATCAAATATGATATAAGTAAAAGGATATAAAGCAAGAGAAAGAAAATAGTTCGGTATGCAGGGGATGTCTTCCCTGAGGTTTTCCTGTTAATTCTTGTCTGGTCAGGTCATCTTCTCTTGGTCTGTGTGCTACCACCCTTGAGGATTTAAAGCAAAGTCATACCCTCTATCTATTACAAACATTATGTCAAATCAGATAGCCATTTTGGAAAAGTTCTTCCCATTCTTCCATTAAGAGGTAGAATATTGACAATGTCTTGCCCTGTTAGCAACACAAAGCTGATTCTTCAATCCATACCCAATATGATTCAACATTCATTTATTCAGTGTCTACAATATGTGCTGAATAAATGGTTTTTTAACATCTATTGTTCTAAGTGGGGAAGGGAGAGCCACTCTTCAAGTAGCTAGATTTAAGTGGGCAATTACAATATCAAGACTGTCTTCACATTTTGTTCGATATTTTGTGAAATGTCTAGTCAGTAATAGCATGTGTGCATACATATATCCACATGTGCATACATATATATACATATGTGTGTGTATCTATGCACACACACACTCACACTGCCTGAATACAAATATCAGTAAAAGCTGGCATTTATAACAATGCTTTAAGATTTGCTGGGGAGGAGGGGTGAGGAGAGGGTTGGTGGTGATAGTAGTAGCTATAATTACTCCATTTTAGAGATAAGGAAACTGAGAACTGAGACTGAAAGAAGTTAAGCAATTTGCCTAGGTTAACAAAGCTAATA
Organism: Pseudocheirus occidentalis; assembly: GCA_028646575.1. NCBI lineage: Eukaryota > Metazoa > Chordata > Mammalia > Diprotodontia > Pseudocheiridae > Pseudocheirus > Pseudocheirus occidentalis. The sequence goes on from CM053600.1 coordinate 95,006,511, forward strand.
AAGGTAATTCCAGAATCCAAATCCGACATTTTATCCACTGTGCCATCTAGCTGTATAACGTGCAGGGAATGTGTTAATAAGAAGTGTGTGTGTGTGTATGTGTGTGTGTGTGTTTGTGTTACATCCTCATATGTAAGTGGCCCCAATCCCTGACTAATTCCTAGGAATGACATTTAGAATTTCTTAAAACTAAAACCTTTAGTTATACCAGATTTCAACATTACGATGCCCTGGGGCAACTGGTCTAAGTATAGATATCTTCAAAATGTATGGGCTGAGACAATGATATTAAATATCTTGTGAATTTTGGTGATGTCATTCTTACCCCAATTTTATCACTCTGACCTCCAACCTTCACCTTTTTTATTTAAACATATAGCTGTTGATTTTTTCCCCCTACATGAACAATGGAGTTGACTTAGCTTAGCTACTGCCTCATTTGGCCTATATCCATAATTCTTGCTAATTAGATTCCAAATAAAATGAGTAAATGAATACAACAGATGACACCTAGGTTGTATTTTTCTAATAATTTTGTCATTTCCCTCCATTCAAATCTATTTTAATCAGAACTAGTAACAAGAATTAAAACTAATGTTTCTGTTTACTTCCTCCGTTTTCATCTGCTATTGTAGTGATTTCTTCCATTAAATATTTCAGATTTGAGTTTCCTAATGATTCTCAATCAATAATAAATTCATATTTAATAATGTGTAATACACTTGATATACAGTACTATATATGTACATACACATATATCATTATTTTCCACAAATTATACATTATTTGTATAGTTGTTTTATATATACATGTGCATAATATACATATGTACATACAGAGAATGTACATGTACACATAAATGTGTAAATATATAAATATACACATATACATATGCACATATGCATGTATATATTGTGCACAACTTTTCATAATCATTTGCTCCTTGACAGAAATATTCAAGTAAATTCTGGATGTGTACAAGTTGTCCTAGAGATCCTCTGAAATCCCTCCTAATTCAGAGACTCTATGATTTTGTGACATCATACCTCTTCCATGAAGTTTCCCAACAACTCTAGCTCACACTAATTTTTTCCACTCTGCAATCTCCCACTCCAGACAGAACTGCTACCTGTTCTATGACACCCTTCAGACCTTATCATCTATCCTGCTATAGCCTACTAAGTCCCACCAGGCCTTGCCATCCACCCTGTAGACTGCTTTTCATAGATGTACCTTCTTCCCATATTAGAATGTGAGTTCATTAAGAGAAGGGACCATTTCTTTTTTTCTATTTGTACTCCCTATAGCACACAGTCCAATGCTTTAAAAAGTTTTCATTCTCTTCATTCATTTATTCAATCATTAATGTGAGGGGTTCTTAACCGTTTTCTTTTATGAAACCATTTGATAGTCAGATGATATGTACATACTCCTCTGAATATTGCTTTTAATTGAAATTTCAGTTAGAAGTCAATGAAAATAATAATGCCATTCTTTTCTCAAGTTCCAAGACTCATTGAAATCTGTCCATCTGGACCTCAAGAATCCAGACATATATTTATAGTCAATACCACACAATTTACCATTTGAAGATAAGAAGACTCAAAACAATGTTAGATAAGTCAGAAATGTAGCGATTAAGAATGCTTAGCCTGGAAAAATAAAATAATTAAGAGACATATGACAGCTGTCTTCAAATATTTAAAACACTATCATCCAGATTTAGTCTATACTTCTCTGGAAGGTAGAACCAAGCAAATGGTTGCCAGTTGTATAGAGGCAGACTTCAGTTATCTATACAACTATTGCAGTAAACACACATTCGACTTAGGGAAATTCAGCTATGATGCTCCTTGGAGTGATGTCCCCCTTCCCCCCAACCAAGAACTTCTCCATACTGAGATCAGTCTCTCTTCTCCTCCCTCCTTCCTGATGGTGCTTTGAAAAGCAAAGCAATCCAAGTTCAGGAATATCCCTGGACCCCACTCATCTAGGAAAGTTCCCTGATCCCCTAACCTTCCTTAACCTACACAGAGATTCCCTTTACTGTAGCCTCAGCTGGAGCCTGGAAGAAATGTCCAGGTTAGGCACTTGTAAACCATATTATTCACATGGAAAAAAGCTAGGTTTCTGTATCCTTCTTTAGGGAATGTACAAAAAAAGGTTGGGTTGGAAGGTTGCTGTTTTGAAGGTATTTCTTAGTTTAACCCCTTCTTCAACTTTTCATCCTCTCCAGGGTAACATTTTGATCAGAGAGAACATATTTCACTTAAGTTAGATTCCAACTCAATGAGTGAGTGATAACATTTCTACATGATTAAATATGGTGAGGAGACTGAAAAGGTACTAAATTCTGAGATTGCAAAATATGAACCATAACTGTTTGCCTAAAAATATTAGCACTTTGCAAGGAAAGAGCTTCTACGCACTGCTGAAAACTCTTGTCAAAGTGCAACAATTTCAAATGAGAAGGAATTAAAAACCAGTCAATTAAAGAGAGTTTTAAAGATAATTTTGGCTACACATGATTTTTTTAATAGAATGATTTTGAAACCTAATCTCACCCACCTCCCTGACTAAGATGCAACTCTAGACTGTCATAAGGAAGAACTTTCTAACAATTTCAGGGTCTAAAAACTGGAATGGCCATATACCTAGCTTTCTACAGCTTTCCCTTATTGCTCCTAGTCCTTACCTCTGGGTCCAAGTCATGCAAGTCTGTTCCATTACACAAGTTTTCACATAAATACAGTCTTCTATTCCAGTTCTGTCTGTTAGTGTTAACAGTGTTAATTTTGTTGGTCCAAATGGGTTTTAAGCTCTTTGAAGCCAGGGTTCTCTCCTAACAATCTGCATAAACTTAGGCAAGTGTTTAACCTTTTTTTTCCATCTCTGTATCCTCAAATGTAGGGAACTGAATGAATTAGCTCTAAGTTTACTTAAAGGTATAAAATGATTTTAATTTTCTTATTTACTAACATCACAGAATACTAGATCCAGAAAGGAGTTTAGAGATCAAATATTGCAAATTACTTTTTTGTAAAATGGAAAAGTAAAGTCAAGGACCCAAACTCAGGTCTTCTGGCTCTAACCCTGTATCTTTTCTGCAACTCACATTACTCCCCAAGGCCTAGAAAAGTGCTGGACACTGCTTAGGTAGACAATAAAGATGTGGTATTAGAAAAGTCATTGAGAAAAGAAACTAATGAACACTACACTAGACAAAAGTAAAAAAAAAAAGATGAAATCAATAGTAAGATGTATGAAAAGTAAATATAAGTAAAGAAGTATTGCTTTTACTTACTAATTTCCAAAACAGGATCATACTCAGGATCTCTAAAACCTTTTGAATATCTATTCGAGATATACTTCTTATCTACTAAGACTTCATCCTCACAGATAAATTTTTTTTGATTTAACACGGAAATCACTATGAACTGTATGAACTGGGAGCTGAATAAGGTTAGGTAGGTCTGAAAGCTTAAAAAAGCTAACCAGGACAAAATTAGTATTAAATTTCAATTAAATTGACAAAGAAATTCAAAATTACAGCTAATAATACCCTTGCTTAGCTGCTAGAACTCTTCTGAGATAAGATACGCATTAAGGAAAGAGGAAAAAAAATGACAACCTTGTAAATAAATAGTAATTCTGCGATCCTAATGGAAAAGTAAATTATGTTATTAAAACTTTATGGTCTAAAGGTGGGCTTCTTAAACTTTTTTCCACTTGTTACCCCCTCATTGCTTCCTAAATTGTGAGTCATGATCCCATATGTGGTTGGATAATCTTTGAGTTTCATACATTTCATTATTTCTTAAATAAATAAGTATATGTATGCACACATATATACATACACATACACATATACATATACTCATATTCATTCAAGAAATTACTGTCTCTCTGTCTCAGTTTGTCTTAAAATGAGATCTTCCATGGTCATAGTTATCTTTAAAGGGTCACCATGTTAAATAAAATCTGTGAAATAAGTATGTCATTCAGGAAAATATAACATAGGCAAATTACCAGCAAAGTATACCCAACAAATAGTAAAGATGTGCTGTGCAAATAAATGTCATCAAAGCCAAGGCAAGAAATAAGATAACACTTGCAAATAGCCTAAAAAGAGATAAAAAGATATAGCCATAGATACATAGATATATCTATGTAAATATCAAGAGATTTAATAGGAACATAAAGGAAATATACAGTATGAATCCTTTATTATATTCCATAGGGAAAAAATTAGTGACCTATGATGTCCCAAACTATAAGAGATTGTTTTTAAAGTTGAATTTTAAAAGAAAGGGGAGGGGTAAAAGAGGATATGAAAACTTAGCTAGGAATTAACAACATACAAAATAAAGTCTGAGAGAATTGAGAATTTATCCATTTAGTGCAGCTCTAGGAGGTAAGCTCTTCCTCTTAACTTTCAATATCACTTCCTAAAGAATAAATTTTATCAGACTGGTCTGAAAACCTTTGACAAAAGGAAAGAGCTAGTAAATTGAGGAAAAACAACAGATGCCCACTACTTGGCTTTACGCAGTCCAGACTTCTGATTCTCTTCTTCATGGCACACATCTAGATCACGTTAAGTATGAGGAAAATGCACAACTGGCTAAAGCATTTGGAATTAGTCTGTGGCTTGTACCACAAAAAATAAGCTCAGAATTCACAGTCATCTTGATCACTGGAGAAGTGGTCAGAAAGAGGTAGAATATAATCCAACAACTCAAAATGCAAGACAATACAACTGTTAAGGAAAAGCATAGTAGACAAATACAAGGTAAGGAAAAACAGATTCAATAATTTAAGAAATATTTATTATATGTTTAACTGCTTAGGGGACTATGCTAGATCTATGGGAGATACAATGATAAATTAGATATGTATAAATACTATCACCAAAAACAACAACAACAACAACAACAACAAAACCCTCTAAGTCATAGTGGATAGCATTAGGTAATCATGAGTCAGCAAGAGAGTCCTGTTAAGGAAAAAAAACAACCAACCAACCAACCAACAACTGAGAAGCATAAAAGCATAGACTAAGAAACCTAAGATAAGATAGTGATTAATCAGAACTTTTCAGACCCTTATTATCAGTCTGGGTCCATTATTAAAGAGGGATCAAATGAGAGCTTCCAAAAGGATAAATGGGTTGGGGAAATAAAGCCAATATAGAGCATATAATTATTTAATGTACTGAAGGAGACATAGTTGAAGAAGAGTTTGACAAAAGTATGTGGAAGGCTAAAGAAGTTAGGGATCAAGTAGTGAACAATTTCCCTAAAGATGAGACTTAGGAAATGAATGAATTGTGAATGGCTTAGTTTTAGATACTGAATCATTTCTAGCCTAAAAGGTGAAAAAAGGAATAGATTCTAATTCATCATAGGTGATTTCACTGTGATCTTGGATGAAGATGAATAGGTTACGTTTATCCCTGTAAGTCTTCCCTGTGCCAAAGGTTCTATGAAAGTATAACTTGTTACATTACCCAACACTATCCCTCATCTGTTCAGTTTGAAGAAAAAGCTAATGTTGCAGGCAGAAAAGGGCAACACTATTTTACAATTGTGAATTCTATGTGAAACTTTCATAAATGTCAAAATAACTATGGATAATGGACTTATTACTTCTCAGTTATTTTACCAAGCAAACTTTCTCTCTCTCTCTCTCTCTCTCTCTCTCTCTCTCTCTCTCTCTCTCTCTCTCTCTCTCTCTCTCTCTCTCTCTCCCCTTCCCTCCTTCCCTCCCTCTCTCCTTCTCTCTCTGTCTCTGTTTCTGTCTCTCTCCCTCCCTCTCTCTCTCCCTCCCTCCTTCTCCCTCTTCTTTAAAGAGGCAGATACTCAAATATCTAAAATGACAGAGACTCCATTCAGTGTGCCTGGGGGACTAATACTATAATATGTTGCTCTACTAAGCAAACCATTAACATTCAAATGATACAAAAGAAAAGAGGGTTTAGAAAAATCAACCTCCAAAAAAAAGTCTTACCTGTTCTAAGCCATTAAAGGCTTATACAACTGGACCTGGCAACAAAGAACCAGTGTCCATTTGATACCAGGCCATCTTTCTTAGGTAATTATTGTAAAAGCATTCTACAGCATGTGAAAAACATATTACCTTAAAAATGCAATTACCTTCCATGCATTTATTTTCTTATCAAAATGTGCCTCTGACCCTACAGTGACCTGAAAGTGATTATGTCCACTACCATCAAAGGACAGCAGCTTTAAGAGAAAAAAAAAATCAACAATGCACTTAGAGTCCTAGAAAGTTTGAAGAGTTTAACAACGGGTCTACACATTCTAGAAACCCATAGCCAATTAGCAAGCAATTGCAAAGGGATGGAGAAGCTCAAAAAAGAAAGCTTTGGTGTTAACAATTTACCGACCTATTTATATTAACCACTGGAAGTTTTCAACATTCCACTTGGTTAAGGATGGCTATGAGAATTATTGACTCTGTTAATCCGGTCTCTACTACTGTTAAGTAGATTTGCATTCTGGTGGGAATGAGCTGCATTCCTGTTAGTCCCTCAGTCTCTTCATTATCCACTTCAGGATACAGAAGCAGTTTTTGAATCCTTGAACATCCTCTTTTTGAAAACATCATGTTCTCGATTTATATTCAGAAATATATGTATAGAAGCACGAGGAAGGTATAACTAGATGAGAAAAGTTCTTCAAAGATATCCAAATGCTTTAAGTCTTAAAAGTTTGAATTGTCTGTGATTTAAAAGGAGGAAAGAAGCTGATTCTTATCAATTAATTAAAAAGCATGAAATAACAGTAAACAAAGAGGAAGTAGAACTAAGAAACTTAAGGAGCTGGGACTCTGGGCACTGTAGCTCGCCATTCTTTGATTAACAAATTAAGGGGTTCTAGGGAAGAGTGAAGGAGTGACTAGGGATTAGAAAGCAGCCTTCTGAGTCACCACGAGTTCTGGCTATGAATTGGTAAAGGCTTACTCTGTATAATGAACCAATGCTTCACGCTTGATGTATTGGCATCTTTTTGAAGTGCTGAAACTGGCATACATTTGTTCATTTAGGTGAAAGGCTGAAACGTGCATATAACTAAATCTATGAACACCATAATAATAAGGTAACAACCAGTCGTAAGAGGAATGAAAACAGGACTTTTTCCTTTCTTCAAATGAGCGACATTGATTTATCCCCTGTCTCCCAGTTCTTAGTGTGTAAAACTAGGAGAGGCCACAGGCCAGCTATCAAAGCTTCTCTCTCTCTCCCTCTCGAGGTCACCGAGGACTAGAGTTGACCAGTTTGAGCAGCCCGCCACCACTGCACCTCCCCAAGCATCCACTGGCCTCTCCCTCTCTTTCTCCCTCTCTGCTCTGTTCCCAGCTAAAGGATTATCTCTCCCGGACACGTTTCATTCACAGAGCTCCTGAGATGCACCGATCTGGTTGGAGCTAAGAGCCGGAAAACACACGCACGCATGCAGATCAAGTTGTCTGAACCTATGTGTTACAGATATTTCTGTAAAGGCACGGGGGGGGGGGGGAATGGGGGATAAGCATCCTTTCTGTGGTGGAATCTACGGGGCAGGGACTGGTCCTATTGGAAGGAGGAAAACTACTTCTCTCCCCCAGCTTCCCCCCCCCCCAAAAAAAAGAAAGAAGAAAGCTGCAGCTGCCCACAACAGCAAGTTCACTCTCTTTTCCTACACGTTGGAAAGAGAGAGAGGAAAGACTGAGTGTCCGCTTTAGAGTGCGGAGCCAGGTCTGAGGGTGGCTAGGGTATTTCCTAACCAGGAACGACCAACCGCAATCGGGGGAAACATAAAGAAACATTCAGGCAAAATCCTGCCCAAGATCCTAAACAGATACTCTATTAAGGTTCCCCCCCCCAAAAAAAATGACGCCCCAAACTGCAGACATCCGGCAGTCCCAGGAGGCTGGGCGCCGGGAGTTCCTGGTGGACAACATTCCACTCTGCCTTGAGATCCAGGGAACAGCGAGTATGCTACTCCTCACCCCTAGCTCTCCTGCATCCCGGTCCGAGGAGCCTCTGTTCTCCCCTCTCTTACGGGGGAGAAAAGAAAAAGAGCAGTGGTGTGTGTCTATTGGGGGTAGAGGTAGAGTGTGAAGAGTGAGGGTAGACCTGGTGCATCTTTCCTCCGCCCCAACCCCGGGCATCGCGGAGACCAGGGAGCAGAGAAAGGCGCCACCAAGACTGTGGTTCCTGCAAAGCAACAGCAGCAGCAGCAGTAGTTCTAATAAGTTTGCCCAGGCAAAGGCAGCCCGGACTCCAAGGTGCTAGTTCAGCGCCCTGTCTAGTGCTGCAGTCTCTCGGATCTGGCCTCTGCCCCCTGAGAAATGTGACTGACATCCTTCCTTTTGGCACCACTCACTAGTGCCCCGGCTCGCGCCTGAAGATGACCAACAATGAAGAAAGAGCGGGGAGAGGAGGGTGAAAGGGGTTGGGGAGGGGGTGCGGGGTGAGACTCCGAGGCATGTGCACACAATGAGGCGGCTTGGAGACCCAACTAACTAGCGGGAGCAGCCCCAGCCGCCTTTCTGGGGCTCGGGGAGTGCAGGAGAAAAAGGCTCGGCAGAAAGTGAACACTTTCAACTCAGCAACAGGGGAAAAGGAAAGGAGAGCAGAGACCAGGGACAGTATCGCGCCGGCTGGTCCCAGCCCCCTTCCACCCTTCCTCTGCCCCCTGTCCCCGCCAGCACTTACCTGCTATTTCCTGGTAGGGTATATTGACCAGGCTGAATCCTTTGGCACTGTAAGCTTGTCTGACCTCACTGCAGCTCCGAGCTTTAACATCCGCCTCGACTGAAAGTGATAGCAGCAGCCCGGTGAAAGAGAAAAGCAGAGCCCCGATCCGAGAAGGCATGGTGTAGCATGCAAATCCAGCTCAGTAAATAAATCCCAAGTCCGGCTCCGTCTTCACCTTGCCCCAAACGTCGGGATGCCTCCGGAGCTAGCAGCGCCCTCCCCCCACCTCCCTGTCCCTTTGCCCACCCCCAACCCCCGCTGCCAGTGGAGGGGATGAGCAACCCAGACCTCTTGCAGGGCTCTCAGCAAACTTTTACAAGCCAGATGGAAGATGGCAAGGAAGCCAACCGGGGCTGTCTGGGAAAGCAGCCGCCTTTCTCCTCTATCCCCAAAAACCAAAAGAAAAAAAGAGAGAAGGGGGGGAAAGGCATAAGGGGTACGCGACTGCGATCCGAGTTCCGAGCAGCAGAAATCCGGGAGTCCCTGCGAGCCCGGCTTTGCCCGTGGGAGAGTGAAGGTGGGAACCGCGCGTCGCCTTGGCGTGAGGGGAGGATGAAGAGACTGGAGTGAGCTGAGCGGGTCTGTGCGCTGTGCGTGTAGTTCTTGTTGATGTGAGTGCGTGTGAGTATGTGTTGTGTATATACAGAATCCAGGGGAAGCTCAGCTTCTCACAGGCTGCCCGAGTCTGTGAGAGCCCTCCTGAAATAGGAAGAGAGAAATCCTGGAGACACAGTATGAGAGAGGGAGGGAGAAAGAAGGCGAGAGAGGAGAGGGAGAAACGTGCTACACATTGCATAGCCGGAATACAGAGGCCGAGCGGAAGGAAAAACGTGGAGTGGATTTCTTGGCTTGGCACGGAGCTCAAATGAAACCTGCCTGAATTTATCATTCCCTGGTACTCTTTTCTTCATATTCTAGGCTCTGCTCCCAATTCCAATCGTCGTTGAAAGAATTAAATATTACAGGGAAACTGGGAAGAGTCGAAACTGGCAAAATATAGGCTGTAAGATGTAGAATCATTCTACCATATAGATTGTTATGCAAAACTCCATTTTTTTTGCATGCATGCATGCATAGAGGGCAGAATACAGATTAATTTGTTGGTTTTTGTATGGTCATGATTTAGGAAGAGGAAAAATGTACATTCCAGGGCAAACATCGGACTGGAAGAGAGCAATCTTTGGCTCTTCTCAAATGATAATTTTCTTTTTTTTTTTTTCCTCTCACAGGCAGCAGAACCCCTGAGAAACTTGAAAAAGGAACAATCTATCATGCGATTTTTGGTCCTTGGCTTCATAATTTCCCTTTTTTTGAAGTTCCTTGGGTAGCCTAAGTTTAGCAAATCCACATAAACAGATTTCCAAGGCGCCAAAGGAACTCTGAGAGCAAAGGGGAAGAAGGAGCCCATGGTAAGCCCAAGGCAAAGGAAAGTATAAAGAGTCAGTAACAGATGATTTAAAAAAGGCCTTTGCTTTCACCAGATGTTTTCCCATACAGATTTTTCATTTTCCTCTAATCTTTCAGATAGACTTGCTGAAGAAATCTATCCTCTCTCTTCCTTTAGTCTAAAAAGCTATAAGAAGGGATCAGAATGAAAGTTCACTTTACCACAGTTTTGTCTATCATTCTTCCACTAATGGGCAACCTGAATTTCCTAAAAAAAAGAAAAAAGCCCTGTGCAGATCAGTGGTGTCTAAACAGATGAAACTATCATATTTTGGAGTTTGGACACAGAAACCGTTGCTTCCATTTAAGCTCAGACAAAATAACAAAATTTAAAGCTGAAGCAGACTTAAATTAATTGTGGAACAATATGTAGGTTATTATGACTGTATGCCATAAACTTCTAGAGGACACAAAGTTGGATCTTTGGAGTTCATCTCTAAAATCAATACACGCCATGAGAAAGCAAATCATTTTTGCTGATGTTGATAATGGCCATGAGTCACTCAAGTCACCAGCATCACCATCATGATCACATTTTGTTCTGTCTCCTTCCTACTGACCAAAACCCAGAGCCTTCTTGATTTAGTTCTGACCAAAACCCAGAGCCTTCTTGATTTAGTTCTCCAAAATGGATCCCAGGATTTATAGTTAATATGATTTAATATCAAAAAATTAGTTGTTAAGTTCTTTAATGACCTCACTTTAATTTTTTTGTTGTTGTTGTGGTTGTGGTTGTTTTTCTTGGCAAAGATACTAGAGTGGTTTGCCATTTCTTTCTCCAGATCATTTTACATATGAGGAGAGTGAGACAAACAGGGTTAAGTGACTTTTCTAAGGTCACACATCTAGTAAGTGTCTAAGTCCTCAGCGCTCCATCTGTACCACACTGTTACCACATAGCTGCCCTAATATTGGAAAATACATAATGTGTTTACAGAACCTTACATCTGAATTTACTTTAAAAAGTCAGTAGCTGAAACTTTGCCCTATTCACCTAATCTCCTTGAGGTTCTGTCTCCTTGTTTGAAATATGAAAAAGTAGAACTAATTCAAGTAACAAAGTAATAGAACATGGAATGTGAATGGTCCTTAACAGTTATCTGATACCATCTACCTTATTTTAGAAATAGGAAATTGAAATTCAGAGAGGTGAAGATACTTCCCCAAATTGTAGCAAACTAATAAAATCTTTCACTTAAAGTTGAGTCTCTTCATTTTTAATTTAATTTGCTTCCCACTATCTCAAAAATGAAGAATTATATGACTCTCTGATTTCTTTTGCACAACTTTATTAGTTTAATCTGCACTAGTAATTAAGCTATTATTCACATATATTAGCAACACATTATGTATTATATAATAAATACATCACCTCTGTGTTAATGACCTAAATAGCATCCAGAAAATTTTAAAAAGTCAAAGTTTAAGATCAAGGTGTAGAAAAGCTAAGCTATTATCTTTATTGTATCTATAACTCATAGTGGTTGTAGCAGGGATTTCTGCAAATATGGTCAATGTTACATATTACATCATTACTAAAAAATTAATACCATCACAGTCTTTGTCCTCCAAAATCTGTTTTCACCCAAGTCAGAGAGAAAGGACAGGTATCACCATGTTTTAAGTACATGATTAGTTGGGTTATGAATGAGGAGGCAGTACCTTTTTCCATATTTTTACACTCCTTCCTGACTACTGAATAGTTAGATAAGCAGACAATAGCATTCCTAAAGTAAACTTAGGAAAACATATTTTATTTATTGTTTATATGCAGACAACATAAAGAAAGAGGTTCATGTATGACAGCAGTTCTCAACCTGTGGATCACAACCCCTTTGGGGGTCACACATATTTCCAATGGTCTTAGGAACCTAGACACTGTGCTCCTCTATCTGTCTCTAGGCAGGTCCACCCACATGCAGACACACTCACATATGAGTATTAAAAGGTCCTGGCATTAGAAAGGTTGAGAACCACTGATGTATGAGGAAACATAGGAGCATTTTCAGTGAATCTAATAGGAAAAAAACCTGATAGCTTTTTTTTCTGTTTAATCATTTATTATATTTGAGGTCATTATACCTAAACATATTACCAACATATGTGTCTAGTAACATTATTGTGCTTGTAGAGCGCTTTAAAATCCTCACTTAAACATTAATGGATCCATTTTCTCATCCATGTTGCCATTACTTCTAATGATGAATTCTGCAACCATTCATTCCACATCCACCCACCTTGTGAGACCTTCATCTGTATCTTGCCATAATTGTGCTACATACTGTGAGCCCAAGGCCTTTTTCACAGTTTTTCAACATTACATGAATATTTTTGGTGTGTGACCAAACTGTCTTTTTTTTAAATTCCTGGCCATACATTTATTTACCTGATGGCATCTTTTTTGCCACTTCTACTGTGCAATTCTTTTTTTAATGTGTTGCAATCTGTTCACACCTACCCTTCACCTCTTCATTGCCCTTTAGGTAATCTTCAACTATAGCTCTTAGTAGATTATAGTATTCCATGACTCATAGAGCATATAATGTAACTAGAAGACCATTGGAGGGTTTTGGTTTTGGTTTTATTTTTAAGAAAAAAGGTTGGTCTTTATCTCAGGAAGAAGTTTTAAAAAGCTTCCATTAAAAATTACTGTATTGGGGGGTGGAGCCAAGATGGCGGCATAGAAGCAGCAAGGTCCCGCAGCTCCTACACCGCCACCCTAAACACCTATAAAATATGAGCCCAGACAAAGTCTAGGAAAGTCTAGGACTCTCAGACTCACAAAAATACAGAAAACACATCTCTTGCTGAAGGCAGCTTGGCAGCAGGGGCTCATCGCAGCGGCCAGGAGCGGAGGCCGGCCCAGCCTGAAGCCTAGACTGCAGCCAGGCCCAGGGCAGTGGGAAGGAGCCGGGCTGAGCTGAGCCAAGCCGCATAGCAGCCAGTCTGCAGAGGAGAGGTTCTACAGCCTCCAGCACCTCCACATCTGCCAAGCTGTCAGAAACGGGATGGGAGAGGGGCAGAGACGGGCCCACCCCAAAACCACAGCCGCGGCCAGGCCAGGCCCCAGGGTGGCCAGGAGGAGCTGAGCCTCCTATGCCGCAGCTTGAGACTACTTCAGAGAAGATCTAAAGCACCTGCCTGAGGGGATCTTTAAATCGTCAGAGACGGTTAGTGAAAGTGAAACTTTGAAAATT
>CM053600.1:95020417-95041266 GCA_028646575.1 Pseudocheirus occidentalis
TGTCCTTTACTTTGTTAGCACCATTAAAAACTAATACTTGGGTTCTGTTTAAAGTATAAACAGGTAAGATGCCTTCCTGTGAGCTTGTACTCATTGTATATCATTTGAACCAAAGTGTTTGGTTGAGTATGAAGAAGAAATTCCTCTTATTTAATTATTTGGAGTAAGGTGTTTAAGAGGCACAAACTCCTTTATCATTCCCTCACAAGAGGACACTTCAACTTCCAAAGTATTAGGTTAAAGTTATTTCTAAGATTTCCTTAATGACATTTTTAATGGAATTCCAGATGTAGGTAATAGTTACATTTGTGTTTTAAATATTGCATAAAGATCAAGAATACTTTATAGTAGTTCCCTGATTGATGAAGTTTCTCATGAGTTCTCTTCCAAAATACCATGACATTCCACATGAAAGTCTGGTTAAAGCAACAAGAGAAAAAGTCAAGAACAAGAGGATGTTTACAATATTACCAGATATCCTCTTGTTCCATATGAACTCCACCATTTCTTCTCAATAAAATGACCTTTTATCCTCAATTAGATGTAGAAATCTGGGACTTGAAGAAATTGGATTGGAAAAAGTGTTCAATTATGTATCAGTTTGTATTCTATAAGCAACTGATGAAAGCTCAACATCTCTGAAAATTCTAGACTGATAAAAGGTGTTCCAGTCACTGAAGGTTTATTCTATGGAGGTGCATAGAAGTAGCACATGTAAGAAGAGTCAACCTCTTCCTAGTCTGCTTAAAGCCAGGAGCATTGATTCATTGCCATCTACCCAGGTAAAAGTTGGCAGATATTCCCAATGACAACTAGTTCCATCAATATGGCAAAAATATTCATAGAATAGAATGATGTCTCTGGTAGTATTGTGCCTTGTGGATGGTTTTGCAGCAGTAGTCATTGGTCTGATGCGCCATCTTTCGAAAAGGTACTACATTTCTTTGCAAAAGAAGCATTTTGTCTTTTCACTAAGCATTAGGCCAGACATAGGGACACCCTCAGCTCTTGTCACTAGGAATTATCCACAGGAAACAGGATGTGGCTGCTCTAATTTAGCCAGGACCATCTTATGTACTCCTCCATAAATTTTCATGACTTAGAATCTACAAATTAATAATTTCCGTATCTGAGCCCTAATATCATATAGGCCAAATATCCTATTATTTTACCAATCTGTGAACATCATACTACATTCTGTGTTTTTAAGTTCCATTGCATGCTGCCTGTAGAATAAGGTACATCATGAATGATCTGTGCTGGTTGGTATCATTAAAGATATGTTTAAAGGGTGACAATTCTGTTTTAACCTAATATAACAGACACATAGGGCATTTTCATGAGTTCATTAAGGAAATCATGGTCTCCCAGGAAGAAAGATCCAGCAGTCTCATTCAAAGATTAGGGTCTAAGCCCCAGCATCTGAGTTTAGCCCTAAGGTTCATATATAGGGATGAAGTAGGCATAGGACCCTTAGCTGTGAAAGGAGAGGAAGTTATTAAACCAATAATGAAAAAAATCAAACAGCTACTGGCAAAACAAAGTCTAAGGCTTAGCGTTCTAGCAAAAGAAAAAAAAACCCAGGCAACTGGGGAGGGCGGGAGAGGCAGATATAACAAAGATAGGATCTAGTGATAGTCAGACATTTCCAATAATTACTTAGACTACCAATAGTCAAGTAGCAGCCACAACTTCTTATCATCACAGCTGCTCCACATATGATCTTGGCTAGAGACTGAGTTCTAAGATAACATCTAGCCAGCTGTCTCTGAATATGAGATCTGACAGGAAGGGTCAACAACTGGGAAGGAGGAGGAGGAACTAAGTCAGAGCTATGACTAGGGCCCTGTGAATGTGCCTAGAAGTCTGAAATGGTTGAATGAAGAAAAAAAACTCCATAATTTTATAACCTTTTCTATTTACATTTATCACCTCTAGTAAGTACTTATTACCCGAGTCAGTCTTATATAGCAGTTAGATTCTGGTCTTGGGATCAGGAAGACATTGGTTCAAATCTTTCCTCAGACATGTGCTAAAGCTATGTGATCTTATACTAACCCTTCCCTGGGTCTTCTCATCTGTAAAATAAGATTGTTGAACTCAATAACCTCTTAAGGTTTTTTCCAGCTCTAAGTCTTATCTTACTACTTCTAGGATTAAATATATTAACATCTAACATTTATATAGTGTTTTAAGGTTTGCCAAGTACTTTATAAGGATGATTTCATGTGATCCTCACAACAACCTTATGAGGTGGGTTTTCTTCTATCCCTATTTTACAGATGAGGAAACGGATGCAGAGAGCTGGTTCAGTGACAATGCTTCTGACAAACTTCTCTGACATTTAAAGCCTTGTACAACTATCCTCAACCTTCCTTTTTACACTTATTATACATTACTTCCCTTTACTTACTCTAGAGTCCAGACAAACTGGGCATTGGTATTCTTCCTTTATGTCGTTCCATCTCACATCTCTGTGCCTTCTCACATGCCTGGAATACAATCCCAATTCTTCTTCATATTTTGGAATCCCCAAATTTTTTTTAAAGTTCTTTTCAAGGGTCCCTTCTCACATGAGGTCTTTCTTTAGTCATTCAATTACTTGTCTCTTCCTCCCAAACTCCCCCACCCCCACCTGCCGCAATGTTATCTTGTATTTATTTTACTTATAAATATAAATATAAAATATAAACATACTTATTTGTGAACATGTAGAATCACCCTCTTTTTCCCCCAATAGAAATGTAAGCTCATTGAAGGTAGGATTTATTTCATTTTTTTCTTTGCATCCCCAGTTCTTCAAATATAGGAAGTACTTTATAAAGGCCTGATTGATTGCTTGATTATTTGTTCACATGTCATCTTGTGTGTTTTCATGTAGTATTTGATATCAAGCCCTTAAAATAACTAAAAATGTTGATCTTAGGAAGAGAAGAAATTCTTCCATACAAGTTGATCTGTGTGTTGAGTGATGTCAATCCAAAGAATGTGGTAGCAGCTAGAAATCAGCAAGAGCCTTCAGTGAATCAAGCAGTTAGTCATGTTTATAGAAAGAAAAGTGGGGCATGAAGAACTGTTTTAATGGTAAAAATAGGCCATCATTATTTCTACATACACATACACACATATACATAAATGTATATATACATACACATAATCTATATATCAGTATCACAGTTTAGTAATTAATATATACCATAGAAGATTAAGACCTAGAAAGGAATGAAGAGGCCATTTAATCTGTACTCTTCCTTTTACACATGAGGAAACTGAGGTACAAAGAGGTTAAGTGATTGGCCCAGGGTCACACAACCAGTAAGTATTGGAGATAGGACTTAAACCCATACCTTCCTAATGCCATGGCCAGTAACCTAGTGGCTAGGCCACTATGTCTGTGTCAAGAGCATGCATACTCTTTAGTCTCTGAAAATTTGAAGAACAAAAATGTTACAGAATGAAAGGAAAAAAACCTTACTATAGAGAATCCATCCACTAGGCTTCTTTCATATAGTGATGCAAATAAGTTAAATAATGTGTGGCTTTAATTAATCAATAAACTAACAAACCTTGATGAAGCTAGAACCTATTATAAGTCAGTCATTCACTAGGTGCTAGGTACACAAGTACAAAGAAAAACAGAAGATCCCTACTTGAAATGAACTTATATTGCATAAATAATAGTTCAAATAGAAAGAAAAATGTATGATGAAAACCTTTGTGATGGATTTTTATCATTGAATTCAAGCTATTATTAAGCTATTTCTTTCATATTCTAATGTATGCTTATATGTTTGGGTGAATATTTGACTCATGATATATCCATATTACTATCATGCATTGTGTTAGAGCAGTGGTTCTTAACCTGTGGGTCGTGACCCCTTTGAGGGTTGAACGATCCTTTCACAGGGGTCACAGGGGTCACCTAAGACCCTCAGAAAACACACATTTCTGATGATCTTAGGAACTGAGACACCCCTCCTCTATCTGTCTCCAGGCAGGTCCGCCCACATGCGGATATGCCCACATACACGTATTGATGGGTCATGGCATTAGGGAGGTTGAGAACCACTGTGTTAGAGTAAGGTTCTACTACACTTGAAACACTTTGCCTCAAGACTCTTGAGTCACTTCTTGAATGCTAAGTTCTTAGATTAAATTACTAGTTAAAGTGAGTCTATAAATTGTTTTTGTAAAAGAACACCAGTTTATCCATTTAGAAAGAACAAGATGATCTATTGTATCTATATCTCAGTTCCAATTTTTAGGAAGAGAGAAAAAGTCAACATTTTAAAAAACAACCATAAGGTGCAAAGGAGGATTTCTTCAAAGTAAAGGAAGATTTGGATGGCAAGAATTATTTTTAACAAAATATACTTTAGGATTTAAAAGCTGTATCTAATGTTCATGAATGGTCAAGAAAGAAATAATAAATATAATTCTGCACTTCCAGCTTGTATTAGAAAACATCTTCTTTTATCATGCATCACCAAAAAAAGAGGGAGGAGAGATATTCATGTTTTTAAAATCAGCAAGATCATAAACCATTTTCTCCTGACAATGTCTTTACAGTAAAAATGCTGTTCTAATAAATTCATTGCTGGGATGTGTTTTTATCGCCACAGTCTCCTCTCCCTGAGCTCTGAGAGCCAAAACATTCTGGGGGAGGCAGAATAACATTATTTGAGTCAGAACATAATTTTCCAGCTGCTGTAAAAGGCATTCAGTTTGTGACAAGTATTTGCCTATTTTTAAGATTAAAATATAAGCTTTAACTACTTTCTTAATGGATGGGGATAAGATTATTAAATTATCATTATAGAGGCAATAATAGAAACTACTTTTGAGGTGCTTTTATGTGATTCTCCCTGCAGAACATCTATTAAAAGAAAACACATGTATCCCCAATCCTATAACAAGTGAGATCAAAGAATGACACTGAAATCATTGTCTGAATTTGTACCCATCAAGATAGTCATATTTTTGCCCTCTCAGATAAAATATTTAAAGGCATATTTTAACTCATTGTCTCATACTTAGCATTTACCATTTTTTAAATGATGTAAATACACCCTACAACTTTTTGACTTTGAAATACATGCACTCTGTGACTATGTTATCAGTACTTAAAATTCTTCCAAGCCACAATTACTTTTAGAATTCCTTTAAGACTGCTTCTTAGGTACCTAATTTACAAGCAGGCCCATAAAAGTCTGCTCAAATTCAATCTGGCTTGCCTATTTGCAAAGAGAGCAACTTGTTAGGCCACACCGAAGAAAAAAATTTATACTAGGCTTAGATGGGAGATCAGTAATGACTAAATATCAAATAGCTAAAATGAACTATTAGTGTTTGAATCAAATTCCATGATCTATAAATACATTTTTCTCCCAAACCACCATTATCTGAGAGTTAAAATACCCCTTAGTTAAGTTAGTGTTCAGCTGCTGCAAACAGCTGCTGCAAACAGCTGCTGACATACAGTTATGTCACCTCAGTTAGGGTGAACTAGAAATTAACTCAAAAGGATCTGTTGGCGTGAAATAATTGGGATGGATCTGCAAAGTTCTTCAAAGGCTATCGCACCAGATATCATTATGGACATGGAAAAAGTGTTAACCTGTTTTGCCTATTTTTAAAGTAGTTGTATACTAACAGGCAAAAAATGACTTTTCAATTTTTTCCTTCACTCCTCTAAATAATAGTATACTATAATATAGTATGCTATCTATTATAGTATACTATATTATAGTATACTATATATATCGCGTAGTATAGTATATATATAGTATAATGTGGCATAGTATATATGTATACTACATATTGTATAATGGGACTATTGTACAATGTATAGTATAATATATTATAGTATATTAATAACAACTTTCTTTAGCAACCTATTTTAGGAATATTTTAATATGATCAGAAAAAGCAGAGGAATAACTTTTAAATGTCAGAGAATAAAAAGTTTAATTATGTTTAGATATAAAATCCACAGGTCATTTAAATTAACAGAGTATTTTAAAGGTAATAAAAGGGGGATAAAATAGTAAAAAGAAGGTGGTTAGTCAATTAATCAAAAAGTATTAGCTATGCGTCTAGAACTGGCACACAAGAATGTGCTAGGACTACAAAAGAAAGGCAAAAAACTGAGTCCTAAAACAAACCCTAATCTTTATTCCAAACCTCCTTGGTCTCTCCTCCCTCCAAGTTACCCACTCTACTGTCTCCCTTTCTCTATCAAAAGAGCATGTCATATTTCATTACAAAAAAATTAAGACTGTCCTTCACAAGCTCTCTCTTTTTTTTTCCAATTCCACACTTTGAATCAACCTCAACACCTTTCCTTATTCTTTCATTTGTTCCAATCATGGAGGAAGAAGTGTCCCTTCTTCTTGCCAAGACCAGCTCTTGTGCTGTTGGTTCCTTCCCTTTGTCTTCCCTCTGGGAGCTTTCCTCATGGGTCATACCCTCCCTCTAATTAACTTTCCATCTTTTCTCATACACTTATTCCTTTATTGCTGCCTATAAAAATGTCCAGAGCATCCCTATACCTTTCCTCTAAAATTATGTTTCATTTATTCTATATATATATCTTGAATTTGTATGTTGCATCTTTCTTTAGAATGTGAGGTACTTGATATCAGGGACTACGTTTTTGCTTTTCTTCATATCCCCAGCTTTTAGTAAAGTGCCTGAGCACAGTAAGTGCTTAATAAATGCTTGTTGATTGACTTTTAAAAACACACTTTCCTCAATCATCTTTTAACCTATCATTATAGTGCTCTCCTCATTCTGACTTCCCAAATCCTAGAAAGAGTTGTCTTCTTTCATTTCCTCTACTTTTTTTTAATCGTCTGTTGACTTCTAAAGCACCTGCTGCCTGATTTCTATCACCACTCAAATGAAACTGCTCTCTTCAGCTGCTGAATGGAACAGTGAATAAATAGAGCACTGGTTTTGGAATAAGGAAGACCTGAGATAAAATCTGACCTCAAACACCTGCCAGCTGAGTGACCCTGGACAAATCATCTAATCTGGGTTTGCTTCAGTTTTCTCATCTACAAAATGGGGCTAACAGTATCACCTAACACTCAGGTTGTGACAGTCAAATAAGGCAATATTTGTAAAGTACTTAGTGCAGTATCTGACACGTTGTAAGTACTATATAAATGCTCGCATCTTAAATTTCCCAGCTGATCTCTATTTTACTACATCAAATGGTGTTTTCTCAGTCTTTATCCTTCTTGACATCACTCTAGTGTTTTTACACTATTGACCGCTTATCCCTACTGCCTAGATCAGGACTTCTTAAACTTTTTCCATTTGCAGTCCCTTTTCACCAGAGAAAATTTTATGCAACTCTTAGTATATGGATATATAAAACAGGCATCCAAATCAAACATTTCCTTGATAATAAAACATAGAGGAATTTACTTTAAAACAATTCTTTGGTATACATATGATTTTATCATTTATTAAAAATGAAAGCAAATTTTCATACTAATGAGATGGATGTGCTTGTTTATTTTTACATAAAGAATTTATTCTTGGTAGAATATTTAATACTGCAGGACGCAGAACATCTCCAACATTTTTGAGTTGATTTTATTATCATCAGTGTTGAGGATACTGTTTTGCATAAATATGTAGTACAAAATGACAAATGTTTAAGGCCATTTCAAAAATTGGGGGGAATTTGGTCGCTGGTGTGATTCACCAGCACAAGTTCATATGATTTTGTTTACAGCTGTTTGTGAAATATTGCTTAGAGTTTAATCAGAGGGTATTTGCCCACACCTAACCTATTTACTACTTGCATGTAATTTTTTTAGGGGAGGGAAAAGTTATTTGATATCTTACAGGAAATTTAAACTTCTGTATAAGTTAGATACATCAAGGGATCATGAATGATGCTTCTCTGAAGTTATCACTATAATCTCCAAAAGATTAAAGAGGTATGCCAAATGTTTTTTCAGTCTTTATTGCATTCTGGGTTCTAGATTACAACACTGAACTAGAATAGAAGCAGAAAATGATCTGGGAACTATTGCAATTACCTGAGTTTAAGGGGATTAGAGTCTGAGTGGAGCCATTAGAATTGGAAGGAAGGGACAAATTTGAGGACCATTTTGAAGTCAGACTTGATGGGATTTAATCTTCAACTGAATATAGAGGTTAAAGCAGACCAGACTCATTGAAAGATTGTCATTCTTGTTAAGAAGAAGTAAGCAGAGCCTGTGTTTTTGGTGGTGTTGTTTAAAAAGATTAGTCTGGTTTTGGTTATTTTTAATTTAAAGTAATAGTGTGACATCCAAGTAGAAATATTTAGAATGTGATTGGACACCAAGTAGTAGAGTTCAGATGAGGGGGCATGGTGAGAGGTATAAATTTGGAAAGGAGTTGATAGCTGAAGTCATGAGACTATAGAGTAAAGAATAGAGGGGCAAGAATTGAATCTTGGGGAAAAGAGGAGCATCACAAAATATGATGGATGGCCAGAATGAACAGGTTAGTGTATTCCTTCCATTTTAGAATTCTATAAAAGGATATATTATTGGTGCAATGGGAAGAATCAAGAGGTCAAAGTATCTTTATCAATTTCAGATAATACAAATCTGAGAAGAATAGCTACCATATTGAATGACAGGAAACATAAGGGTATTAATAAGCAAGATTAATAGGACATAGGTAATAAGATTAATTGAATAAGTATACATTTACATGCCCATATGAATTTAAGAATCAAATCAAATAAAAAATTCAAAGTACAGGACCTAGAAGAGCACTTTATGCAGAAAAGATTTAAAGTTTTTAATGAACTTAGAGTTTAATATGAATCGAGTGTAAAAAAGTAATAAAAATGCTAAAATAATCTTAGGCTGCCTTATTGGAGGCATACTATCTGGAAAGAGGTAGATGATATCCTTCTGTATTTAGCCATAGTTAGAGCATATCTGCACATCTACACATCTTAAGTATCATGTTATGTTTTGGGCATCATATTATATGAAAGACATTTGCAAAATGGAGCATATCCAAAGGAGGGGAGCAGAGTACCTAGGATTGTGAGGAAATAAGAGCCTATGCTATTTAAGGTTGCTTTGAGGAACTGAGGATGTTTAGTCTTGAGAAAAGATGATTTAGTGGGAGAGGCATGATAATTATCTTCAAATATTTGAAAGGCTATAGTGTAGAAGAGGGATTAGGTTTGCTTTACATAGTCCCAGAGGGAAGAACTTGAAGCAATGCGCAGAAGTTGCAAAGAGTCAAATTTCTCCTTAACATAAAGTTAGCCTTCCTAAACCTTAAAGTTGTCCAAAAGATTGCACTTTTGGGAACCTATCAGTAGAGGTGTTCAAATACAGGCAAGATTACCAGTTATTGGATATCTTGTAGAAGCAATTGTTGATCAGGTATGGATTAGAAGAATTTACATCAGAGGGACCTTCCAACTTTAGAAGAAAGATCCTCAAGACATTTAGTGGACTCCCCAAAGCAAATTTGTGGAAGGCATAGGAAAGAGTTTTACAGGATGAGTGGGTGTGGATGTTGTCTAATACATTGTTAAAGATCAAATAATTGAATAGTAGATCAATTGAAGTAGCTGGTATTGGATTAAAAGTATGAAAAAATAGATAATATGAATAGAGATGTACTGAAGGATATAGAATCATTGGGGAAGAGGGGAAAAGAACTATTAAAAATATCATTTGGAAAATTGGAGAGTAACATAGCAAATGGTAACTTACACTATACATTGCAGTGAATTACAATTGGGCTAAGGATTTGATTATGAAAAAAGACCATTAAAAAACTAGACTATAGTCTATTAGTGGGATATAACATACACACGTCAGTTTGTACATAACTTGATGAAAGAGAGAGTGACAACAATTTCAGTAGGAGTGCAAGATCATGATAGGTTTTCTTATGAGGTGGTGGTGTGTGATCTGAGACTTAAAGGAAGATAGGAATGTTAAGAGCCAGAGCATGTTAGGCATGGGGTACAATTTGTTCAAAGGCATGGTGAGGAAAATATGAAATGCTGAGTTTAGGGAACTGCAAAGTAAGTCAGCTTAGCGGGAACAGAGCATCTAGGAAGAGTAACATGAAAATCTGGCAAAGTAGGTTACAGGAAGGTTCTGGAGGCTATTATATGTGAGGCTAAGATATTTATTATTTTTCTTATTTACAATAGGATTCAGTGATATCACTAAACAGTTGAAGGATTTGGTCTGCTTGGTGTTTTAGGAATATTGATTTGCTAAAATAAGCTATCTTCATTATATAAAATGTTAAAAAAAAACTTTTTATAGAAGTTAAATTAATGCATCTAAAATGAGTAGAAATGATACTGACTGGGAACATCATCGCTTTACACATCTTCAACATGTGATGCAAAATGTCTAGGAGATTAATTCAAATCTATAAGATTTTGCATGTTTTCTCCACATACAACCAATGAAAAGATTTTGAGTTTTGAAAGAAACAAAAACCTATTAAATTAGCAAAGATGATTAAAGGTAAAAAAATTGATTTTGGAAGCACATGAGAAGACTGGCATGCTAATACAGTACTGGTTGAAATGTGATCTAGCCATTCTGATTAAAAAAACAAAACAAAAAACTTTGGAATTATTCAAGAGATAATTTTAATTTGAGCAATTATCCCATGACTATTATTATATTTTGAGGAGGTTAAAACAGCAAGAAAATACTCCTACTTATAAAAATACTCATCACAGAGATACTTGTGTTAATAAAAAGTCAAGAACAAAACATGGGTTAAAATGACTGGGGAACTAACTGAATAAACTACCTTATGTGAACATAATAGAATATTATTGCATAATAGGTAATGACGAATATTCAGAACTTGGAAAAATATGGAAAGATTTATAATAAATGGTACAGTGAGGAAAGCAGATCTAAAAGAACAATTTACATAATGACTTGTTGTTGTTGTTCACTCATTAAGTCATGTTAAAGTCTTTGTGACCCTCTTTTTCAATAGTACATAAATTCTCTCCTTGAGGTTTTCTTGGCAAAGATACTTGAGTGGCATGCCAATTCTTTCTCCAGTAGATTAAGACAAACAAAGGTTAAGTGACTTACCCAGGTTAAAGCAGCTGGTAAGTATCTGAGGCTGCTTTTGAACTCAGGTCTTCTTGACTCCAGGTCTGGTGCTCTAACCACTGATCCACCCCTTAGTACTAGCTGCATTTTATTGGCTCTTAGCATCATGTTTATTTACATGTTTTAGTCAGTGTATATAGCAAGAGCCTAGAATCAAGAAGACCTGAGTTCAAATTTGGCCTCAGACACAAGCTATGTCATCCTGTGTAAGTCACTTAACCCTGTTTGCCTCAGTTTCTTTAAGTGGAAAATGAGCTGGAGAAGGAAATGACAAACTATTCCAGTATCTTTGCCAAGTAAAACTCAAATGAGGTCTCAGAGTTTCAGAAATGACAGAAATGACTGAAACAACTGAACAACATCAAAAGAATTTAGATTAAATATATTGGTTAAAGTAAACATCCTTTCTATTTCATTACCAATGGGTAAACTACAAAAATGTAAAGTAATATGTACTATCGGTCATAATTATGCTATTAGGTGATTTTCTAAATTGTTTTCAGGAAATCTATTTTGGGAATTTGTTGAGAAGTCTTTGTTCTACAAAAACAAATGTTTCCAACTATAAGAGAGGCAGTGTAGAATATAGAAAAATAATTGGCCTTAGAGCCAAAAATACATGGTCTCACCCCTGACACATGCTTGCTTTGTGACTCTGGACAAGACATTTGACTTCTTAGGGCCCCAGGATCCTCTTAAAGGCTACATGTTTTAGAGAAAGTGACAATCTAAATTTGTGGGGAGGGAGGAAAGAAAGAGTGTTTTCTCCAGCAGAATTTCCCTGTGCCAATTAAATGACAAGTCCTGATCAATAAATTTACATACGTATACCTGTGCATATATTTGTACATACATGCATTCATATACAATTGCATTGTATATAAAAACATCATAAAACTGATATTGGCTTCATTCCTATAGAATTTAAGCTCTTCAGTAAGGAAAATCTATATTCTGTTGAGAATAAAACCAGTTCATTGTAATGTGAAGTAGACATTTAGAAGTATAGCAGGGCTACAACAATCAATAGATTTCTTTTATGTTGCTTAGTAGAAACTTATTCTAATATTAGAAATTCCATCTCTTGTATGTCATTGTATCATGAATGTGTTACTGGGTTATTGAAGATTATCCAGCTGAAGGAAGGTTCCAGCAGGTCCTAACATGGTAGAAGATGTAGAGTATGGTTCCTTGGTTGAACCATATTTCTGTCATCCAAGGCTCGGACTAGCAAAGTTTGGAGACCCTCACTTCAAGAAGTTGCCATTAAGTTTTATATTTTTTCAGCTATGTATTTCATGCAAACCAGTAGCCTGATACAATAGTTGATAGCTGAATTGGTAAATGGGGCATGCACAGGGATGAAATCATGTATTCTTAAAATATTAATGAGGTCCAAACTGATTATTCTGTGTAGAAGTTCTTCAGAACAAAATCCTCAAGCTGGGATTTAAAGTCTTTCACAATCTGGCTCCCATCTACTATTCCAGTTGAGTCATACTTTCACTCTAAATTCGCTTCTGTTTTAATTAAGCAATTAGTTATATTAAATGGCCTTCATACATAAACATTTCACACTCCTCTAGTTTGGTGACAGTGGTACCTTCTGTCTGGCCTGCCTGTCCTCTTCACCATCTCTTAGCAACCAGTTTCCTTCAAGACACAGTCTAAGCAACTTTCCTGATCTTCAGGTTTGGGGTTTCTCTCTCTCTCCCTCTTGAAATTTCTCTTTGCAGGTAGATTTACTTTTCTTTTTACATGCTTGATTGTCCCAACAGAATGTAAAGTTCTTCAGGAAAGAAACTCTATTTATTTATTTTTTTCTTATGCCCACAGCATAATACCTTGCATATGGTAGGAGCTCAATAACTGTGTGTTGGGATTAATTGAATTGTTCGTTACATTTTATTTTGAATTTTAAGACAATTCATAAAAATTCCTTAAGGAAACATCTTTGTTGAAATCAAGAAGGCTGTGAGCAAATTTTGTTTATGCAAATACAAGTCAATTTGCTCAATAGTGTCAAAATGTAATTCAAAACAACATTAATATACATACAACACATGCTTCAAAATGACTTAGTTTTGTCTTTTACTATCCTGACAAATTCAATATTTTAAATGGAAAGGTAAAATAAGGCTCTGGAGGCCTTAACAAATGATAGTTTAATTTTCTGAATATATAGACAAGAGCTTAGAAGGAAGTCTTCCCAGCTGTAAATCCCAAACTAAGTAATAATATCTGAAAAAGTACAAAGAAAAGGATAAGCTAGTCAGTTATCTTGTCAAATATCTTGAATCAAGTGTTTTGGGACCTTTTGATAGTGGTTCCCATAGGAGAGGATAGAGTTTTAATACAAGATTGTATTTCACAGCTGTAATTAACAAAAGAAGCAGTTGATATAGAAACAGCAATATGCAAGAAGTGACACAGATTGAATATTAATAACTTCTCATGCAAAATAAAATGTGAGCAGACCAGAAGTAAAAAAAAATGTCATCTAAAGCAAATTGCTGCTGAAGAGATAAACACCATATCAACAGAATTGCTCTAACAATTTTATAAGTCTCTTCTCCTTTACTGAATTGTATAGGTTACACAGCTTGTCAGTTTTTTGATAAGACCAACATACTGTATATTCAGTTAAGTAGACTAGGAGGATTTAAAAGATATAACCAGATTGCTCTTCCAGAGTTCCTCTTGCTAATCCCTCAAAGTTGATTTAATAGAAAGGAGACAGAATATTAATTTTTTAGAAATGCTGTTTGGTTAAATGACCTTGGTAAAAGCAAGTAGGTGAATTTCGAAATTAGTTTAATTAGCTGATATTAAAATTCTGCTATCTTACTGAAATAATTCATTGGCCATTCAAGTTGATTTCACTAATGGAGAGAGAAGATAACAAAATATGTAGGACAACACAGTGCAGTAATATAATTCAATAATTTCCCTTAAAACCCCTTGGCAAATTGCATATCTTAAAATGGAATTTCATTTACATCCTTACAACAACATTCAATAACTCAAAAACTGAGGTTATCAATGGGCTATTTGCATAATACAGAATCTGCACAAATATTCAGCCTTAGTATTTTGAAAAAGAACTGATTCTTTTTAGATACTCCTAAAGCTTTCTAGATCAAATAATACCCAAACCTAGTAAAGTAAATACAGTATTCTGAACATAGCAGGATTTCAATAAATGCGGTTTTATAGATTCTAGTGTAGTTGAAAGAATTTTATCCTTGAGTCAGTAGATGTATATTTAGTTTATGATCTCATACTTCACTAGCTTTGTGACCTTTGTAAGCTAGAATTTTTCTGAGCCTTAGTTTTTCATCTCAGAAACAAGTATTTCCCCATCCCCACCATTTACATTTTATTTTTGATATATATGGTATACATACTTATGTACTGTCTCTGTACATTAATATGTAATTATATGCATAGATGGCATGTTATATGTGCAACACATGTATCCCATAATATGCAATATGATTACACATATAAACATATGCAAATATGTGTTATATATATGATTATTCATAGTTATAAACTTATATAACATGGTCTCTCCCTTCACTGCACAGAAACTTGCTGGATTTCAGTTTTGTGTTTGTGATTCTAGTGCTTAACACAGTACCTGGAACATAATTAATTCTTAATAAGTGCTTGTTAAATTGCTGACAAGATAGAAATAGATATCTACAGTCACTACTAGTTCTAAATTCTATGATTCTATGATTGTTGACTAAATGAAAAATGGACCCAACTAATGCAATTCTTGGTTTTGTTTTATCTTTAAATCCCTGGCAAAGTGCAAAAGAAAAACCCAACAGCTTAAGACAGTAGTTTTATGACAATTTGAGGAATATTAATAAACATCCTCCAGAAACATAGGATATGTTCTAA
Source organism: Pseudocheirus occidentalis (assembly GCA_028646575.1). Lineage (NCBI taxonomy): Eukaryota > Metazoa > Chordata > Mammalia > Diprotodontia > Pseudocheiridae > Pseudocheirus > Pseudocheirus occidentalis. The sequence continues at coordinate 95,035,465 of CM053600.1, forward strand.
CCACTATCAGTCTTCCAAGAAGTACCTAAAATGTTTTTTTTTTCATTTTTGTTCTTTATTAATTTGTTTGTTTGCTTTTAGTTTACAAGATTCAGTTCCACAGTCTTTGAGTTTCAAATTTTCTCCCCTCCCCCCCACACCATGGTGGCATGCAATCAAGAATAGGATCTGCAAATACTTTCACATTAGACATTAGTCAGGTTGCAAAGAATGATTGCAACAGATGCAATGAACAATGGGAAAGAGGAAACCAAACCAAACAAGAAAGAGAGCAGGTAGTTTGCTTCAATCTGCATTCAAACTCCGTTCTTTCTAGTTCTTTCTCTGAATGTAGACATCTCTCTCCATCATGAGTGTTTTGGAGTTGTCTTATAGCCCTGCTTTGCTTAGAAGAAGCCAGTCTATCAAAGTTGGTCATCACACAAACATTGTGTCTGTAATTGTGCACAGATTTCTCCTGGTTCTGCTCTTTTCACTCAGCATCAGTTTGTTTAAGTCTCTCCAGGTAAATATGAAGTCTGTCTGCTCCTCATTTCTCATAGCAAAATAGTATTCCATTACATTCATATACCATAACTTATTTATCCATTCCCCAATTGATAGGCATCCCCCTAATTTCCAATTCTTTGCCACCACAAAAAGAGCTGCTATAAACATTTTATTTTTTTACATATGAGTCTTCTTCCCACTTCTATGATCTCTTTGGGATACAATCATAGAAGTGGTGTTGCTGGGTCAAAGGGTATGAAATTATTTATAGCTCTTTAGGCATATATATAGTTCCAGATTACTCTCCAGAATGGTTGAACCAGTTCACAACTCTACCAACAAAGCATTAGTGTTCCAATTTTTCCACATCCTCTCCAGCATTTGTCATTTTCCTGTTTTGTCATCTTGGCCAATTTGACTGGTGAGATATGATACCTCAGAGCTGTTTTGATTTGCATTTCACTAATCAATACAGATTTAGAGCATTTTTTCATATGCTTATAGATATCTTTAATTTCTTCCTCTGGAAACTGCCTGTCCATATCCTTTGATCATTTATCAATTGGGGAATGACTTGTATCCTTTTAGATTTGACTCAGTTCTCTGTATATTTCAGAACTGAGGCCTTTATCAGAGACACTAGTTGTAAAAATTCTTTCCCAGTTTCCCACTTCCCTCTTAATTTTGCTTACATCCCCTTTGTTTGTAAAGAAACTTTCAATCTAACGTAATCAAAATTATCCATTCTGCGTTTTATAATGCTAACTCTTGTTTCATCATAAAGTCCTCACTTCTCCATAAATGTGACAATAAACTATTCCTTGCTTTCCCAGATTACTTACAGTATCAGCCTTTATACCTAGATCGTGTACCCATTTGGAACTGATTTGGGGATACTTAGTCTATGCCCAGTTTCTGCCATACTATATTCTAGTTTTCCAAGCAGCTTTTTTTTCAAATAGCAAATTCTTATCTCAAAAACTGGGGTCTTTGAGTTTATCAAACAGTAGATTACTATAGTCATTGACAACTCAGTCTCATGTACCCAACCTATTCCTTTGATCCACTTATCTATTCCTCAGCCAGTACCAAGTATTTTCATGAGTGCTACTTTATAATACAGATTAAAATCTGGTATGGCTAGGCCACCTTCCCTAGCATTTCTTTTCATTAATTCCCTTCATATTCTGGACCTTTTGTACTTCCAAATGAATTTTGTTACTATTTTTTCTAGCTCTATAAAGTAATTTATTGGTAGGTTGATTGGTATGGCACTAAATACGTAATTTAATTTAAACACAATTCTCATTCTCATTATATTAGCTAGACTCAGCCATGAGCAATTGAGGTTTTTCCAGTTACTTAGCTCTGACTTTATTTGTGTGAAAGGTGTTTTGTAGTTGTGTTCATATAAGTCCTGGGTTTGCTTTGGCAGGTAGATTCCCAAATATTTTCTACTGTCTACAGTAACTTTAAATGGGATTTCTCTTTCTATCTCTTGCTGCTGTATTTCATTAGAAATATATAGGAATATCAAGGATTTATGCGAGTTTATTTTATTTTTGGCAACTTTGCCAAGTAGTTTTTTATTTGATTCTCTAGGATTCTGTAAGTATATTATCATAGCATCTGCAAAGAGTGATAGCTTAGTCTCTTTTTTTGCTTAGTTTGATTCCTTCTATTTGTTTTCCTTTTCTAATTGCTACCCCTAACATTTCTAGTACCAGATTGAATAGGAGGGGTGATAGTGTACATCCTTGTTTTACTCCTGATCTTATTGGAAACGCTTCTAGCTTATCCACCTTACATATAATACTTGCTGATGGCTATAAATAGATGCTACCTCTTATCTTAAGGAAGACTCCATTTATTTCTATACTTTCTAGTATTTTTAATGGGATTGGATGTTCTATTTTGTCAAAAGCCTTTTCTGCATCTATTGAGATAATCATATGGTTTCTGTTAGTTTTATTGTTGACATGATCAATTATACTCATGAATTTTCCTAATATTGAACCACCCTTGCATTCCTGGAATAAATGCTACCTGATCAAAGTGTGTCATTTGGGTGATAAGTTGCTGTAGTCTTTTTACTAATATTTTGTTTAAAATTTTTACATTTATATTCATGAGGGAAATTGGTCTATAATTTTCTTTCTCCTTTTTGTCTCTTCCCAATTTAGGTATCAGTACCATATTTGTGTCACAAAGAGAATTTGGTAGGGCTCTTTCTTCACCAATTTTCCCAAATAGTTTGTAGAGTATTGGAAACAATTGTTCTTTAAATGTTTGATAGAATTCACTAAAAATACATCTGACCCTGAAGATTTTTTTCCTAGGGAGTTCATTGATGGCTTGTTTGATTTCTTTTTCTTAGATATGGTTAAATAATTTACTTCCTCTTCAGTTAATCTGGGCAATTTATATTTTTGTAAATATTCATCCATTTCACTAAGATTGTCAAATTTACGTGCATACAATTGGGCAGAATAATTCCTAATTATTGTTTTAATTTCCTCTTCATTGGAGGTACATTCACTCTTTTCATTTTTTATACTCAGTTTGATTTTCTTCTCTCTTTTTTTTATCATATTGACTAAAAAAGTCTATCAATTTTATTGTTTTTCTACCATAAAACCAGCTCTTAGTTTTATTTATTAGTTCAATGGTTTTCTTAAATTAAATTTTATTAATCTCTCCTTTCTTTTTCATTATTTCTAATTTAGTATTAAATTGGGGATTTTCAATTTGTTCTTTTTCTAGCTTTTTCAGTTTCATGCCCAGTTTATTGATATCTATTTTCTCTATTTTATTTATGTATGCATTCAGGGATATAAAACTTCCTCTAAGAACTGCTTTTGCCACATCCCACAAGTTTTGGTATGTTTTTTCATTATTGTCATTTTCTTGAATGAAGTTACAAATTGTTTCCATAATTTCTTGTTTGACCCACTTATTCCTTAGGATTAAGTTATTTAATTTCCAATTAGTTTTTAGTCTATCCTTCCATGACCCTTTTTACATATAATTTTTTATTGCATCGTGATCTGAGAAGGATGAATTTAATATTTCTGACTTTCTGCACTGAATTTGGAGGTTTTTATGCTCTAGTACGTGGTCAGTTTTTGTGTATGTGCCATGTACCACTGAAAAAGTATATTACTTTTTATATCCATTCAATTTTCTCCAGAGGTCTACCATATCTAGCTTCTCTAAGATTCTATTTACCTCCTTAACTTCTTTCTTGTTGATTTTGAGGTTAGATTTATCAAGCTCAGAGAGGGGGAGATTGAGGTCCCCCATTAGTATAGTTTTGCTATCTATTTCTTTTTCTTCCTCTAACTCCCTTAACTTCTCCTCTAGGAATCTGGATGCTGTACCCTTTGGTGCATAAATGTTTAGTAATGATATTGCTTCATTTTCAATGGTACCTTTTACCAGGATATAGTTTCTTTCCTTATCTCTTTTAATTAGATCTATTTTTGCTCTTGCTTTGTCTGAGATAAGGATTGCTATCTTTGCTTTTTTTTTTTACTTTGGCTGAAGCAGAATATATTTTACTCCAGCCTTTTATCTTTACCCTGTGCATATTCTCTTTTTTCCCCAAATGTATTTCTTGTAAACAGCATATTGTAGGATTATTTTAAATCCATTCTGCTATCAGCCTCCATTTTATGGGAAAGTTCATCCCATTCACATTCACAGTTATGATTACTATCTGTGTTTTTCCCTCCATCCTGTTCCCTCCCCTGTTTATGCTTTGATTTTTCCCTTCTTCCTTCCCCTCCTTAAGAGTTTTCCTTTTCACCACCACCTCACTCAGTATTCCCTCCTTATCAGCCTCCCTCCCTTTTCCTACTCTTCCCTATTACAACTTCTTCCCTCCCTTCTAACCAACCCTCTCCCCCTTTTCTTAGACCTTTCCCCTTCCTACTGCCTGTAGGGTATGACAGATTTTTATACTTAAGGCAGTATGTTATTTCTTCCTTGGACTAAGATTGACAAGAAGAGATCTTATGCAATGCTCTTCTCCCTCCCCTCTTTCCATCTATTATGATAGGTTTTATGTCCATTCTGGATAGAGTCCTATACTTAACTAATTATGTTATTTTGTCCTTTCGCCAGAACCAATGAGGGTGAAGTTCATGTAATATTCATCTCTCTCCCTTCTTCCCCTCTACTATAATATGTTTTTATGCATCTTTATGTGGCATAATTTACCCTTTTCTGCTACATTCTTTCCTCTTCGTCCATTGTGGTCCCTTTGCACCCCTTATCATCATTTTAATTTATACCCACCCCCTCTATTTATCTATATCTCTTTTAAATGTTGTAATAAGTAAACAATTCTCAATATTAGCAGGTATCAGCTTCCCATATAGGGATGTAAAGAGTTTGCTCTTATTAAATAACAAGTTGTGTGTGTATGTGTGTGTGTTTCCCTATTTACCTTTCTATGTCTCTCTTGAGTCTTGTAATTGGAGATGGAATTTTTCCATTGAGGTCTGGCTGGAAGGTCTGGAAGTCCTTTATATCTTTGAATGACCAACTCCTTGCCTGAAAGATTATGCTTAATTTCACTGGATAACTGATTCTTTGTCGTAACCCAAGCTCTTTTGCCTTGTGAAATATCATATTCCAGTCCCTCTGATCTTTCGATGTAGAAGCTGCCAGATCCTGTGCTATCCTCACCACTATATATGAATTGTTTCTTTCTGGCTGCTTGAAGTATTTTCTCCTTTACCTGGTAGTTGTGGAATTTGGCTACAGCATTTCATGGAGTTTTCAATTTCGGATCTCTTTCAGGAGGTGTCCAGTGTATTCTCTTGCTATCTATTTTACCCTCTTGTTCTAGGATCTCAGAGCAGTTTTCCTTGATGAGCTCTTGGAAGATGTCATCCAGGTTATTTTTTTTAATCATGATTTTCTGGTAGACTAATAATTCTTAGATTATTTCTCCTGGATCTATTTCCCAGGTTAGTTATTTTTCCATTGAGGTATTTTACATCTTTTTCTAATTTTTCATTCTTGATGTTTTGTTTGGCTGATTCTTGGTGCCTCTTAGAGTCATTAGCTTCAATTTGGTTGATTCTAATTTTTAGTGAATTATTTTCCTCAGTTTTCGAAGCTCCTTTTCCATATGTTCAGATTTTATTTTTAAGGATTTATTTTCTCCAGTTAGATTTTGAACCTCTTTTTCCATTTCACACATTTTGCTTTTTAAGGAGCTGTTTTCTTCATTGAAATGTTTTTCTATTTTTGCAATTTTGATTTTAAAACAATTAGTCATTTTATGTTCTATTTCTCTAATTT
>CM053600.1:95041766-95065285 GCA_028646575.1 Pseudocheirus occidentalis
GAAACGGGAAGGAGATTGACTTCATAATTACCTGGAGAGGCCTATACTAATTGATGCTGAGTAAGAAGAGCGGAACCAGGAAAAATTTGTACATAGTCACAGATACATCATATGTATGACGACCAGTTTTGAAAAACTGGACGCTTCTCAGCATCGCACAGTTAAAAGACAACTATACAAGTCTCAGGATGGAAGGAGATATCTACATTCAGAGAAAGATCCAGAAAGAGTAGAGTTTAAAAGGAGACTGAAGCAATGCATGCTATCATTCTTTTCGATGTTTGGCTTTTGTTTCTCTTTTCTCATTGTTCACTCCATTGGCTATAACACCTATTCAACCAGACTATTGGACAATGTGAAGGAGTTTGCAGATCCTACACATGATTGTATGCCACCATGGCAGGGGTGGGGGAGAAAAATCTGAAATTCAGTTGACTCTGGAACTGAATCTTGTAACCTAAAAGTAAACAAACAAGTCAATAAAATTGAAAAAAAAAGCCGATTGAAACAACTTAAATATGATGGTGCCACAATTAGAATTATACAAGCCCTAGCAGCAGAAATATTAAAGACTGCAGGTCTTGGAACACAACATATTGAAGAGCAAAAGAACTGGGGCTCCAGTCAAAAATATCATATCCTTCAAAGTTAACTATTATCTTGAGCAAAAAAAAATAGACATTTGATAAACTTTCAGATTTTCAAGATTTTGTTTAAAAAGCCCTGAATTTATTAGACAGTTCAACATATAAGAACCAATATAAATATAAGGTAGGTAACAAAGACTGATTATAAGGGATCCATGAGGACAGACTATTTATTTTTATGTATGTAAAATATAAAATGTATGTCTAAGATTCTATTAATAATTGGGTAATTCATAAGAAAGATGAGGGAAAACCTGGGTATAATATGAATTTAAAAAGTAAAATCATCTAGGAACAGCTACAAAGGGTAAATATTTTCTACAAATGAAGTGCAAAAGGAAGAATTAATACAAAGAAATAGATGGGGGAGGAGGGCTTGTAGTTCTGGTAATCTACTTCCATCAGAAATGGGTGTAAGAGGAAACAATACACATATATTTAGAAGAGTATAGAAGTCTTCTAAATTCAGAAGAAATAAAATAGTAGATGCATAGGGAGTGGGGAGAGGACAAGGGAGGGATCTTTAGAGCAGAGGGTGAGAGAATAGGGGTATAGAAGGGTGTTTAGATTCATGAGAATGGGAGGATAGGGGAGGGATCCTTAGAGGAGGGTAGGCAAGTCATAAAAGGGCAAGGTAGTGGGTAATAATAAAGGAGAGGAGGCAGAAGGGATAGGAAACAAGAGATATGCATATACATAAAAACAAAGATCAGGAGTGGAATAGGTTCTGGAACATATATGTGTGTGTATACATGTATGTATTATGTACGTATGTATGTGTATATATGTATATGTGTGTATATGTATATGTATATAAGTATAGCCATGGAGAAACATATATAAACTTTATTGTGGCATTCTGGGGAAAGAAAAGGTAGAGGAAGGGGGGAACAAAAGAACAAAGTAAACATGTACATAGCAGAGAACAAAAGAAAACTCACAAGGAAGCAAGAAAAGATGGACAATTCTCAACACAAGTATTATTTATCATTGTTACATATTTAGAATCCTCTTATGTTTTCCTATCCATACAACATGCTTTTATTTCTTTCTAACTTTGTATTTAAGTTCCAGTATTTAAAGTTATGATATGTTTTTGTTTCTTTTAATTCTCTAGTTGTGTTCTGGCATTTGAGTCTAAAATGAAACTTTGGGGAAAAAAAGATATTTGAAGATAGATAACATGGCTAAATTATGCCTCTTCTTTCACCTATACATTCTGATTCCTTCTATCAATCTTCCTCAGTCAATTTATTTTCTTAGGTGAGGCTCTGCCAGTTGTTAGAGCTTTCTCCTTTCTCAAATAATCTCATTTTTCCTTTTCTCTGTACCACTGCATACCTAACTCTAGAAGAATTCAAACTTAATCAGGACTATTTTGATTATTTTTGTTTGTATCTCCCACTAACAGCCCAGCACAGTCCTTTACCCAGATAGCATAGTGGCCCTTCTTGGCTGAGGACACACGGGTTGGTGGCCTTCACTGGTCTCTTCTGCCCTTTACTTGTCATCAAGATCTGCCCTAGATTCATGGCTGTGGTGCCACTTGATTTCTCATTGGATTTCACAATTCTCACATTCACTGGTTCTTTACTTAGAAATACCCTGAGTGCTGTAGAAGAAAGTTGGTACTTGTTCAAAATGGTTATGAGCTTAAACTTGAGTTTTTTATGCAATACAACAATAACTAAGGGATAAAGGAAGTAAGTACTCCCTCTATCCAAGAAATATTTTTTTAAAATGTACCCAACATACAAACATATGTCAGTTATGGAACAGGTAGGTTATTTATCTATCAATAATTAATAAATAATTAATAAAGAATCATTGAATTTTTACTACAAAATACAGTAACTTGTCACTACTAACACAATCATTTGGAAGATAAATAATTAAATCTCATTGTTATATTAGCTGTTTATGCAAGACTGCTGATGAACTGGTTTAAACCACTTCTCAAGAGCATAGTCTGATCAAATACCAAGCATAGTCTTAGTATGCTTTTCTCTTCCAAAGTCTACTCTTTTTCTAATGCTGATTCTTCCTTTACTGCTGAAATCCAAGTATTCTTTGTCTATAGTATTCTCCTGATCCACTAGTCCTAAACATAAATGTGTGAAAGATCTGTGATTTTCTCAACCTAGAACATTCCCAGTGTTGGAACACCCTCCACCAACACAGATGTCAAGTCATCTTTGACTTTTGTATAATTCCAAGGGAGTTACCTGAGAAACAGAAAAGTTAAAGGACTTGCCCAGGGTAACACAATGATGTCAAATCTAAAACCATCATTTTATCCAGCATTCTGTGTTAACCTCCATTTCAGTTTGGTAGTACAATTGAAAAAAAAAAAAGGAAATGAGGTAAGTGTGATATGGTCCTTCTTAATGAAGACATGATAACGCAATGATTACTACTTCCCTATTTAATTATACACAAACCATCCCTTTAATAATAGGTTCTAGTATTTTGTCAGGAATTGAAGTCAAACTCCCTGACTCAGATACATCTTGAAGACTTTATCTTCTTTTCATTTTGAATACTAATACACCATTTACAATTTCTAACCCTATAAACTTCTGCCCTTGTTCATTTTTCAAAAATTATTTGGTGAATACAGTGTTAGATATGGTGTTAAGGTGCTATGATATACAAGCACTAGTAAGACACTGCACCTCTCTGGGTGTCAATTTCTTCATCTTAAAATAAGGAGTAAATTGAATTAATTGAGGACAACTTGGTGGTCTCTTACCATCTTTTTACTTACTTTAGCTTTTAAATTACTATTAACTACTTTTTATCCTCAGAGATCATTATCCTTGTTAAAGAAACAAGAAACAAAATAAGATTTGCTAGTTTTTCTTTCTATTTTCATTACACAATTCATCTTGAACACTGCTTTCTTCCCATTTTAAGATTCTTATATATAAAACTTACATTTGTATAAGCTTATATGTGAAAATATATAGGCCAGATTATCTATGAAACCCCGTTTATTATCAGCTTCAGGTTATTCTGAACTTTAATATTCCTGACACTGTTTCTGTAAAATTGTACCTCTCATTTATAGTCATCTATCATCTGGCTTCCACTTTCTGCTTACAATTTAATTTGTACAACAAGTTCTATTTTTGTTGTTATTTGTATCAGCCTTTTTTTGGACAGCCCTTTTCTTTCTCCTCAGAATTATTTAATCAGCCTTTAGAGCTTCTGATATATGATAGTCAATTTCTCCTATGGAATTGTAGTTCCTGGAATTCTACCACTGTCTTTAGATTCTTTGAAAAATAATTCTCCAAAACTTTTGAATGTATGTCTTAGGATACCCAACTTTGTCTCATGAATTCTGAGATGAAATCATGGCTACCTTCCAAGATTCCATTCTTTCTATTTCAAAATAAAGTTGGTAGAAAACCTGTGTGACGTAAAGAATGAAGTAGTCTCAACCTTGGAGTCTGAATTATCTAAGTTCCTGTCCAGACTCACACCTGTGTAGACTTTCTGAATCTAGACTAGTCATTTAGTTTTAAGGGGCTCACATACAACTCTGTAAAGCTGCAAGATTCAAAATGTTTCCATATCTGTATAATAGAGGGAATTTCCTCACTAAGAGTACCCTACACCAATGAAATCACAAGTCTGGACCAAAACAAAAAGGAGAGTTTTTCAGAATTTGTTGGAAGATAGCAATTCTCTTACTATTATTTATAAAATTACTATTAAGGCAATTTATTAGCATCTCTGTTCATGGCAGAAACAGAGATCTAAGGGATAGATGTCCTGATACTTTGAGAACCCTTCTCCTTCCCATATCCATTATTACTATAGTATGCCTCAGGTCCAGATCTGTGATTATACTCTTTATCTAGTATTTCCTTTTGTCTGAATGGTCTGTAATTTATTCTCTCCATTGACCTACATTCAGATGCCTTCCACCTCTGCCTATTGAATCTTCTCACAGAAGTACATCTACCCCACCCCACCCCTATACCTTTCATCTGTTTTATTCATTTAATATTTTATCCCACCTCAAAATATCTTTGATTTCCTGGGGTCAAGTTTGCCCCATTGTGTTAGTATCTCTGCTTCACTTTGTGTTATTATCCAAATTTTACATATGTGTATAGTTTTTTTCATGCCTTATATTACACCTATCTTGTGTCCTATGGTTTAGCAGTCTCTCTTCAAATATTCATTTTCTTATGCTGTAAATGCTTTTTTTCTATGGTATCTGACCTGTCAGATATACGTGGAAAGTATTCTTCCTCTCCCTTTTTACTTTAAACCTTCCTGGATAAGATTCATAGGAGTTCAGGAAATATATATATTTACTGTATTAGGTGATTCTCTCCCTGTCTGTTTAGGGTTCATATGTCTCCTTCAGCATCTCCCAGAAAGGAGTCACCATGACTTATTTTTCCCCCTTCGCTCTCATACTGATTGCAGACCTACATAGTCATTTCTTGGAGCACTAAGACTGATTTCTCCTTAGAGGGTTCAGATCCACCCTCATACATTTTCTTATTTTGATCTAAACCTAAAATCCTTGAAACAAGCAACTCCTGGTGTAGAAATCCCTTTACAATGTAGATCATCAACACATTATTTACAATGTGTTCTTGGAGAGCTGCCTGAGGCACTGAGAGGTTAATTGGCTTGTTTGTGGTCACTGCAGCCAGCATGGGTTGAAGGCAGGCTCTTTCTGATTCCAAGAGCCTCATACTTGTTACATTTCTCCAAATATGCAATGGTTAGTCAAGCCATTTTACTCTATCCCGCAAATTCTTTCAAACTCCAACCTCCTGACATGAATGAGAATTCTCCTCATTCGTTCATTCATTCATTCATTCATTCAATTCCTCATTCAAAAGAAAATCATTTTCTTTCTTTCTTTCTTTCTTTCTTTCTTTCTTTCTTTCTTTCTTTCTTTCTTTCTTTCTTTCTTTCTTTCTTTCTTTCTTTCTTTCTTTCTTTCTTTCTTTCTTTCATTTCTGTTCATTTGAAGACCATTTCATTCTTCCTAAAGACCTGAACAAATAATTTCCCTCTGACAGGAAGGTCAACCTGTACTTTCTATACGTTTTCTATTGTTACTGGTAGAAGCACAGTTGCAGCATTCTCTTTGCAAAACTTACATTTCCTTTCATATTGCTGGAAGCAATACCCTTAGTCCTTTGTCGCTGATGTTGGTACTTCTTTGACTAACATCCATGGAAAGCTTTGTATTTGTTACTACTCTTCACCACACTGGGAGCTTAGTACGTATGGATTCTTGAGGGAGCCTTTGTTTATTAAGCATATCAGTTGGGATTAATGTATCAGATTAATGTTTAATATTTCTCATTTTATTTAATTTTACCCTAAAAACCAGAGCCTTGAGGAAATAAGATCCAGGAAGGGTAATCGGATAGAGATTAATAACAGTAGCCATTATTTATCCAGAACTTTAAGGTTTATGAAGCACTTTACATATATTATGTCATTCAGTCTTCATAACAACCCAGTTAAGTAGGTGCTTTTACTATTCGTATTTTACAGATAAACAAACTGAGTTTAAGGGAAGTTAAGTGACTTAGCCAGGATTAAATAGCTAGTAAATGCTGATACAGGATTTGAACTCAAATTTTCCTTACTCCAAGGGAGTAGTGAGGTGATGTAATAGACAGAGGGCCCATCCTGGTGTCAAGACCCATCTTCCTTAGTTCAAATCTGTCCTCAGACACTTACTAAAGACTTGACTGAAGAAATCACTTAATTCTATTTGCCTCAGTTTTCTCTTCTATAAAATGGACTGGACAAGGAAATGGCAAATCATTACAATACCTTTGCCAAGATAACCCAAATGGAGTCACAAAGAATTCAACATGACTGAACAATAAAAATTCCCTGGCTCCAAAAGGTTAAATTACCAAAAAGAAAGTTGAGAGTGTATGTTGCATAAAAAACAATCCTCCTACGTGTACACTTTTCCCCAAAATCCAGTCAACCCTTTTGCCGGTCTAAATTTTTCTTTGATTATTTCCTTGTTGATACTCATTTAGATTTTTTTTTCAGAATTCAAGGACAGATTCAGTTTGTGCCACTATATCAGAACAAATGGTTGAAAAGTAAACATTTCAGTCCATCAGCCTATCATTTACTGAATAATGAGTTTCCCTGTTTTCAGAAATAACTGGTTACTCTGCTATCAAGTACAGTAAGCTAAAGGTACTAATATTAGGAGCCTCCTTTTTTTTTTTTAACCTAGTCACTTATGGAGCAAAGGCAATTTTCAAAGCAGTTGTACAAAACTTAATACCAAACCTGGATGTTCAGATTTATCATGTAGTTTGAAAATACAGCTAAGGATTATTTTTTCCACTACCGTTAGACATGTTTTCTTGGTTTAGATTCTTTTCTTGCTAATTACTGTGTACTCATGGGGCACTCTGTAAAGACAAATCACTTCCCACAGAGTGCAGTTTTCAAGCACAGATAGGCATTCTAAATTAAATTTGTGTTTGCAAAAAGCAAAACAAAACAAAACCAAAAAACCCCAAACCCACCAACAACAAACAACCACTGTTTACTATTTTGTATGTTACTCACCCAATGAGATACCTGATAGGTGAAAAGCCGAAGTCTCATATCTGTCAAGATATTCAGACATCACTCAGAAGTGATGCTGAGAAGGAAGACACACAGGTGTCAAAACACATCCACTGTCCAAAAGGGCAATCTTTTCAAAAGTGTCAAGAGCAGAAATATTTCTAAATATCTAGTCCACCTCTTTCCCTCACCTTTTCACTAAATTAAAGAATATATTTCTCTCAGAGCTCAGTATAGATAGAATATATGCTTGTGTGATACATATATATATATGTGTGTGTATGTATATATATAAGTATATATATATAGATATAGATATAGATATAGATATCCTTGAAACTTGAAAGAAATGAATTTTTATATTTGCATTGGTAAGTAGAATAAACTTCTTCCTTGAAGATGTGAACTGAGGCAATGTATGAAATTTCTTCCTGTCTTCAAAATACTTCCCTCAGTTGCCCTCCTACATTCCTGACATACTGCTTACTTCTCTGAGTTATGGAAAGTTAGCTTCTAAAATGCAAATATGTAAGAGGATTCTGGGAAGATGGCAGAGTAGGTAAGAAAATTCCAAGCTCTCAAGATCTTCCTCCACAAAAGAGACAAAATAGCTCCTCTGGGCAAACAAAGAGCAGTAAAAGCAAATAAGAGTATGGGCAGAACAGGGGTACCCTTGGGACAATTGGAGAAGACCTGAAGAAAAATCCTAGTACTAGATTTCCTCCCTGTAAAGAGTAAACAGCTCCAGAGGCTACATTCTACTTTAATAACCAGCTGCAAACTGCTTAAACAACAAGTGGCAAGCCCTGGGTTTAGTTGCGTTGGGAGGCTGCCTTGGGCCTGGCTATAGGAACTTTTACCCATGGGACAGTGAGGAGGAGTTGGGTATCTGACCTGGTGAAGATCTTGGTTTGAGTTCAAGGTCAAGGCTCAGAGGCCAAAAGCACTATCCCCCTACCCCAGGACTAGAGGTGATTAAAAAACTATATTATTACCTCCCCCAAATGCACAGGCAAAGGGGAAAGAATCCAATCGGAGAGAGAGCTACTATGGTAAGAGAGAAGACTGGGGTTCCTTCAGAGGAGGATACTGAAGCAAAGAAATCCTTTTCTACCCCAAAGAGTAATGTCAAAAGGTCACCTGCCCAAAAAATTCATTGAGGAACTTAAAAAAGACTTTAAAAATCAGTTAAGATAGATTGAGGGAAAATTAAAAGGAAAAATAAGAATAGTGCAAGAAAAACAAGAAGATTATGAGAATAAAGTGAACCAATAAGAAAAGGAGATCCACAATATTAAGGAAGAAAATAACACCTTGAATGTCAGAATTGGGCAAGGAGAAGGCAGTGAAGTTATGAGATGAAGAAATACACACACACACACACATATACACACACGTGTGTGTATATGTATATACACATATATCAAGACATATGAAAAAATAGAAAAGAATGTGACACATCTCATATGAAAAACAGTGGATATAGAGAATAGATCAAGAAGAGAAAAAATAAGAATAACTGGATTATCTGAAAGTTCTAATAAAAAATAATCTTGTTACAATAATACAAGAAATATTTAAAGAAAATTGTACTGAAACATTAGAACAAGAGGGAAAGTAGAAATAGAAAAAATTCATCAATCACCACCTGAAAGAGATTCTACAAGGAAAACTCACAGGAATATTACAGTTAAATTCTGTAGCCTCCAAATCAAGGACAAAATATCATGAGCAACAAGAAAAAAACAATTTATATATGATGGTACCACAATTAGAATCACACAAGACCTAGCATCGGTGAGACTTACAGATCCCAGATCTTGGAACACTATATATTGATGAGCAAAAGAACTGGGCTGAAAATAGGACACCAGCAAAGCTATGCATAATTTTGAATGAAAAAAAATGGACATTTGATCAACTGTCAGGCTAGCAGGACTCTGCTAAAAAAAACAAATGAATCGTAAACTCAGTAGATTTGACATACAAGAGGCAACAGAAATATAAGATACATACCAATGACCAATTACATGGGACTCAATAAGGATAGAATGTTTACCTTTTATGTATGGAGAATGTAAAACCTATGTCTAAGATTATTACTAGTAATTAGGAAGATTGGGATAGACCTGAGTATGATAGGACTTTATAAAATAAAATTGTTCAAGAACAGCTAAAAGAGTAATTATCCTATGCAAATGAGGTGCAAGAGGAAAAACCAACATGGAGGAATTAGATGAGGGAAGGGGACTGTTAGTTCTGGAAACCTACTTTCATTGGAAATGGGTTTAAGAGGGGAAAATACATATGCATGTAGCAGAGTAAAAAAGTCTTCTAAATTAAAAAAAGAAAAAAGTTCTAACAGGATAGGGAGGGGGAAGGATAAAGGAGGGATCTTAAAAAGGGGAAGGTGAGGAAATACATTAAAAGGAGGGTATATAAGGGCATTTCAATTTTGGAGAATGGAAGGGTAAGGGAGGGATTGCTGAAGTGGGGGTAGGTTGACAGGAGGGCAAGGTAGATAGAAGTACAGTAGAGGAGTTAGGAGATATGCACAAATATGAAAACAAAGACTAGGAGTAGAATCTCTTAGGGAAAATATATGTTTATATATGTATGTATGTGTAATATATGTAAAAATATATATGTATGTATGAAAATGTATCCATACTCAGTTGTAGCTTTAGGGTGATGGGGAGGGGAGAGGAAGGGGGGAAATGAACAAAGTAAAAAGTGCACAGCAGAGAACAAAAGAAAATCTACAAGGAAGAGAAAAAAAAGATGGATAGCTTTCAACTTAACACACATTGTTTAATATGTAGGCTATCTTCATATGATAAGTTATTGTTATATATTTTGAACCCTCTCCTATGTTCCCCGATATACATGCCATGTTTTCTTCCTTTTCTTATTTTATAGTTAAGTGTATATTTTTTCTTTTCTTTTTATGTTTTTAAGTTTTAGTATTGGTCTAAAATTAAAAACAATGCAAATATTCTCTATTTTAGGTAAATGAATTAGTGCACTATTGTATCCCTTTTATTCCTCTCCATGTTGTACTCTAGATTTCTTTCCTTCCCTTTCAAGCTTCCTTTTGGGTGATGTCATTAGAATCTAAGCTCCTTGAAGATAGGAATTGCCTGTATTTCTGCTGGTTTTTGAATTCTCAGTGCCTAGCACTGTGTGAACTTGTTGGTTTGTTATCAGTCAGTACTGTGTGTAGAGAGCTTTTCAGATTAACACTGGTAAAACACAGCAGTGCTGAGACTCAAGAGATAGTTTAGTCTTGAAATGGAAAGAGGGAAGTTAGCATGAGGAGGTAGGAAAATACAGTGGCCTCAGGGAATGAGAATGGGAGCAGGGTTATAACAATATAAATTAATGTGTTTATAAGTTATAATAATAAATAATAGCTTTTACTAATGGCTGACATTTTGTGCTTTATGGCTTACAAAATGCTTTCCCTACATAATCTTATTTGCTGCTTACACAAATTTTGCAAAGGAGTCACTACAGGTATTTTTCTTTATTTTACAACTGAGGGAATGGAGACAGGTTCAGTAACTCATTCACAGTCACACAGCTGGTAAATTGTGGCAGGGGAATCTTGAACTTGGGCTTTTGATTCAAAGATTGCTGCATTTTCCCACTAAATTATCCCAAATGTCTCTAAAGGTAAGTGGAGATTAGGGGTTGACAGAAGGAAAGAGAAACAGAAACATCCTGGAAGAGATAAAAATTAATAATAATAATAATTGTAATAATAACTAACATTTATTAAACATCTACTGTGTGGCATGCATTGTGCTAAGTGCTTTATGAATATTATCTGAGAGATGGACCAATACTGTTAACCTAGACCAGGATCACTGAGTAGCAGGAAGCTCTATATTGCATAGAGTCCATAGACCTAGTGATATAAAAAAAGATCCAGGGACCAACTAGTCCAACCCACTCCTTTTACATATGAGGAAACTGAAGCCCAAAAAGTTTAACTGACTTACCTAAGGTCACACAGGTGGTATTGGACATAAGATCCGAACTGAGGTTCTCTGGTTCCGGAGCTAATCGCTTTGCCAAATTGTATAGATATGTATTAATGTAGTTATAGAGATGATGGGTACTGCCAAAAGAAAAAAGGGAAAGACTGGCAGTCCTATGGGGCTAAATATTCAGAATGAAATTTCTGGACCCAAAAGAAATGACAGCAGAACCCTGAATGGGAGAGTTTACATGTTTGAGGAATGGCTTATTTTGCTTCAAAATGCAGGAACTTCCTAGGCTCAAGAGGGACATGAAAGAAAAATTTTACCTAATTTACAACTTTCCTTAGGATCAGGCCTGCTTAGCAATACAGACCTTTGGATAGGGGACAGAGAAAGGGCAGAAGACTGATCTTAACATTATTGTCTGATGGATCTAATTTGAATTCTTTATAGAATTCCACTGGAAATTTTTGGTTTCCTTTATTATTTTTTTAAAATAGAATTAGTAAACTATCAGACAAACAAGTAACTGTGAGAAAGAAGCTTTTCTTCCTTTTACCAAGAAAAGTTCTCTACCTAACTTCCCTATGTCTGTTGAGGACACTACCATCATTCTGGTTACTTGGGTTTGCAACCTTGGAGTGATCCTTAGCTCATATTTGCTCAACTTATGTATCTAAGATCTCCTGACCTACATAATTGTCAATCCTCTAAGAAATACAGTTGAGACATTTAAAGGATCCTTGCCTCTCTGTCGCTCAATCATTTCAGTCATGTCCAATTCTTCATGATCCCATTTGGGATTTTCTTGGCAAAGATACTGGCATGGTTTGCCATTTCCTTCTCTTTCCTTCATTTTATAGATGAGGAACCTCAGTGCAAATAAGGGACCTCAGTTCAGGCAAATAGCCATTAAGTGTCTCAGGCCAGATTTAAACTCACAAAGATGAGTCTTCCTGCCTTCAGGCCTGTCACTCTCTTCATTGTACCACCTTACTGCCCCAAGCTGTCCTTGATCCTAGTCAGTTCAGTTATGCCCTTTTCACTAAAGGAAATAAAGCATATATTTCAGTAGGTGGGAAGAGAACTATGTACTCATCTGAGGGAACCAAAGAGAACATAACATTTGGCTTAGAGAAGTCAGGTCAGAGCTTTGACTCCGAGATATTTTAAGAGTTACTTCACTGAAGAAAGGGTTGTATAGACAATGTAACGCCATGCACTAGCATCTTCCCAAAAGAATGCTACTGTGAACAGCTTTTAAGGTTCAGATTAGACAGTATAGGTAACATTCCATTTATTCCATTACAAATCAAGGTACAGTATAATATTCACAGCATTACATCTTATCACAGAAAATCACAATATAGTGTTCACAACAGCTTAACATTAGGATGGCCACATAGTTTTCACTACAGTGGCCACAATATTTAGAACAAGGAACAAAAGAATAATCATCTGGTTTCCCTAAGGGGGAATCCTTCCTTACTTAACCATTCAGTCATTTCACAGTACAATAATCAATCATCCACTCATGGAGAAATCACAAATTAATTTAGTCACTTATGTAGAAATCAGTCACTAAGTATCATTAAGCACTAAATACAATCATTAGAAAATTACACAAACCCTCCACCCCTTGGTGTCTAGTGAACTCAATTTTATCACACATCAAAGAGGAGGCCTTTTCTTCGTCTTGACTTGGGGTGGTTTCTCAGATTCTCTGGATCCCCTTCCATGCTTCCAGCTCCTACCTGAATCCAACAAACAGTCACCTGGATTCAGAGGCAGACATCTACCATATACTTGTCCAGCCCTCCAGGCAGTTCTGAGTACACACTGAAGTTCACAGGGTCCAGCACATCTCAAACCCCTCATAACTTCTGTTGCTGGGAACTCAAGGATCAACCAAGTCACAAACAAACAAAGACTTATCCCTGTCATGCTTCTGTAGTTCTCTAGCAGTTTGGCTGGTCCTAGGACCCAAAAGGTATCTCAGCCTTCTAGAAGGCAGCAACTTCAGCCTTCACCAGATTCTGGTTTCAAGAAAATTCTGCCAACTCACTTCTCAGTCAGCTTCCACATGCTGGGAGAGAAATTCTCTCTCTCTCTCTCTCTCCCTCTGTCTGTCTTTCTCTGTCTCTCTCTCTCTGTCTCTCTGTCTGTCTGTCTGTCTCTCTCTCTCTTTCTCTCTCTCTCTCTTTCAGCTGGCTTCAGTCTCCACAATTCTTCCTCCACCAGGAGCTACCCACAAGAAAATTCTGTCTCTCTGTCTCTGTAACTCTTCTTATATATACACACACATACATTGGCTTCCTATCTCAGCCAACCCCCTCCTCCCATTAAGCAACAGGAGACAGAGTTTACGCCCTCTGCCTCTTTCACAGAAGTACTTAGGCCTTAGTTACTAAGGACCAAGTAACTGCTAAATTAATTACCTTTACAATAACATAGTAGAGAAAAGATATTTATAATGAAAAAGCAGAATTTCCAAGATTATTGATCTAGTACCTGATGCAGAGAGGAGTAGATTAGGGTCTTGGAAAAACCTGGTGTGGGTCCTTAGTAGCAAGCATGACCAATAAGAACAGCTGTCTACAACAGAATTTTGAGGTAGAGAAGTACTGAAAATCTCCATGCCTTTTCTGTGTATCTCAGTCATGTTTCCTGAAGTAATTTTTTGAAAACTGATAAGCCGCTAACCACAGTATAAAAATTACTCCAAATAAAACTGCCACAAAAGTTCTGTTAAAATATTTCTGAAGAACTGAGGCATGTATGTGAGATTAATAATACATGTTCATACCATGCATTTCCCTCTAAACCCACCATTCTTTTCACCCTCCTTGTGTCTATTGAGGGTACTACTCTCCTTCTGGTTACTTGGAAGGAAACTTGAATTGATCTTTAACTCATATTTGCTTACCTTGCATATCTCATTAATTGCTAGGTCTTGTTAGTTCTATCTTCACAACATTTTTTTCAATCTCTAAACAATGTCAGGAAAGACATGTAGGACAGGAAGAAATATTGATTGGTCAGGTGTGAAGGTCAAGGGATGACCAATAGACAGCTCTTGTACTCTATTGGTATCCTCACAAAGTCAGGAAAAATCAAAGGAAGGCTCCAGAGTATTAGGTGTATTCACTTTTATTTATTTATAATATTTGGGAGGACATGGATAATATTTGAATATGATGGACAGATATAAGTGAGTTGAAGTCTGCATAGTTAGAGAAAACATTAAAATCAATGAGATCACAGATCTACTTGAGTAATGAAAAGGAATATTTCTACCATATTTGTATGCCAATATTTTCTCCCATAATGTTTCTTTTTAATTTCAATGTTATACTGATATTGTTGTACACTTATGAGTTATGGAACACTAGTCTCTGAAGTCTTAAAATTGAGCATCCGTTAATTGAAGTTAACATAGAATCACATAGTGAGTGTGAGCAGGAAGCAAAACATAACAAATGAAAACTTCAAAGGTCCAGTGTAAAAGGTAACATCAGAGATTTGCATTATCAGGAAAAAATATTATTGATATCCCACTTGCTCTGATGGTATCCACAGAATATTAAGAGAAACTGATGAAGGACCCCAGCAAGTTGTGGACATATGGAATATATGGACCTGAGCCTTGCAGGGTAGGCCAGAATAGATGGGTTGCAATGTGCAACACTGGAGAGAATATTCAAATTGATCAGCTACTCTTTTTAAGTATTTGAGAGCTAAAAAAAATACAATAAATATGAAACATACAAAGAAAACTGGGTAGACCTATAAGAAGTAAAAAGAGTATATTTGCTGAACTTGAATTTAAATGAAGAAGAGTGACAGAAAGAAGGAAAAACAATGTAAAGGTGACAGGCCTGACCACAGGATAAAATTATCTTCTTTAATTGTTTGTTCTTTATTAAGTCACCTGATTTGACTTTGTTATAGGCTGGGGGTTTGGTATCAGATTTGTCCTTTGTTTTGTAAGGTGGAGAGACAGTTTACCTTTAAGTGTGGGGAGTTGGGATTGCTTTAGATTATTTTATCAACACATAGGGGAAAATGGGGTTTGGCATGGGACCTATTGTTGGCCAATCAATGTGCTCAGAGTGGATATAAAGAGCATTTTTTTCTTTTGAGCAGAAACCCTGAGGGTCTTTCTCTCCCAGACTGTTTTTTTTTTAAAACCAAGTAAAGAAGCCATTCTCTGCCTCATTTCTTATCTAGGCTTAATCACTGAATGAGTTTTTCCTCTGTCTGAGACCTGTTAAAGGCTTTAGCTTAAAAAGGCCAAGATCTCCTACTGCACCCAGCATCATTTCTAATCATCCTTGTCTATATCTCACCACTGGACCCAGATTTCTCTGGAGGAGAAAGTGAGGCAGGGGACTTTGCATGGTCCTCCCTCATTTAAATACAATTCACTTGCATGTCATGGTATCACCTCCCAGAAGTCATGGTCCTCTTCAAGAAGGAAAGACAAACAACAACAAAGAACTAGGTTAAAATATAGAGTATTCAAAATTATCCTTAGAAATACCTTAAATTGTCTACAAAGTCGTTTAGAGTATCTGTAACTCCTCTGGGCATTCGTCTCCAAAGGTAAGGAGAGAGTCTTATGCTAATAGCCTTGGGAGAGGGATTACACTTTGTAAGAGCCCCTGCATAAGAGATAGAAACCTGGCTCCACAGTCAAGAAGATGTGTAGTCAGGTACTGCCCCTGACTTATAGTATTGTGATATCTTGAGCAAGTCACAATACCTCAGTGTACCCTGTCTTCCTTCAGGCAATTCGAATACTACTATTCGTGGTGAAGTTGTTTATTTGTGTTCAATATAAGTATTGAGAGTTCTTGGTTTTGGAAAAAAAATCAGGCCTGAACTAAAAATAAAATAAGTTTATTCTGAAAACAAATGACTTAAGAACTTTCTTAACTGCCTATACTTGATAGTGGTGTTGAGGGGGCAGTAAGGGATTTAGGTTCACCAGACACAAATATATTTTCTCTGCAAAAACTGCCAAACATTATAGAAGTAAAAAAAAAAAGTTAAGTAAGTTAGCTGTTTGGTGGTTTAGAGGTCCCAAACATTTTAATAAAACGTGAGAATTTGGTGCTGTTGACAGCTAAATCAGCCTGCTATCATAGTGGCAGGAACTGAATGATGGACATGCCAATGTAAATACAAACCCCAGGAAACTCCACCAGGGTAGTTAGATATTTATAAAGGAAATTGATGGCAATACAAATGTATTACTTATTACAAGTAGTTGGGCTTAAGAGCCCTCAAGATATCTCTGCAAATGTTATTGCTGCTGTTAAGGATTTTGACCAAAACTTATGCATCAGCATCTTTTCATAGATGTAGCTTTAACGTACTGTCCCTGAGGGGTTACTTATACTCTCACTTTTGTGAATGCTACATATACATAACTGACATATGCACAGGAGACAGTCAGAGAGGTATAATAACATCAAAAGTTTTACTTATGAGGAAAACAGGAGGTGGCTTCTTTTTTCTGATTTCACATAAGTGAAATCTCAAAGCTTTTTTCTTATTAATGGGGGCATATTGTGTTTCCTTTAATGTTGTCATTTTATGAACACAGCAGGTCCCCCAAGAATTCTTATTTTATATATGTACACATATATATAGAGAGAAATACACACGTAGGCATATATAAAGATGTGATAGATAGGTATATGTATATACTCACATGCATGTGTATATACATATACATACATACACACCACTGAAGAAAGCCTTTCCCAAACACTCTTAATTCTAATATTTAGCCTTTGTTAATTACTTTCTATTTATCCTATATATAGCTTGTTTTTATATATATGTATGTGTACATGTATGTATATGTGTGTATATGTGTTTTGTGTACATATACATGTATATGTATATATGTATACATATGTGTGTCTATATATTATCTATCTATCTATCTATCTATCTATCTATCTATCTATCTATCTATCTATTTCTATATATTTGTTTGCCCAGTATCTTCCCCATTAGATTGTAAGCTTCTTGAGGGCAGAGACTGTCCATTGCTCCCTCTTCCTTTTTTTTGTGTGTCTGCAGTGACTAGCATATACATAGGAGGAGCATAATAAATGTTTATTGATTTATCAATTGATTTAGATCTGTTAATTCTCTTATATACACATGTACACACACACACACGCTCACACACACATAAACACATTTTTTTTCTTTCTCGTACCATAAGAATAATGGTCTGTGGGTTTAATATTTTTCTTTTCATTATATGTGAAACCCTTCACTGAGTGATGAAGACTAGGAAGTTTAACATCTAAGATGCAATTCCATCTAATTCCAGATGACTTTTCTCTGTTCTATGAGGTATTTCTCATTGATAGGGGAACTGAAAATACTATATTTCCTCTGGTAGAGAACTTCGAAAATTGCAAGGTTAAAAACCTCAGTATATTAAATTTGAGAATGCACACGCCTCTGTGGCTATTTTTTAATCTTCTGAAAAATGTGGGTAACGTAGTTGGCTTGGTTCTGAAAAATAAATAATTTTATTTCCCTAACAGTACTCCAGGGAGTTACTTTGAATACCGGTGATGCAAACACTATTAGCTCTATCCCTAAGGAAAAGTCTTTGACGCTCTGTTGTTCTGTGCATATTGATCATAACACACAGGATTAGTAATAGTAATTCTCCTCAAATAGACATGAATTTATTCCAGAATTAATACATTGTGCCATTCTGATAATATTGTCCAGTGGTGACACCCTTGCCCCCCTCATGTTTGGAAATTCTCATTTTTCTATTATTTCCATTCTTTGTGATGTGTGGTAAATTCTTTTCTTTTTTTCCCCATTCACTATAGAATAGAGTGGCTATTATAAGTCATAGCTAGCGCTCTAAGGAACTTTAAAGGTGACAAAGCAGTTCGATACAATTATTTCACTCACTACTCACAACTTTTCCTCTAGCTCTAGGTTAAGTACAAATTTAGTATCTCTTTCTTACAGGTAAGAAAACTGAAGCTTATACTAGTTAAATGTCTGCCAATGGCCACACAGTTATTACATGTCAGAGGTGGGATTTCAACCCATCTTAATTGACTCTATCTAGCATCCTGTCTACTATTTATATCAATTAATCATTTGTTATTTCATAGCTTGGTCCAATCTAGTACCTTATTAGAAAGCTATAAACTTTGATTTGATACCACAGGGAATAAAGAAGATCTACTTAATTCTGAACACACACACACACACACACCACACCCCTATTATGTACACCCTCAACTTCTAATATCCACTCCTTCTCTAATATCCTAACAAAATATATGTTCACAAGCTCCAGAGAAGACTTAGGAATAATTGCTTTGTTTGTTCAACTTCTCCTTCTTTTGCCATTTTTTCCTTCTCCACCGCACTCTTTGCTCCTATTTCTATTGATTTGCTGTGCCAAGAACACGCCAGACTGCTCTCTGCATGTGGAGTGTCTTTTAAAAAATCTTTTATCTCTTTGAGACCTATCCATACTTCAAGGTTTAGTTCAAATTTTAACTCTCCTTTAGATTTTCCTTAAGCATTCTCCTGCAGTGATCTCATTTCTCCAAAGTTGTGTAACATATTGTCCCTACTACTTATTTTTGGCAGTTAGGCATGTATTATCTTGCATTGTTACTTAAGTGTCATATAAAAATCTCATCTCTTAACCAGAGATATACACACTTGGAAGGAAAGAGCTATATGTCATAAAAATCCTGCCTCAACAATTAGACTTAACTTATTGTGGATTTAACAGTCACTTAATGCATACTTCTTCAATGCATCAGTGAGTAAAAAGGAATACTCTCTGAGGACCAGCAAGAATATTCCATTTATTTTACAAAACATTTCATAATGCTTGCATTGTTTTCTGCAGCTTGTTTATTTATTTGGTAGGAAGGTAAGACAGGATAGGAAAAACTGAACGTGAATAGGAAAAATGAACATGAAGTTCGAAAACCATAGAAACCATGGAGCTTGGAAAAGGGCAGAACATGACTTTGTGGATAGGAGAAAACTTTCCTGTCATTGAGTAATATATTTCCCAAAACTTTCTTGTATAGGAAATTAATTAGGAAAAAAAATCATGAATGAAAGACATTACATAATAGTATCATTCTTATTTAATTTAATGCATAGTATAAAATCCATGTTGTATCTTAATAAGCATGACAGCATTTATTATAGCTAAGCAAGGGAAAAAATAAAAATAGGCCTTGGCAATTAACCTTATTCGCATGTAAATGAGATTAATTAGTAGTTTTCCCTCTTAATCTTTTGGGAAAAGCTGATAATTGTAATTATACTGTTTATGCAAATTGTATCCAAATATGCAAAAGGACACAACAGTTTGCAAATGAAAGTTCAACTAAATAATCATTTTAGCTTTTGCCTTTAGAATAATAGGTAAGCCAATTAATGCATGAAGTTGACATATCTTAAACAAACATGAACATTTTTCTAGAAGACAGAGTCTCTATTTACCTTTACTAATATGTATATTGTCATGCTAGAGCAATCCCAGGAGGGTTGAGTATGTGGGCTAAATCAGTTATAATTTTTTTTATTAACTTGTAATACATTTTTTAAACATATATTCTTTCCCCCAAAGTTTTAACATAGTCTATAGAAACATTGTCTGGCTTGACAATGACCTTACCTTGTCCTTCCATATGTCTATAACCTGGGTTTCCAAAATTATACACACATATGTATACACATACATACATACATACATACATTATATATGTGTATATGTGTATATATATATCACAGCTTCTAGTATGTATATACAATATAAAAGTAATGGTATTTCAGTGAATCCTCTGGCTCACAATGATGAATAATGAGAATGTAATTTTAAACTGTAATAACACCTGTACTTTGATTTTATGTTCTCAGTTTGGATGAGAGCATGTCAAGGTACAAAGTTTACTGTAAAACATGTGCTGATGAAATTCTCCCCAATTATCCTGGAACATGAATGTCATGCTGTCATAGCAGTGGAGAAAGATAAACTAGGTTCCCTTGAATCATAAGAACACCTTAACGTTGTATAATGCTTTATGTTTTTTCTAAGCACCTTTACATATTGGGTGTTCATAGAGTTACTACACTGAAAGTTTGAAGAATAATGAATATGTTAAACTTTTAATTTCATAGGAGCAATTGATGCATCTTTCATGATACAATTGTGGCTAAAACAAAGAACGTAGTCTTTATCAAATAGGAAAGTTGGTAGATCTATAATATTGTAGCCAGCGAGGTGACACAATGGCTAGAAGATTGGATCTGGAGTCATGAAGACTTGAGTCCAGATCTGACCCCAGATACTTATTTAGCTGTATGAGCCTGGGCAACTCATTTAACTGGTTTCCTTCACTTTTCTCAATTGTAAAGTGAGGCTGATAACAGCATCAACTCCCGGGGTTGTCGTGAAGTTCAAATGAGACACTAATTGTAAAGTTCATAGCACAGTGTCTGGCACATAGTTGGCACAATGTAAATAAATACTAGCGCTTCTTCTTCTTCTTCTTCTTCTTCTTCTTATTATTATTATTATTAAGAACCAAAGAATTGATTAATGATCAAATTAACCTGACTAGAGGTTCCCAGTGACATGCTTTAATAACTGATTCTGGGCTTTGTTTTAATAGTGACTTAAGTAAAGACACAAATGTCATACCTGTGAGATTTATAGATGATACCACATTGGGAACAAAAGACTGTATGACAACACTGGAATGTAAAAAAAAATCTTTAACAGTTTGGAATAATCGGAGGAGTCCAACAAAATGAAATTTATTAGAAATAATTGTTAACTCCTGTACCAAGTTAAGGAAAAAAAGAACTGTTATGAGTCCAGGATAATTTCACTGTACACTGCATTGGTCAGACTACCACATCTCGAATGTTGGATTCAGTCATGGGTAACAGATTGTCTGAGGACCATGAACAAAATGCAATACAACCAGAGAACGGTGAATAGGACAGTGTGAACTCTAAAAATAGTCTATTAAAATTATTTAAAGGAATTAGAAAAGTTTGGCTTAGAAAAGAGAAAACATGTTGGGAGTATATCTATCTTCAAATATTTGAAAGACTGACAAGTACAAAATTGATTCAGTTTCTTTTAAGGAATTCCAGAGAGTAAGAATAGAAAAAAATGAGTATAATTTATATGGAGAGAGTTTTCATTCTGGGATAAAGCCTTCCATGAACTCTTCTGGTCCAAAGATTTATCAAGGCATGGAGTGCTAAAGAGCAAAGGTTGAACTCTAGTAGGATGCACTATGTTGAAAAGCCTACAAACAATATCAATACACTATTTTAATTTTTCCTAAGACCAGTATAGTTAAATTCAAAGAGATTCATCACCAGCAGGCTCGCTACTAAATGATCAATTATTTTGCCATGGTAATCCATGAAAGTAAATACAATAAAACATAAAAAACAAAACCGTCCTTAGTCCTATGTGGTCTCTTTTTGCTTTTTTGTCTACATAAACAAAGCACATATAAGAGTGCACAGCAAAGAGAAGATATTGAATAAATGTTTGTTGATTGTTTTCTTTATTGATTTTATAGAGCAGTAGCATAGAGTAATGGATTTTATTGGGTTTCACAGTCAGAAAGACCTGGGTTCAGATCTTGCTTTTGACACTACTGGCTACGTGATCCTGTGCAAAGTCACTTAATTTCTCTAGGCAACTCTAGTACTCTAGGCAACTCTAAAGCTAGATTTTGCAGAGAAGATGCTGATATATAATGGTAGAGAGAAGTATAAGGAGTTTCTTCTGTCGATAAAATCAATATCTAAGAGAGTTCCTTGACTATATTCAATGACTACAATGTAAAAGTGGGCACAGGACAGGTCAGAAAAAAAAATTTGGAAAATAATTTCAGGAGTAAAAAATAAAAAAGGCTCATAAGCTTATTCAAAACATTCTACACAAATATATTACATATCATATATATATATAGATATAGATATACATATATGCTATATGTATCTATATGTACCTAAACACATTTTAAAAACTACTTTCTTGAAGAAGAAGAAAGAGGAATTACTAAACAGTTCAACTTGACACTTTAAGTCCTTTACCCTATAATATTATCTCTCCTTATGTCTTTTAAACCTTAGACTAGGATTACCTCCACCAACCACCCCTGCTTTAAGACTGGAAGTCACGTAAGTGTGTCACTGGCTCCATGGCAAATTTATGTTACCAATCTCAAATGATTTCTCGCTGTTTTGTGTCAATCTTTCCCCCCCCCCCCCGATCAACTTTCTACTTCATTTTTACAGTAGATGTTGTGAATCCTTTCTATCAGCTATCTACACCATCTCTACACTTCCTTTTACTAGAGGACCTCCACATCCTACTTTACTGAAAAAAAAGTCCTTCCTGAGCCCTAGTTTGGCTCCAGTTCCATACTTCAAATTATCTCTATATCCCCACATATTCTGTACTTTGCTGAAATTTTGGATGATTCTTGTAGAGACCCTCTCCACTACATGTGCCCTTGAACATGTCTCTTCCTGTCTCCTCAAGAATTGTACCCCTATGATCATCTTCCCCTCTCTAATTTTTAAATTCTCCTTATCCACTGGCTTCTTCCTTGCTGCCTAAAAACACATCGACATCTCCTTCATCAACCTTCTGTTAATGCTGTCCTTCCCTCATGCTATTATTCTATATTTCTTCCTTTCACATACAAATTTGAAAAACTTTGTACATTCATTGCCTCACCATTCTCACCTCCCAAATCATATCTCAACCCCCTGCAATCTCCCATGAATGTCCCTCCCCTTCACTGTCTGCAATTAGTCTCTCAAATTCACCAGTGATTATTTCTTTATTGCTAAATCCAATAACCTTTTGTCATTCTTTATCATCCTTGTCTACTTCGCAGTATGCCTTCCTTTTACACATTCTGTCTTAGTCCTTTTCCTACCTATTATATAGCTCCTCAGTTTCTTTGGCAGTATCACCATTCGTGTCCTATCTCTCCTGTGCATTTTACACCCAATAATTTCTTTTCCTTGACCCCTTTCTCCTTCTTTCTCTCTTGGTGATTTGATAAGCTCCCATGGATTCCATTTTTTACTTCATATTTATATATAAAATATTTATCTACTGTGATATGTTACTACATATCCAATTACCTGATTAATCTCACCATGTGTATAGCCAATAGACATCTTGAACTCAACATGCCTAATACTGAACACATTATCTTTTGC
This sequence comes from Pseudocheirus occidentalis, assembly GCA_028646575.1. Lineage (NCBI taxonomy): Eukaryota > Metazoa > Chordata > Mammalia > Diprotodontia > Pseudocheiridae > Pseudocheirus > Pseudocheirus occidentalis. The sequence continues at coordinate 95,065,285 of CM053600.1, forward strand.
C
>CM053600.1:95065385-95105950 GCA_028646575.1 Pseudocheirus occidentalis
TTCAATATCTCACATTTGTTCCCTACTATCCTACCATATAGCCACCACCCCTAGTAGAACTCATATGACCTCTCACTCAGACTATTTAATAGTCTATTTTCTTGTCTTCCCATATCTGGCTTATCCCTTCTCCTATACATTCTCCATGTAGTTAAAAAAAATTAGGTTCCTAAAATGTAGATCTGACCTTGTTACTCTTCTGCTAAAGAAGTTTCAGTGGTTCCCTATTGCCTTTAGGGGGAATATACACACACACACAAGCATACACACATATATACATGTACATATGTATGTATGTGTACATATAAATATGAAATACACATAAAAACATACATATATACATACATATCTTTTGTATGATATTTAAGACACTTATAATCTGACTCCAGATGCTCTTCTTGAGGTGATAACATATTGTTCCCCTTCATATAATTTATGTTCTAACCAAACTGGCATGTTTGCTTGTCATTTACATTTCCTATCACATATCTTTGCCAGGTTGTCCCCCGATACCTTGATTGCTACCCCTATTTGAAACCCTAGCTCCTTTCCAGGAGTAACTCAAATATCAACTCCTTAAAGTTTTATCTTATTTCTCTAATTTTAGGTGCTTTCCAACTTGAAACATTTTGTATAGTTCCTATATTCTTATCTGTGATCATGTTGTTTCCTGCTAGTAGGATGTAAAATAATTGAGTTTAGGTTTTTTGTTGCTTCTGTATTTGTGTATACATCACACAGTGCAAGGTCTGGTACTTTTATATATGTATGTTGATTGGCTAAATAGCATGGCAAGTCAGGAAGAACATCACAAAAATGGAACAGGCTGTATCCTGATGGAAAATGACTTTTTTTTTTATCAAGGAGGGAGTCACTCTAATCGGTTATGAATGACTTAGAGTAATATTTAAAATCAAAAATCATGTAACATAAGAAGAAAAATGCACAAGTGAGAAGAAATGGCTCACAACTGAGGCAATGTTATACTATTTAAATAACTTTTTAAAACAAACTTTCAGTGCAGTAGTCACTTCTTTCTAAAAATCCTACCATTATTGTGTCAGTTTATGAACTAGGTCCAGAAGGACACTTCCCCTTATTGCTTTTATTACCTTTTGAAATATGAAATTATCTTTAAGACAAGCTAAGAATTACTATTTGAAAAGCTTCTTAACCAGGGGACCACAAACTTGTTTTTAAAATATTTTGATGACTGTACTTCAATATAACTGGTTTCTTCTGTAATCGTATGTATTTGATATTTTAAAACATTATTCTAGGAAGGGATGCATACGTTTGACCATACTACTAAAGGAGTACATGACACAGAAATTGTGGGACAGTGGAGGATGAGAGAAACATAGAGACACACAGAGACAGAGAGGTGACTTTAGAGATAAACTCTACCAGACATTCAGATGAGTGAATGAACCTATTACTAACAACATGCTTGTCAGGCACATGATATGTTTCCAGAACTCCAGTTGGTGTGGGAATGTAGACACACAGTTATTCATTTAAGCTTTGTGCAAAGTACTGTAGTAGATAGAAGAAATTAAACTTGAACTTGTAAATGTATAATTATTTGTTAGTGAGTCTGGTAAAAGATTTGTTACAAAGGGGCTTGAAACTGTTGACTAATGCTGGGGTTTGGGATAGCAGTCGACTCTCAATCATGTGAATATGTTAAAGTTTATTCCACTTGAGCATCTGCTTAATATCCCATAAAATACTGAAGTATGAGTAGAATAGAGATCTTATCTCACAATTTATTTTGTGGCCAGCATCAAATAAACACCATATGTTACTCTCAAAACTCTTCATATAGCTTAATGCATACATATATGTATATATACATATGTATAATATCATTAAGTCAAGTCAAGGCAACAAGCATTTGACAAACGCTTAGTGTGTATCAAGCACTGTGCTAAATATTTTTAACTTACCTTTATTGGCACAGGTGATGTTACTGTTTGTACCAATCTATCAGATCACTCCAGCAGCCACCTTACACGAAGATGCTAAACGATGCATCTACTTTATGCATCTACTTTAAAGTGTTGGTTTTTCCAGTAGCAGTGACAGACAATTCATGTTGTATTGCCCCTTCTACCTTGTGATCAAAGGTACACATCTTTCAGGTGATTATCTGGAATCAGAACTATAAAAGAAACAGGACTGGCTTATCTAGGGATCATATTTGTGACTTTGACCTTACCTTAAATAAGAAAATAAATTGAACATTTATCTCTCCCCAATGTTGCCCATTTTCAGTTTTGTTGGTTTAATTCCCTTCATTAGCGTGTAAGACACTTGGCAATTCTCTAAGGAATAATGTCTTCTACTCCTTTGTAAATCCCTGTGTTGCTTGGTGATACCTACAATACTCAAATTCCATTGACTCAATTAACTTTAAAAATAACCATATCACTTTTATATTGGCCTTTTTAGGCTTCTAGTTTCCCTAGTGCTTTCTGTCAAATACCTTTATTCCAAATAAACCATTCTGTTTCTGAGAGCTACATGTCAGTATTATCTGTCTCTGCTATTAACTCCCTGTAGTATATAACTATACATCTATACATCTTTTGAAGCAATATTAGACAAGGTATTTCATTATGTATGCATATTTTGATGACTTTATGGATAATTGCTACACAAGTCTTTGAAGTAGAATGTTTTGAAAATTACTTTTTTTTGCATTATAATATGAACATCACTCCATAAGGCACAAAGTCAGCATAGTCATGAAAAAAAGATTAAGGTGAAAATGCTTATGAGGTACCACAGAGGATCTTTTTGTGCTGTATTTGATCTGTGACAGAGACTAAATTTCTAAACCACTTGCCCCAAGATATGTGTATAATGTAAATACTTACACTTTCTGCTTGTGCATTTATTAAACATTTTCAATTTTCTTTAAATGCTTCTTACATATTTATCTGCATCATTGCTCTTTTTGATAGCAAGGCCCGAGAGGGCACAGGTAACATCTTTCAAATTTTCCTCTAATACTATACTGCATGCAAATAGGCACCAAAAGTATGTTTCTCTTAATCAGTAATTCTATGCTTTGTTCTTTTTTGGCCAGATGGGTGATAATTTGATGGGAGATTTGTTCCCAACAACTTGGTGGGTGTTTTTTTTTCAGATCTTATTACATTAATTGATTAACCTTCTCAAAATAAACTTTAGCCCATAAAATAGCCTTCCATTGTGGTCCCTTCTTGGAAGGCACAAGCTGGGATATTTCATTTTGGAAGGAGGTACTATCACAAACTTTTAAAATCACATTGTTGACGAACACCAAGTCAATCACACATATTGTGAAATAAATTGAGAAAGCATCTTTTTTGTTCTTTCCCTCATTTATTCATTCAGCTTTAGGGATTAGCAGAGTGTCTCTGGTGTACTAAATTTGGTGAGAATACAATAGAACTGCAAAGCACAATCCCTTCCCTAGTGAGCTTAATATCAAGTGTGGGAGACAAAATAACATACAACTTCATGAATCACTAGGGAACAAGTGCAAAGCAACCCCTTGATAAGTGCGAGAAAGTATAATAATAACTGCTTGTATAGAATGGAGTAAGGTTAATGAAAAAAGGCTTTTTAGTGGAGATTAATTTTTAGCTTGGTCTCAAAGGAAATAATTGGGGAGAAGGAGGGAAAGAATTTCAGCCAAGGTGAATGGAATGAACAAAGGTAGTGAGATGGAACAATAATCAGATTGACCTAAATGCAGCTGTGGTAGGGAGTAGTAAGAGATTAAGCCATAAAGTAAGGAGAAGCAGCTGATGGATAGTTTTTAATTGTAGGCACTCTATGTGTGAGTAAACTATTGCCAGTGCTTTCATTATTTCTTCAAGAAAACAGTGTTTGATCTAAATTTATATAGTAACTAGGTATAGAATGGAATATGAAGAGAGTGAAAGCCTGAAAATTCTTGCATGGGTCAAGGTGTGAATTAATGTAATGAGAAACTTGACTATGGTGGTGGCTATGAAAATGATGTGTACTGATTCAAATCCCAGAATCACAAAGTGTATTAGCTACTGTTTGAATTAGATGAGATGGTCTATAAGGTCCCTTCCAGTTCTATCTTTCTATGAATGAGAAAGTCTATTGAAAGTAATGTATCAGAAATGGATAAACTACAGGATTTGTAGAGCAGAGAACAAGAGGTCAAATTTGGATGATATATACAGTTAAGGTAACAGTGAGAAGAGGAGCCATTATTGTTATGAATGTCAAGGTTAAAGAAAATTTCTTTGGGGGCAGGGGATCCCAGAGTAAATTGAGAAAAAAGAGGATAATAACAATCATTCAGAAAACTACTTGCTCAGTTTGAAAATTTCTCAAAGGAAGCAGCACCTGAAAAATTTTAAAGGAAGGTCTAGTGCAAAGAAAAACTTCTCCCAACTCTTTTCTTAATATGTTTTTTGGAAGTTTGGTGGTGAGGGGGAGAAAAAGAGGTAGGATCATGGTTTAGGAGCCGGGTGAGGGAATTTGTGACTTCTATGTCCTCAAGTGTGGCCCTTTCCCTGAATCCAAACTTCAGGGATTTGTTCTTTGTAGTTTGAATTCAGTCAAAGGGCTGCACTTGAGAACCTAGAGGGCTACATGTGGCCTAAGGGATGCAAGTTTCTAACCTCTGGTTTGGGAGATAAGCAGTTCAGAGAAAGTCTTTATTCTTTGGAGGATTAGGAATACTGAGTAAGTGCTTGGAGGTATAAAGGAAGAAGCCAGGACCCATTCCCTGTCTTCTCATTGTTTTTGATTTCATCTATAGTTTTTAATAGTTGCCATCTTCCTCTGTCCTTCCTCACTGCAGTTTGGATCTTTTTGTTAACAAACCCCCTTCCATCCCTCATCTCTGACTATTAAGTCAAATATCTGGGCTTTATTTCAAGATTCTCAGGTGCTACTTCTTCCACAAAGGCTGCTTCAGTCCTTCCAACTAAAGATTTTTCTCTCTTCACTTCTCATCACCCTGTTTGGAACTTTTTATGCATTTAAATTCCCCATTGTATATATCTAACCTCTCTTCCTAGATTTTAAGTTTCTTAAAGGTCAAATTGTGCCTTGATACATTTTTGTATGCCCTGCACCTAGCATGGTAGATTGCACATAGTAGTCATCTAATAAAAATTTACTGAAGATAACAAAAGCATTTGTGATTGGGGGGGGCATTTTCATCTGAACATAGATTTTTGTATTTTAAGTGCCCTTTTATTGTGTCTTGATTTAAGTTCATAAGTCAAACAGTGATAAAGATTAGTATAATGTTTACATGGAAATTAAAATAATTTACATGAAAATTGCCTGTATCATCTCCTAAAGAATCAAACATTAGTTAGCCAATAAACTCACCACTGTACTTTCATTACTTGACCACAAGGTTCTATTTGTTGGCTGCTACCAAGTTGACAGGCATAGTGCTTAAGAGAAAATGAACATTATCTAAAGAGCTGACCTTGCGTTTCCAAATCTATTAAGTGAAAGCAAATACAATACCTGAACAACCTGCTTCATAGGATTATCATGAAGAAATCATTCATTAAGATTTAAACAAATAGTCATTATGGAATAGAGGGACAGGTAGCCATGGAGTCAGAATATCCAGGGTTTAAGTTCTGAACCTGACACATACTCTCTGTGAGACCAGGGTTAAATGATCTAACTTCTTGAGAGCCCAGGAAATTTCCACAGATGAGATTCATCAGTGGATGAATTTTTGAAAACAGGAATTCACCCCATAGATGCAATCTCAAATCAGGATAGACTAACACACCAAACATTTGGCCAAGGTTAAATAGATATTGTGTCAGAAATAGGAATTGACCCCAGACCTTTAAATTCCAAATTCAGTGCTCAAGAGACAATACATTATTGAAGGACATAAAAATCCGTGGTGTTGGCCAGAGGTGTCAGACTCATGATCTGTGGGCTTCATATAGCCTACAACAGTCCTAATGCAGCCTAAAAGATTAAAATGCAATTGGGAAATATATTTAAGAAATAAATAAAAATATGAAAATAAGTAGATGATAATATATGGTTTTCTAAGTCACTATGTGGCCTGGAAAGATCCTTATATGTGGTTTAGTGTCCCTTGTTTCTCTCTGAGTTTCACATTACTGATGTAATAGGAATAGTCTGGATTGTGGAGTCTGAAATTACCTACACAATTCTCTGAATTGTACAATAGTTCAACAATACACTTATACCTTCTGGACATGCAGAATGTTGGAACTACAAAGGACTCTAGAAATCATCTAGTTTCAGCCTCCATTTTATTGCTGAGTGAAATAAGACCTAAATAGTGACCTGCCCAAAGTCATACGGATAGCATGCGAGAGAACTAGCACACAAATAGCCTTTTCCATTGCATGGCATTTCACATTTAGAGTGCTTTTAATGTCTTTGAATACACAAATTTATCAGAACTAAATGCCAAAGTTGAGTTTTATGTTAATTTTAAGTGCATTTTTTTAGCTTTTCTTCCCAAATATGTTTTTGAATGGAATATTGGCTTCCAGCTTAAAAATAAACAAAACAAAACGACTTATCATATTCTATCTCACTAAACTTTTGGTAACTGTTTATTTCCATTTTTGTTTCATTTGAAAACTAAAGCTAACTTTACTCTGTTCCAAATGTTCTGTGGAAGAATGCCATGACATTACTGTAAGGATGTACCTTCAACCTTGAATTTTAAGAGTCAGATTGACACTAGAATATTTATTTTTCATGCAGAATTTCTGGCATGTTATTAGGTTTTGTACTTTTCCCATATTTTCCCACTATGTCCTTGCAAGTAGTGTAGTGGATTTGACACTGAGTGTCAAATAGCTGTTTTATTAGGTTTAGCACCGTGGATGTGGAAGTTGAGATGTTCTATAATAAATACTGATGCCTACTTCCAACACATTGGCAAAATCTGTTAGGTGTTGGAAACTCTCTCTCTGGAACTGAAGGATCAGGGATGATGTTATTTATTTTCTAAAATTATCTTTTTAGAGTAAGGGAGACAGGGATTCTGAGCTTTACTTAAAATACAATTTATTACAAACTGGCTTCATTATAATACTTTCAATATGTTGTTTCCATTTCATTAGGTGAAAGTTTGAAAGTAGAGATTTTCTTTTGCATTTAAAGCCATCTAAGTAGAGTTGGGAGCACTGTGTCCTTGAAGCCTCTTCCACTTGGTAATTGAATTCATTTTAATAAAAACATATAACGTGTCTCCTGTGTTCATTGGCAGCAGCTATGTTTTAAGGCAAAGGTGGAGGTGTGGGGAAAAGGATTTATCATATAGTTAAGGAAAGTAATTATACTGTTTAAATCCAGCATTAAGTGATTAGAGGTTGCCTGCATCTAGAATGTCACCTAACTTCAGTTAACTCTTTAAGAATGCTAGGCTTCAAAGCTAGCCGTGTGACCTTGGGCAAGTCACTTAACCCCAACTGCCCTCCAAAAACAACAACAAAAAAAAGAATGCTAGGCTTCTTGTTTTGAGTTACCACACCTAGGACTTTTTTAGGGTTAGCCCAAGCTTCAGTTTTGGGTTCTCTTCATGTGACCCCTGAATTTCTCATGTGTGATATTCTTTGTTAGATGATGATGAAATGTGTGTGACTCAGCTGTGGATAATTTTGTCAAAAACCCTGTCATATAAATCTTACAGATCCTATAGAGAGAGAGCCACTCCATTTCTGGCACATTCTCCTCTGCCAAATGACTAAATAAATTTCCTTTTTAAAACTATTTTATATATTTCATTAAATATTTCCCAATGACATGATAAATCTTTAACAATCATATTGAATAATTTTGAATTCCAAATTGTCTCTCTCTCCCTCCTTCCTGCCCCCCTTCTTAAGAAGGCAAGTAATTTGCTTTTGATTATGCAAATAAGGTCACGCCAATCATATTTCCATATTGGTCCCATTACAAAAGAAAACAATAAAAATAAATAAAGGGGAAAATCATGCTTCAGTCTGTGTTTAGAGTTCATTAATTCTTTCTCTAGAGTGAATAGCATTTTTCATCATAGGTCTTTTTGAATTATCTTAGATCTTTGTCTGGATTGGGGTAGCTAAGTCTTTCACAGTTGTTTGTTGAGACTATATTGTCATTATGTATAATAGTCTCCTGGTTCAGTTCACTTCAGCTTGTATGAGTTCATACAAATCTTCTCAGGTTACTCTTCATCATTTATTATAGCACAATATTATTCCATCACTATTATATTCTACAACTTGTTCAATCATCCCCCAATTAATGGGCATCCCCTCAGCTTCCAATCCTTTGCCAACACAAAATAAATAATGCTGTGAAAATGGCTGCTTTACCTTTTTTCTTTTTTTCTACTTGAGATACAGATCTGGTAGTGATTTTGTTGGATTAAAGAGTATGCCAAGTTTTATAGTCCTTTGGGCATAGTTGTAAATTGTTCTCCAGAATGGTTGGACTACTTTACAACCCCACCAACTGTCATAAATGTCCCAAATTTTCCACATCCCCTTCAATATTTGTCATTCTTTTTGGAGGGGATGGGGAGAGGGCAAATTAGCCACTCTGATAGATGTGAGATGGTATTGTGAAGTTCTTTTAATTTACATTTATCTTATCTGTGGTGATGTAGAGCTTTTTATTGGTAGCTTGATATCTTCTGAAAACTGTTCATGTCCTTTATCAACTTGGAAATCGTTCTAATTTTTATGAAATTGGGTCAGTTTCATATATACATAAATGCATAATGCATACATTCATACACATATATGTATGCATGTCAGAAATAAGACCTTTATTAGAGAAACTTGTTGCAAAACTTTCCTTTAGTTTCCTGTTTTCCTTCCAATTTTAGTTGCATTGGTATTTTATGTGCAAAAGCTTTTAAATTTCATATAATCAAAATTACCTATTTTACTTACCATAATTTCCTCTACCTCTTGTTTGGTCATAAATGTCCCTTATTCATAGACCTGACATTTATATTTTCCAATGCTTTCCTAATTTGGATATTATGTCATCCTTTATGTCTAAATTGTTAACCCACTTTGACCTCATCTTTTTATATGGTATGAAGTGTTTGTATATGATTTCTGCCAGTCTACTTTCCAGTTTTCTCAGCAATTTTTGTCGAATGGTAAGTTCTTATGCCTAAGGCATGAGTCTTTGGGTTTATCAAACACTATATGACTATGGTCATTTACAACTGTGTATTATGCAGCTAATCTATTCCATTGATTTACCACTATATTTCTTAGTCAGTATAAGATTGTTTTAATGACTGTTTTGTAATTTTGTTTTTGCAATCTAGAACTGCTAGACTATCTTCCTTAGTATTTTTTTTCATTCAACATTTTGGTATTTTTGACTTTTTGTCCTTCCAAATGAATTTTGTTAATCATTTTTATAGTCCTAAAAATAATTTTCAGTAGTTTGATATAGCACTTGAATAAGTTAAAATTAGTTAAAATAGTCATTTTTATTATATTGGCTCACATCACTCATGAGCAAATGATTTCTCCAAATGTTTTGATCTGTCTTTATTAGTGTGAAGAGACTTTTATAATTAAGTTCATATAATCCCCAGGTCTGTGTTGGCAGGTGGACTCTCAAATATTTTATATTGCCTGAAGTTTTTATTTAATTTAAAAAAAATCAATGACTTAATTTACTTTTAGTTTACAACATTCAGTTCCACAAGCTTTTAAGTTCTACACTTTCTCCCTCTCCACCCTGTCTCCCCCATGGCAGCATACAATCCAATATAGACTATACAAATATCTTCACATTAAACATTAGTCAAGTTGTAAAGAAGAATTATAATCAATGGAATGAACAATGAGGAAGAAGGAACAAAACAAAATAAAAAAGAGAGAGGACAAGAAGTTTGCTTCCACCTACATTTAGATTCCATAAACCTTTTGTCTCAATATGGATAGCTCTTTCCATCATGAGTCTTTTGGAATTGTCTTACAGCCTTGCACTGCTGAGAGGAGCCCAGTGTATCAAAGTTAGTCATCACAGATATGATGTGCCTGTAATTGTGTAGAATATTCTCCTGGTTCTGCTCCTCTCACTCAGGATCAGTTTATATAAGTCTTTCCATGTTTTTATGAAATCTGCCCGTTCCTCATTTCTTATGGTACAATAGTATTCCATTACATTCATATAGCCCAAATTGTTTAGTCATTCCCCAATTGATGGGCATCCCCTGGATTTCCAATTCTTTTCCATCACAAAAAGAGCTGCCGTACTATAAATATTTTTTGACATATGGGCCCTTTTCTCACTTGCATCATCTCTTTCGAATATATCCCTAAAAGTGGTATTGTCAAGTCAAAGGTTATACACATTTTTCTGACCCTTTGGGAATAGTTCCAGATTCCTCTCCAGAATGGTTGGATCAGTTGACAACTCCACTAACAATGAATTAGTGTTTCAATTTTCCCATATCCTCTCCAGCATTTATCATTTTCCCATTTTGTCATGTTAGCCAATCTGACCAATGAGATGTGGTACCTCAGAGGTGCTTTGATTTGTATTTTCCTAATATTGAACCATCCTTGCATTCCTAGAATAAATCCCACATCATCAAAGTATATTATTCTTGAGATAAGTTGCTGTAGTCTTTTGCTAATATTTTATTTAAAATTTTTGCATCCATATTCATGAGGGAAATTGGCCTATAACTGCCTTTCTTTGTTCTGACTCTTCCCAATTTAGCTATCAGTACTGTAATTGTTTACAATTTTTATATCTTATATTTATTTATTACATATGTATAACATAATATAGAAATATATAGTTATTTATTGTATCATATTTATATCATAAAAATAATTTAATATGACTCCTCCAATTTTCCCAAATAATCTATAAAATATTTTTGTTCTTTAAATATTTGATAGAATTCACTTGTAAATCCATCTGACCCTAGAGATTTTTCCTAGGGTGTTCATTATGGATTGTTCAATTTCTTTTTCTGAGACGGGATTATATAAGTATTTTACTTCCTCTTCAGGTAGTCTGGGTAATTTATATTTTTGTAAATATTCATCCATTTCATTAAGATTGTCAAATTAATAGGCATATAATTGGCCAAAATAATTCCTAATGTTTTAATTTCCTCTTCATTGGACGTAAATTCACCCGTTTCATTTTTGATACTGGTGATTTGGTTTTTTTTTTAATCAAATTGACCAAAGGTTTACCAATTTTATTAGTTTTTTCATAAAACTAGTTCATAGTTTTATTATTTAGGTTAATAGATTTCTTAAATTCAATTTTGTGAATCTCTCCTATGGTTTTCAGTATTTCTTTCTTTCTTGGGTTTTTTTTTTTTTTTTGCTTTCTTGGAGGGCAGTTGAGGTTAAGTGACTTGACCAAGGTCACATGGCTAATTTTTCTGTTAAGTGTCTGAGGCTGGATTTGAACTCAGGTTCTCTTGACTCCAGGGGACTGGTGCTTTATTTACTGTACCACCTAGCCGCCCTGGTTTTCAGTATTTCTAATTTAGTGTTTAATTAGAAACTTTAAATTTGTTCTTTTTCTAGTTTTTTAGTTCCGTGCCCAATTTCTTGATGACCTTTTTTCTCTATTTTATTCACATAAGCATTCAGAGGCATGAAACTTCCCCTAAGAATTGCTTTTGCTGCATCCCATAAGTTTTGATATGTTGTCTCATTTTGTAATTCTCTTGAATGTAGTTACTGATTATTTCTACAATTTGTTGTTTGACCCACTCATTCTTTAGGATTAGATTATTTAGTTTCCAATTAGTTTTTAGTCTATTTTTCCACGGCCCTTTATCATGTATAATTTTATTGCATCATGATCTGAGAAGGATGCATTTAATATTTCTGCTTTTCTACACTGGATTATGAGATTTTTATGCCCTAGCACACAGTCAATTTTTGTGTTTGTCTCATGTACAGCCGAGAAGAAAGTATATTCCTTTTTATCCCCATTCAATTTTCTGTTATTTTCTGCCTTCTCTAAAATTCTATTCACTTCCTTAACTTCCTTATTGTTTATTTTGAGGTTAGATTGATCAATTTCAGAGAGGGGGAAATTGAGTCCCCTTCCCCACTAGTATAGTTTTGCTCTCTATTTCTTCCTCTGACTCCCTTAACTTCTCCTCTAAGAATCTGGATGCTATGCCACTTGGTGCACATATGATATTGCTTCACTGACAATGGTTTCTTTTAGCAAGATATTGTTTTCTTCCTTATCTCTTTTAATTAGATCTGTTTTTGCTTTTGCTTTGTCTGAGATTAGGATTGCTACCCCTGCTCTTTTTTTTTTACATTAGCTGAAGTATAATATATTCTGCTCCAACCTTTTATTTTTGCCCTGTGTATTTCTCCTTGTTTCAAGTGTGTTTCTTGTAAATAGTATATTCTAGCATTATTTGTTTTAATCCATTCTGCTGTCCACCTCCATTTTATAAGAGAGTTCATCCTATTCACATTCACACTTATGGTTACTATCTGTGTCTTTTTCTCTATCCAATTCCCTCCCCTTCATGCTTTTATTTCTCCCTTTTCCTCCTTAAGAGTTTTCCTTTTGACCACCCCCTCCCTCAATATTCCCTCCCTATTACCATCTTCCCTCTTCCTATGCTTTCCCCTTACTACTTTTCCCCTCCTTTCTAACCCTTTTCTCCTTTTCCTTTCTTCTTTCCCTTCCTTCTGTCTGTAGAGCATGTTAAGTTTTTTATATTTAACAAAATATATTATTCCCTCCTTAAACCCAATCTGATGAGAGAAAATCTCATACAATGTTCCTCTCCCTCCTGTCTTTCCCTCTAGTATAATAAATTTTTGTGTCTCTTCATTTTAGATTCTCATACTTAACTGAATTTGTTGTTCCCTCCTTGAACCAAAACCAATGAGAGTAAAGCTCTTACACTGTTCATCTCCTCCCTTCTTTCCCTCTATTGTATGGTTTTATGCCCCTTTATGTGGTGTAATTTACCCTTTTCTGCCTCCTCCTTCCCTTTCCTCCAATTACAATCCCTTTGTATCACTTAATAAGGATTTTTTTAATGATCACATTACTTAATTTATACCCACACCCTCTCTCTCTCTGTCTCTCTGTCTGTCTCTCTCTGTCTATCTGTCTATCTATCTGTCTATCTATATATCTTCCTTTTAAATGTCATGATAATTATATGATTCTCAATATTGACAGGTATCATTCTTCTATATAGTGATGTAAACAGTTTGTTCTTGTTGTTTGCGTGTGCACATGTGTATGTGTGTTTGTCTTCCCTGTTTACCTTTTCATATCTTTCTTGAGCCTTGTATTTGGAGATCAGATTTTCTATCGAGCTCTAGTTTTTTTTTTTTATCAGAAATGTCTGGAAGTCCCTTGTTTCATTGAATTGCCATATCCTTGCCTGAAAGATTATGCTCAATATTGCTGAGTAGTTGATCCTTGGTTTTAGTCCAAGATCTTTTGTCTTACAAAATATAATATTCCAATCTCTCTGATCTTTTAATGTAGAAGCATCTATTTCCTATGTGATCCTGACTGTAGTTTTTCAATATGTGAATTGTTTCTTTCTGGCTGTTTGAAGTATTTTCTCCTTGACCTGCTAATTCTGGAATTTGGTTACAATATTCCTTGGGGTTTTCAATTTGGGATCTCTTTTAGGAGGTGTTCAGTGGATTATTTCAATAACTATTTTGCCCTCTGGTTCAAGGACCTCAGGGCAGTTTTCCTTGATGATTTCTTGGAAGATGTTGTCCAGGCTCCATTTTTCATCATGGCTTTCCAGTAGACCAATAATTCTTAGATTATCTCTCCTGGATGTTTTCCAGGTCAGTTGTTTCTCCAGTAAGATATTTTGCATTTTCTTCTATTTTTTCATTCTTTAGATTTTGTTTGACTGATTCTTTTTTCTTTTTTGCTTTTTAGAGGGCAGTTGGGGTTAAGTGACTTGCCCAAGGCCACATGGCTAGTTTTTGTGTTAAGTGTCTGAGGCCAGATTTGAACTCAGGTAGTTCTGACTCCAGGGCCGGTGCTCTATTCACTGCGTCACCTAGCCGCCCCATGTTTGACTGATTCTTGATGCCTCATGGAATCATTAGCTTTAATATGTCCATTCCAATTTTTGCTAAATTGTTTTTCTCAGTTTGTTTTTGAACCTCCTTTTCCTTTTGAGTACTTTTTTCTTTTTTAAGGAATCATTTTCTTAAGTTAATTTTTTCCCCATTTTTCCAATTGTATTTTTAAAATAATTGGTCACTTTATCTTCTACCTCTCTAATTTAGGTTTTAAAATCCTTCTTGAGCTCTTCCAAGAATGGTTTCTGAGCTTGAGATCAATTCATATTCCCTTTTTGAGGTTTCAGATGTGAGTATAGGGTCAATGCTATCCTCTTCAGAATTTGTTTCTTCTTACTCAGTAGAATAGAATTTTAAAGTCTTTGTTTTTCTAATTTGCTTTTTGCCCATTGTGATTGCCTATTTTCTGACTTTTAAAGTGGCTCCCTGCTTTTGGGGTATAGAAGGCACTGACTCACACTTCTTATGTTGGGGCCTGGTTATTGGCTTTGTGTGCTGTGGCCTTTGTGTGCCTACACTCAGGGCAAAGTTAGGACTTCCCTGGGGTTATACTGAAGCTCTCAGTGTGAACTGTGGGTGAGAGGTGATCTGGCCACTTTAGGATGATGCCTTTGTACTCCTGGGCTAGATCTCAGGTGAGCTCAGGCAGGCTCAGCCACCAGTGGTTAGGGATTTGCTGGTGTCTGCTGATTCCCCTAGTTGTATGAAGGCATACCAGAGGTTCTGGTGTTAGTGCTTGCTGGTTATACCCTCCCCTCACCCCGGGATCAGGATCTCCCATTGGTTCAATGAGATGGAGCTTTTGGGGATACCTCCTGTCTTGCACTTTAGCCTCAGCACAGTCACAGCCACACTCTTCCTCAGGTTTCCCAATCATGCCACTAGTTCCACTATTTCAGGATTTTACTCTAGTACATATTATCTTGGCTTTTCAGGGTCAGAGAGGGAAATGTGGGCAGCCATTATTTACTCCACCATTTTGGCTCCTGGAAGTTGAGGTTGGTGATTTTTAAACATTCAGACTGTGGACTGATAGCCCCAGGAGGAGCTGTTGCCACTGCTGCAGGCCCTGTGCTTATGTGTTACCCAGCTCCAGCAGACCCCTATCCTGCAGTGAGAGGTTTGGGTCTTGTCCCCTGTAATGGCTAAATCAGTTCCCTCAGGCTCTCTCTGGCTCTGTTACATTCAAATCTGGGCTTTGTGCATTCCCCCTGCCTGGCAAAATAAATCCTACCCTTCCACATTTTCCTGGCCTGGAAATCTGCCAGACTCCATTTCAGAGTGGATTCTGCCACTCTAAAAACCATTTAGACTAACTTTTTAGGGTAGTGGCTCTCCTTCCTAATGCTGTGACCCTTGAATACAGTTCCTCATGTTGTGGTGACCCCCAACCATACAATTATTTTCGTTGCTACTTCATAACTGTAATGTTGCTACTGTTATGAATCATAATATAAATATCTGTTATGTAGGATGTATTTAAATTGAACATAACCCACAGGTTGAGAACTACTGTTTTAGAGAGTACTAAAGGAATTCATGGATGAGTTCAGATGAGTTCCTGCTTTCACTCTGCCACCTTGGATCCACCTTCCTCTCTAAAGTTATTTTAAATGAAATTCCTCAGTCTCTTCCTGCTGGGTTTTGTTGGTAGTTTATAGAATTGCTGATGAATTATGTGGGTTTATTTCATATTCTGCAAATTTGCTTAAGTTGTTAATTACCTCAATTGTGTTGTTTTTTGTTTTGTTTATTTTTTTGGTTGATTCTCTAGGATTATCCAAGTATACCATCATATCATCTGTAAAGAGTGACAGTCTTGTTTCCTCATTACTTGTTTTCAATTCTTCAATTTATTTTTCCTCTCTTTTGCTATAGATACCTTTTCGTGCACAATACTAATAATAGTGGTGATAATGGACATCCTTGCTTCATTCTTGATCTTATTGATAAAGCTTCAAGTTTATCCCCATTAAAGATATTGCTTGTTCTCGGTTTTAGATAGATACTACTTATTTGAATAAAGGTTCCATTGCTTCCTATGTTTTCTGATAGATAAAATACAAATAGGTATTTTACTTTGTCAAGTATATTTTCTGCAGCTGTCGATATATGATTTTTGTTCTTTTTTATTGACAGGGTCAATTGTGCATTCCTGGTATAAATCCCAGTATAAATCTAGTTATCCTTGATCATCTTTGAGAAATTTTGATGTAATCCCCTTGCTAGTATGTGTGTATGTATGTATTTATGTATGTATTTGCATGTGTTTATATATACACATACATACAAACATACTATTATGTATGTATGTATGTATGTATATGTATAGCATTTTTGCCTTTTAAGAACAACTTTGATAGAAGAAGTCGTTTTGACTATTACAAACACCCAAATTAATTATAAAGGACACAAAAAGAAAAATGCTATCTGCATCCAGAGAAAGAACTGATAAATAGAAGTATATATAGAATAATTTTACATATATACTGATTTATGTCTAATGGCAGCCATCTCTAGGATGGGCGGGAGAAAGAAAAAAAGAAAAAACCCAGAAATTTACGTGGTAACTTTATTGTATATTCAAAAGGAATAGCAAGTTGTAGATAATAGATTTGCAATTTCATGTGCAATTATCTTTTTTTTATTATGCTATGTTATGGAAATGCTTGTATTATTCCATAAATTAAAAATAAATGTGAAAAATTTGGATTAATATAATATTCTTTAGGAAAATTGACTTGAGGATTTCTTTCTCTGTTTTTTCTCTCCCTGGTTTAGATATCAAAACCATATTTGTGTCATGAGGAATTACCTTTTTTTAAAATAATATAATATTAGAATTAATTGTTCCTTAAATTATGGTAGAATTGACTTGTAAACCCATCTGGTTCCTGGGATTTTTTTTCTTAGGTAGCTCATTGAAGGATTGTTCAATTTCTTTTTCTAAGTTAAGGTATTTTTTTTGAAGTATTGTAATCTCCTCTTCTGTTAATTGAGATCATTTATATTTTTGTAAATATTCATTTCTCTTAGATTGTCAGTTTTTTGGCATGTAATTGGTAAAATAACTCCTGTAAGTAATTTAATTTCATCTTCATTGGTGGTGTATTCACCTTCCTCATTTATTATACTAGTAATTTTGTCTTATTTTTATTTTAAATTGAATTAACCAATGGCTTATTTATTTGATTTTTTAAAAATAAAAGCAACTCTTAGTTTTATTTATTAGTTTGTGTGTTTTTTTACTTTCAATTTTATTAATCCCTCTTTTGATTTTTATGATTTCCATTTCTGTATTTAATTGGGGATTTTAAATTTGTTCTTTATCTTTTTTTTAGTTGTATACCCAATTCATTGACCAGTTCTTTCTCTATGCATATAGAGATACGAATTTTCCCCTAAGTACTGGTTTGGTTGTATCCCACAAATTTTAGACTATCGTCTCATTGTTGTCTTTCTCTTAAAAAAATTTATTGATTAGGGGGCAGCTAGATGGCACAGTAAACAGAGCACTGGCCCTGGAATCAAAACCTGAGTTCAAATCTGACCTCAGACACTTAACACTTCCAAGCCATTTAACCCTGGACAAGTCACTTAACCCCAATAAAAGAAAAAAAAATGATTGTTCCTATGATTTCCTCTTTGATCCACTTTCCAATGATGGAACAGGGAGGAGTTTAATGTGTTACATGGGACTCATGAATATAATTATGTGCAGTTTAGTTTTTAGCAGAAAAATAACTCCACATTTAGTGGCTGTGTATTTTTTTATTGTAGGAAATGTCTCTTTTTGGTTTTGTTTGTTTCTTTGTTTATTACATTATATAATGAACAAGGGTGCAACCAAATTGCATACAGTATTATCAGCGGTAGAGAGAGCAGAGAAGTTATAGCTATATAAAGGCAGATAGGTGGTACAGTGAATAGAAGGTGACACCTGGAGTCAGGAAGACAGGAGTTCAACTCCTTCCTCAGACTCCTACTAACTTTAGACTCTGGACAAGTCACCTAACTACTGTCTGTTTCTTCAGTTGTAAATTGTAGGTAATAATAGCTCCTCACAGGGTTGTGGTGAGGATGAAATGAGATATTATTTATAAAACTCTTAGAAAAATGCCTTATAGGGGTGGCTAGGTAGCACAGTGAATAGAGCACCAGCCCTGGTGTCAGGAGCACCTGAGTTCAAATCTGACCTCAGACATGACACAAAAAACTAGTCGTGTGACCTTGGGCAAGTCACTTAACCCCAATTGCCCTCCAAAAAGAAAAAGAAACTCCTACTATATGTATATATAAACGCTTATATATAGCAGGAGCTTAAAAATGCTTGTTTCCTTCATAAAATGTCAAATTGGAATTTATCTTGAAGGTTTAAAAATAAAACTCCCCTATTTTATAAATATTAGAAAACTGAGGACTAGAGGGGGAAGTGACCTAAGTCATGAAGCTAGTGAAAGAACTAAAAATGGAATCATAGATCTCTGTTGAGAGGGCTAATCTAATCCAAATTAGAATTGTACAAGGATCTTCTCCACAGCATCCCTAAGTGATCATTTAGTCTTTACCTGAAGATTCCTAATTAAGGATGTATCCATAACCTCCAGAAGACTGCCAATTTTGGTTTTGGATAGCTCTAATTATAAAGAAGTTTTTCCTTACCTGGAGTTAAAACCTGCCTCTTGGAAATTGCCAAACATTCTTCCCAGTTTGGCTCTTGGAGGCCTTGCAGAACAAATCTAATACCCTTCTTTTCACAATAACCTTGTAAATATTTAAAGACAGCTATTATCTCCCGAGAAAGTCTCTTCTCCAGGCTAAACATTCCCAGTACCTTTCACTTAATAGCTTTAGAATTGCAAGGTCAACTGTATAGAGGCAGAATCTCAAGACCATTCACCAGCCTATTCACCTATTCTGTGTAACAACCAACCATTAAGCATTTATTAAATGCCTCATTTGGCCCAAGCCTTGCTTAATTTTACACCCACACCGTTGAAACTTTCTCACCATCAGGCCTGTCCTAGCATCGAATGACCAAAGACCTTGTCCAGAAGGACTTATCCTTTCCAGCTATGGAACTCTCCCTTTTGTGTCCTTCTGTCCTGATTCACCTCTGTCATTTTCTCACCAACTATTTTGCTGCCAGGACATGTGCTCTATTGTACTGCACCCTGTGCTTTATAGTTCTGGAAGCATAATTAAATCAATATTGTCATTGTTCCTGAAAAGGACATGTTAGTATTGTTTTCTCTGATTCCATTCTCCATTTCTATGACTTATCAAGCCAAAAGAAAAGAAAAATGACTCTTCTTGCTTCCCACTCCTCGAAATGTGTTGTCTCCCTCCATTAGAATATAAACTCTAAGAGGGCCAGTACTCTTTCCATTTGTGTGTTTATATTTGTATCTCCAAAGCATAGAACAGTACTCGTAAGTAACACTTATTAGTAGCAGTGCTTAATAAATGCTTATTCATTCAGTGGTCCAATCACCGAGCTCACGCTTGACAAAAGCAAGGGTCCCTACTCTCAAGAAGTTTTCACACACATCCACGGGTGGGAACACACACATACTTACACGCATGTATATGTAGTATGCATTTATAGATGAATATAATCTACAATCCAAAATATAAATACCAGGTGTAACCTAACATTGCATTAGCCTATGATGACAATCATTACAATGCTCCTCAGACAGAATGTTTTGCTGGTACCTTTGTGTTGTCAGGAGAAAGTAAATAAGACCACAATAACATTGGGCCATCACTGTGTGGCAACCTATGTGAAGATCTGTATAGGAAGTCCTATAGAATGGACTGTCATGGATGGAATATGAACTGCTTCCTCCAAGTGAACTTCCAGATTAATGAGATCACAGATACTCATGTGCTTGCCAATCTAAATGTCCATACCATCATATTTTCCCTCATAATTCCCAAGACTTTTTTAAAAATAAAAAAGAAAAAAATTCTGTCTCTGGTTAGCTCCAATATGTGGTCCTATTATTATTCTGAAACTTATTAATTTTTTATTTATGCCCTTTGTTGACTTGTTTTTTCTTCAGAATAGACAATCTCCATTCTACTTTATCCCACCATCACTCAATTCATCTTTCTATACAAAAGGAAAAAAAAGTTAAGCAAAGGCAATGGTGGTAACATTATTTATCCATTATGTCACCCTCAGGTGCATTTACTTATCTCCTCTCTAGGATCTCTATTGTTCAGTATAATTACACAGTGTTTGGTTTCATGTTAGTGTTCATTTCATTTATATTACTGACGTCATTGTGTTTCCAGGTTCTGCTTACTTCACTCTGCATTGGTTCATATAAGTCTTTCCTTGTTTCTGTGAATTCCTCATATTCTTCATTTCTTATGGCCCCATAATACTTCATTGCATTCAACTACCATACAAATTCATTTAGCTTTTCTCCAATTTATAGACATCTATTTTGTTTCTACTTTTTTTCTTCTGCTACCACAAAGTGCATTGCTGTGGATACCTCGGAGTACAAAGGACCTTTGCTTTTGTATTTATTTTGTATCCTTGGGTTAATGTGCCTAGAGTATGAATAGATTCATGACTTTTCATGCCCAATTCCAAATCACTTTTTGAGAATGGCTGGAGTAATTTACAGCTTAACTAGCATTGAGCCTGTCTTCTTACAGCCTTTTTAACAGTGACTCTTTCCTGCTTTTATCGTCTTTGCCAATTTGCTGAGGGCAAAGTGTTGGTTAAGGCATTATTACATTGCTGCTGACTGGACAATTATCAGTTAAGGACTCAGCCATCTGTTGACAGAGGAAGCAGGAATATTTGATGATAGCAGAGGATCTCTCTATATTTTCTTTCTCTTCCTCAATTTTCTAGTGATTAAACAAAACAAGAATTTCCCTGGCAGTAACCTGAATTAATCTTACTGCCCTAGAAATGTTAGATCAATGGCTGACACTGGTGAATGCTCAGATTATTTCTTAGTTTCTTCTTTTCTGGGCTTGCCAAACCCCTTTCAGATCTCTTCATCCATCTTTGGTGTCTACTGGTCCCCCAGCTCTCATCTATATCTCTAAGAATCTATAACATGCACAGTGGCATGGTAAAACCTTCTCTGCAGACAGGTGAAACCAGATTAAGGGTAACCAATAGGCCTAGAACCCATTGGTGAGTTAGTGGGGAATGTTTACCCCAAGCTTATGAAGACTTTCCCAGAGGAATGGGTAGATAAGAATTACATTCCCATGGCCATGAAGGCAGGTGAAGAGGGAACTGTGGAGCATTGAGATCTTGGCCAGATATTGGAGATGCCAAGTCATCCACTGCATCTTGAGTCATTGTCAGTCATCTTGACTTTTATCTTGGCACTGGACCTTGACGACTCTGGAAGAGAGTGTGTGGTTGATGACCTTGTGCAACTCTGCCTCACTTAAATCCATTTCAAGGGCAAGTCAAGACAGCTCCCTGTGTCGTCATTACTTCTCTTTGAAAACAAAGGACAAACAATAACAAGTAACTACATTCAGGGCTTCCATTTGGCCTAGTTCTCCCTAACTGGACAAACGCTTACAAGGACTTCAGTATGAGCATAGTCTTGTAGCAGGGTGCCAAGAGAGAATACATACCTACACAATACATACGCTCAGTTAAGTGACTTGTCCAGGGTCACACAGATGGTAAGTGATTGGGGCTGGATCTGAACACCTGTCTTCCTGGCTCCAGACCCAGTGCTGTATCCATTATCTGCCTCCACTTTCTAGTAGCATTTTTTGTAATCTTGCAGGAGCAGAAGGCAAGGGGGGAGGCAAAGACATGCTTGAGACATGTATGTTTGCATGATAATAGCACATATTTCTATAATACCTTAGGATTGGCAAACTGCTTTCTATATCTTTTTTTTTCAATGATCAGCCCAACAATTCTGAATATTGGTTCTATTATCTCCTGCTTTCACAACTAAAGAACCTGAGACTGAGAGTAGTGAAGGGTCTAACCAGGGTTCATGAGTTAGTGAGTTTCAGAGTTTGGAGTGGTGGTAGGGACATTCGAAATCATCTTGTCCAACCACCTCACTTCAGAGATAAAAGAAACTGAAGTCCACAAAGCTTAACTGAATTGACCAAATTCACATTGACAGTCGTGATAGAACCAGGATTAAAATCTAGGTACTCTGATGCCAAAACCATCACTCCCCTTTCCCAACTATTTCATTGTATTGCCTTATCTTGAGCATGCAACAGCAGAGAGCTTAGATGAAAGGAAGGAAAATTTCTTCAAAACAATTCTCTGTCTAACTGTCTGACAATCAGAGTCAAAGAAATTGAAGGACTCAAAATATGACCATGTTCCCCGTAAGTGAGAAGTTCATCTATCCTGCTCAAAAGATCCAACTAAGAATCAGCAGGAGAGCTCTGAAATGAAAAATCAAGAAACTCTTTTAGAACAAAGATGATAAAACTTTATGGTTTGAGAAATCATGAGGATCCTGTGTTGGAAAGAGATAAGAAAGGAATGTGCAGGTGCTCCCATTTTACAGCTACGGAGTTGGGCTTTTGGCTGAATCAAGACGGGACCATTTTATAAGAAGTACACCTTATGCCAAAAGTTTTTGCTTTTTTGCAAGTTCATGTTTGAACGAATCTTGACCTATTCTTGTAATAACTGGTAATCTCCAAACTTCTGGGTTCACTGGAAAACCTTGATGGAAAACACTTCTAGCGCAATTCATATTACAAATAACACCAGCATGAGTTTCTGGGAAACTTAGATAAGTAATGGACTAGTGTCTGTTTCCTAGGCTCCTGGACTTTGTCCAGTTTTGGTACTATGTCTAATTACTCTAAAAGTCTTATAATGGACTAGATTACAGCGCAAATTCTGCAGATTCTTCTAGTTCCCAATAAAGACACTAGACAAAACCACAGTAATAGAGAGACTGAAATACTTTCTGCTGAGTACTAATTGTGATATGTAATGCAAATTGGTGTGAAATCAGCTAAAAGTCAGGGAGTCCTTAATCCTTATTTTCCTGCTGAATAAAATATTTTCAAGAGGAATTTTTGTTGTTGTTTTATGAAATTCTTAGCCTGTGAAATTCAGCTGAGGAGGGATTATTGCTGATTGAGTAATTACTTTACTTGCTCAATTTCTGTCTAGTGGAAGCTAATAAGAACCTTAGATAAATTGTTTTCATGGAATTTGAATATCTCTTAACTCCAAAAATAATTTTATGGGAGGTACTAGTGACATTTTTCATATATTCAGTGATGTGTAGACAGATATCATGCAACTTGGATAGTTAGAGGAAAATACAGATATATAGCCATTCAACAACTAATGGGGAAAAAATCTGGTTAATTATTTTCTCTCATACGAAAATAGTGTCTAGAGAGTAAGTGTGGTATAGCGGTATTGAAGGTTCTCTCTCTGGCTTATGCTTGTTGTATGATGATGGACAAATTTCTAACCTCTTAGTTCCCTAGGTAAGATTCCTACTTTTTAATAAGTACTAGTAGAGACTTTTCCTTACCTGGAGCTCCGTGGTGAAATCACAAAATGGCAGATCTAAAAGGAATATGCCTTAAAAGTCTTTGAAGTCCATGATTAGAGAATCCAATCTTCTCATTTTAGAGATGAAAAAACTAAGACCTGGGAAATCTAAATATTTACCCAACATTTGTACAGTTATTAATAGATCAGGAAGGGAAGTCTGATTTCCTGTTCATGGGCTTTAATGAATTGTAATGAGAAAAACAAAAGACTACTCATTAAGATAATGGCAATAAGTTTCAGCATTTAGTTTCTTAGACGATGATAGAATAAATAGAATGTTCTATTACCTTATAATCAAATTTGTCAAAGTAATCCAGCTGATTCTGTTTTGTTTTAAGCCTCCATTTTGTGATTAAGCTGACTTGAGTAGGTTTTCTATAAGCTGTTTTTTCAATAATAAGATGAGCACCTGTGTGGTGTGATTTAGTAATGAACAGGTATGTATTCTTAAAAAAAAAGAAGAAAACACCTGATAAATATTTATAGATCCTCTGATAAGGCCAACCACCAATGGACAAAATTATTATAAACAACTTTATCAGTAATTTTGAAGTAAACTACTAATAAAATCATGTGATAAATAGCTAAAAGCACAAAACCCCACTAGAAACTCCAGACATCCATATACATGTTCCTAAATTGTGGATAGGATGTTCTCTCACACTTAACACTCCAACAAGTCCCTGTAGCTCCAGGACAGTACTGATTGGTTAATGGAGAATTGCCAGGGGACCATCCCAGGGAGACACATGGACTCTGACTGGTAGAGAGAAAAACCTGTAGAGTCAGATAAGGAAGAAACATATTGGAACCTCTAAAACGTAAGAGTGGTGAAGGGTTGTCTATTTTTAGAGGGCATTGATTATGTATTATGATGAATGAAATCTGATCGTATGCATTGAGAAGTTGTCTAATTAGTGTTTCCGTCACATTAGTTAGCATATGTAATGGTGTCCCACATCTCATAGGAGTATCCTGGGTTTCTAGATCCAATAAAAAAGGGAATTCCAGGGAAGCTTAAAAACCCCAATAGGGAAGGAAAGATGCCCTGTGAAAATATAGCCCAACCCCCTCCCCTTTTTTTCCTGCCCAAGGTTCCAAAAAAAAAAGGAAAGGTGGTAGCCATCCTAAGGCATGAGACCAGAGCAGCAGCTGGTGCCCACCACCTCTCCAGTTCCTTTCTGTAAAATCTCAAGAGATATGCTCTACCTGAATGGACAGCTGGGAGATGCTTATGACTAGCAGTGTTTTGTTTTATTGTGAGTATTCATTCTCCTTAGAGTGTAAGCACAGAGACAAACATGCAGGTGGAGAGAATTGTGGGCAAGCCCTGATATATCCCAGCTTTACTTATGTTTGTGTTTTTCTTAAATTTATTCTGTAAAATAATGCATTTGTAGGATTTTATATATTTTTTTCATTGATACCTGTGAGCAACCATCTCCTTATGCTGACAAGTGTTCCTTTGCTTGTGGCAGAACCAAACAAAAGAAAGAGAGAGAGAGAGAGAGAGAGAGAGACAGACAGACAGACAGACAGACAGACAGAGACAGAGACAGAGAGACAGAGAGAGAGACAGAGAGAGAGAGAACGAGAGAGAGACAGAGAGACAGAGAGAGACAGACAGACAGACAGAGACAGAGACAGAGACAGAAACAGAGACAGAGACAGAGACAGAGAGACAGAGAGGAACAAACTTTCCTAGTGCAGGGTTGGGAGATCCACCCCTAACTGATTGTTACTGAATTTTCCTCTTTAACTGAGGTCATAAGCACAAGTCATTTCATAATTATTCTTATAAGTGCAGAATCACTATGAATTCAGGTATAAATCTACCTCATAAACATTGGTTCCAATTTCAAAGGTAATGAAAACCGTATTGGCTACATTCCTGAATAAGTACCATGTCCTACTCTTCTTGCATCTCTTCCTCCTAGCTGGGAGGAAGAAGGATTCAAGCTCTTCTAAACTTATTTCTCTAATGGCAAAATAAAATTTTAGCTCAGCCTTTGGCTATAACTTAAATGTTCTCTGTGATTGGTTCCACAGGCCAAAGATCCAGTGAGGGGACAAGTCCATGAATAGTATCACCTGCTGCCTCCGTTGCTTACCCCAAATTCTGCAACCTTAGTCTCTCAGTGTGGCTCTTGGTCATTTTTATTTCCCCGCAGTCACCAGCTTACCCAGGTCTTGGGTACTAGTCTTAACACTTGCCCATCTCCATCCTGCCCCGGCTCATCCCTGTATTCTTTCTGGTCTTGAATGTGATAATAATGCACACTATTGCATAATCAGAATATTTCTCTGGATTGCTGAGAGGAAAATTAAAGATTTTTCTTGGCTATGGCAACACACGCATATGTATGTATTTTTCGTTATTTCATTGTAAGAAGAACAAATAGCAACCTTCTCATCTTTGGCAGAAGAACAGCAAACAATAAACAGCCACAATCACTCATATTGTTAAGTGGAGGGTGAATGTGAACCTGGACTTCAGGAGGAAAAGTTGTTTTTCTATTTCCTTCCCTGATTCCCCTACCTATGTCTATGGTCAGTGATCTATCCTTTCTTCCAATGGCTCCTTATAGGCCTACTCTATCTGTTCCAAATTGCTGTTACCTTGTCATATACTACTTGACATATCTTTTTTTTTTTTTTTTGCTTTTTGGAGGGCAGTTGGGGTTAAGTTACTTGCCCAAGGTCACACGGCTAGTTTTTTGTGTTAAGTGTCTGAGGCCGGATTTGAACTCAGGTACTCCTGACTCCAGGGCCCGTGCTCTACTCACTGCACCACCTAGCCACCCCGCTACTTGACATATCTACATGCCTGCATCAGTTCAATTTGAAGATACCTATCCTTGAAAATATGACTTAATCTTCTTAGTATCTGTAAGTATGTTTAGTATATGGTATGCAACATGATAGATGTTCCATAAATATTTGCTCAATGGCAAATGAATTCTCAACAGACACATATTTACTGACTTGTCTCTCCAATACTTTACGAGAAGGAAAGGGATTGGTCCTATAATTTTATTGACTTTCAAAATTCCTGGATGAGGAAAATCCTTCTACCAATGTGAATTGGTACTATCTGAAACTTAAAGTCCTAGAGAGTTTCTTAGGGAACTGAGAAATTTCATGACTTGTTCAGGGACACACAGCTAAGAATCATTGAACCCAGGTTTTCCTGTCTCTAATGAAAGCTAACCATCCATCATGCCACACTGACTTTTCATATTACTTTAAAACAGTACAAAAATATTAGACTGGGGATCAAGATATTGCTGTTCCATGGTATAAAAACTATCTTTAAAATCCCCTTGGACAATGCCATGAAGCAAGAGAAAGGATTCTAAGGAATGGAGATGTGGAATAGACATGCTTCCATTAGTGCACTGGAAATTGACATTCCCTGACCCCCTACATAAATTCATGGATGATGGACCTCTGGAGAGTTATTTAAACCAGTTTTCTGCTTTGGAAATGAGAGAATTAGGATCACTCATAATTTAAAGAAACTTCTTTTTAATGAAGAGGGTTTTTTTTTTTAGCATGCCTAACTAACCTCTTGAGAAAATTGAGAAATTATAACATTCAAACAGCTCATGCATTTAGTTTATGTTCGCTTTTTTATAAACAGTCACTTAAAATAAATAATTCTCATCTGGAAACTCAAGAAATAGTCATATTCTGAATGCTTAAGCTTAGAAAGTATCAAAAAGAACTGTTATATTCTACACTCTAGACTTCATAAAATGCCATGTTCTGTCATCCTATAAGAATGTGACATTTTCATGACATTATATTTTTATATCTTCCTATTGCTTCCTTTTTTCAACTGACATTTTTTATGTTTTTAAATTTTTTTTCTTTTTATACCAACCACTTAAAAAAACAAAATCAATAAACCCAGGAAGAAATTTCTACCACATTCAACATGAAATTACATGCCAGGGCCATGACAAAAATAATACTGTCATTTAGTTTTTAAAATATGAATATCTCTAAGGGCTTCATATATATATATATATATATAGATATATATATAGATATATATATATATACACATATATGTTTGTCATACACAATCACATTTGTTTATTTTCTTCTTTGAGTGGTATGCTGTTAGAAAAAAAACACAAACCTGATTCATATCCCAGCTTTCCTACTTATTACCTCTGTTTGAACTTGGGCAGGTAGCTTAATATTTCTTAGTCTCCACTTCTATATCTGTAGAATGAGATGGATTGGGTTAAAGAGTGTATAGGCAAAATACCTTTCCCTGAAGTCTCTTTTTCCTGTATACAGGGGTATACTGGCCTAGGAGACCAGATATAAAATATTTGGTGTGAATATTTACTTCTCAGAAGTTAGCAAATACTACAAGTCAGGGCTTGATTTATTGCTCTGTTCTTTGCCTAGACTTAAAAAATGATGAAGAAAATGTTAATAATGTAGAAGAAACTTAAAAGTAATCTCTACATATTTTCCCCCTGGAAAGCTGGTTGTTAAATATTTACCAGCACACCCCTGACTATTACAGAATGGTAAATGAATGAGGCAAATGGTATGAACAACTACTATTTCTAATCAACATCAGGTACCCCCAGGCACTGATATATGACAACTCTATATACTTAAGCATTTTTAGGCATATAATAACATTACATTGTCAGTTTACCAGAAAGAAAGTCAAGGTCTTTCTGTCAGCAACATGGTTATTAATTAATTTGATCCATAGTGTCATTAGAAAGTGAGTGCTGAGAAATAAGAGAATAAGAATGTGGAAGATACATTGATCTACTTTGCATTGATGCAGGGAGAATAATTCCTGGTTGACAGATTCATTCTGTGAAAACAAAGGTGTGTTCAGGATAAACTATAATCTTTTCCTCCATTATATTCAATTTTAAACTGAACCTCTTCATTTTAAAGTGCTATATTTAGAAGATATCTTGCCTTGGCAATCAAAGTCTAAAATTTACTCTTTAAAAGCAATGTCATATTAGCAGACAGGTGCTAAGTAACTTTATTGGCAGTGTGCTTGTTTTCAAATTAGGACCCCTTTAAATAGACTAAGAAAATGCAATTCGGTTAAAATTAAATAAATTGACTTTGGACAATCTGTGAACATTTTTATATTTCCCCATTATTCAGTGTGTTCATTCTAACATGCCAGCTTTCTGGACCTATCCCATTTAGTCATTTGGATCAAGACTTCTACTCTTGTTAGTGGAGATATTGAAAGAATTTCTATAAGCACAGTACAAAAAAGGAATAAGTATCATTGTTTCTAGTTGCTAATGAAATTACAAATTTCCTAAGATTTCCCATGGGAACATATTTGGACTAATATTTAAATAAATAAATGAAAATTATATATAAATCATAAACATGATGGGATATTGTTTCATAATGTAATTATCCCAAGCAAATTAAATATAGCTTCCTTATTTTTCAGAAATAAGTTTCTTGATACCATGAGGTAAAACTTTTCTAAAAAATGCCAGTGGGACCCTTCTTTTTCAATTATCCCTCAACCCATGACATTCTTTATGGGCCTAATAAATAGACTGAGTTCCTATGGTTTTTGTCATTTCTTTCAGTTTTTATTCATTGCATGCAGTATCTTGGTAAACATAATTTGCTTTAAAGTTAGTCCAAGAGAACAGATCTTTTTTCCTATAGGAAATGCTACTGAGGAGTTATCCTTTTCTTTAAAGAATTATATATTCCTTACCAAACTCATCTCCAAACAAAATACTAGTTCCCTTCTGTCCTTATGTTTGAAGCTAACTCTGAATAGAGGAGTTATAATGACCTGCCCTTCGTTTGCATGAGATCAGGAATACTTAAAATAATCATTTTAATTGGTGCTGCCAGTATATTTTATTATAGTCATCATTATTGGTCTTAAATATGATAAATAATATAAAAAATTATAGAAGCTTGAGCTTAAAATGAACTGAACTAAGTACATTATTTTAAGAATAGGAAACTAAGACAGAGAAAGGAAATAATTTACTAAAGATGGTAATACTGACCAAATCATGTGTCTTTTGACTCTTTACCCAGCTCTATTTATATTAAACTGTATTGTCTATCAACAATTGTATAGGTAGGATGTTTTTGGAGGGGGGTGGGAAATCTGTACCTACAATACCATATATGTATCTTATGTATATCTTACAATGTGCTCTACTCTAGAAGATCAGTAACATATTTTTATTGGAGAAATTCTTGTGGAGAAATTTGAAACTAACTGGAAGAGCTCTTGCATATTTGTCTCAACATATCTCTCTCTGTACAACTATTTTCACATGTTTTTCATTCTTAGGAAAGACATGCACCTCTGATTTTGTAAAATTTATAACTCTCACTTTCCCCTGAATCCCATCTCTTCCTATATCTTAAGAGAACTTGATCCCACCACCAATTCTCTACTTCTCTAGTTTCTTAAAATTTTAAACTCTCTCCTTCCATTTTGTTTCGATGCATGTCCAAGTTTTCCCCATTAAAAAAATAAAAACCACTTTACTTGATGTATGCCTTGAAACTATGATTTCATTTATTTTATTTCTTTCACAATCAAAATCATTGAATGAGAGGTTTACTCTTCCCCTCTGATTTTTCAAAATACATTCCATTCTTAACCTTTCTCTCACTGTTTAGTCAA
Source organism: Pseudocheirus occidentalis (assembly GCA_028646575.1). Classification (NCBI taxonomy): domain Eukaryota; kingdom Metazoa; phylum Chordata; class Mammalia; order Diprotodontia; family Pseudocheiridae; genus Pseudocheirus; species Pseudocheirus occidentalis. The sequence continues at coordinate 95,095,708 of CM053600.1, forward strand.
TCAGATGACTGAAGTAATTTCATAAAATAACCATGACCTGTCCTCTATCTGGTAAAATCCAATGGCCTCTTCTCAATGCTCATCTTCTTTAACTACTCAGCTTCAAATGCAGAGTTGGTTATCTCCTCTTTTTTTCTTTCATTAAGGATTCCCTTTGTTTCTCTTGACTTCTGGTATATTGAACTCTATTGGCTTTTCTTTGACCTCTGTGACCAATCCATTTCTGTGCCTTTGAGTGGTTCCTTTTACTTCTCTTTCAGATATTCATTTTTGCATGTTACTGGAATGTAACTAAATATGGTGGAAGGTAGGATTGTTGGTGTCTTTGGTTAAGACCTGCTCAGGAGTCTCTGTGGGACTGGAGAAACAAGGCAGATAATTGGTTAGCCAGGTGTAATGGTAATGGAATTTGAAGATCTTCCATGCTCTTGTATTTTCAATCAAACAGGTACTTAGCACCTTATTCCTGTTAATGATTGTATCAAGTATTAAGACCCAGAACTTGTGAATCCCACAGTGGGATGGACTTGCTTATATAATAGGAATGGGTTGGAACAGGGAGGAGATAATACCTTATATAAAGAAAAGCCCAAGCTAGAGAGCCAGAACTTCTGGGAGCAATCAGCATGGAGGCTGAGGAGATAAGAAATGAGAAGAGAACTGAGAACTCAACTAAGAACTAAGAACTGAGAAGAAGATTGAGAAGAACTGAGAAATGAGAAGAGAGAAGATTTTGAGAACAGAACTTGTGGTGGCAGAACTTCTTCTGAGAGCTGGTGAGAACTTCTGAGAGCCATCTGGAACTGTTGTGAACAAGAACAGAAAAATGAGAAGACAGGAGAACTGGGAGGAAGCACGACTGTGGTGCCAGTACTTTGTCTGTCTGTTTTGATGTTACTTTGTCTCACAACTTATTGTTTGGTCTCTGATGATTTCTCAGGCTGAAAATTAATTGATGATGCTGGCATTGTGAATGAATGTTATTGTGGCTTTGTTAAGCTTTGTCTTCCCAGGAACAGAAACTATGAAGGACTTGAGGTGGACCAGACACTGCAAGCTTCAATATGGAACAGGAACTACACAAGAAACTAGGCAAAGAACTAAGAGCTGTCTGCCTTTGAAGCCAGGTGGCAGTTGGATGGATTTGGGCAGGACCTGGAAAGAGGAGGAAGCTGAGAGTCTGCCTTGAGTCAAGATGAAAAGACCTCTCTTTGGATATTTAACGCCAACTGAGAAAATCATGACTCACTGTGGTCTAGGGAAGGAGAACTCTGACCTTTACATTTAGATGATTGAGTTAAGGACTTCTCCAATTAAGAAGAAAGAGGGCTTTGTGAAGGAAGAGATTAAGACAATGTGACGTAGGGGTAGAAAACTTTGATATTTTTACTTTCTGTCAATTAAGGAGGTTTGCCTCTTTAAGGATGATTGAATTAAGGATGTACTGAATGATTGTATTACTAAACAAATGTTATCTTTTGCTTAAAATTATGTGACCACTTTGTTGAAAACCATGTGGTCATTTTAGTGGTAAGTTGTTATGCCATAATACTGTGATGCTGTGCTGTGATTTCTGTGAATGTTTTGTCTTAGTTTGTTGCTAAATAGAAAGTTCACTGTACTGTGTAATCAGAACCTTGAAGCTGTTTACAGCAGCAGTTCTCTGAAAAACTGCTTGTGCTTGGCTTCACATCAGGGAAAGGCTCAAAATGTGAGATGAAAAGCCCAAGGCAAACATGAATTTGAGAAACCTAATGTAGAAAAGACAAGTGTGTGAAGAAAGTGGAAGCTGAGAAGCCAGAGTCAGAGCCATGGAGACAGCTTGCTGAATGAGAAGGATTCCCATCTCTGGCTTTTTTTTAAAAAGCATACTCATATGGTATGGGGTAGTCACTAGCAAAATTATAGAATCTCAGAGTAGAAAGAGACTTCTGAGATCAAGTAGTCAAATTTGTACCAGACTTGAACAAGAGTTTTTGGGCAAGTTTGTTTGTGTTAAACAAACCAGAGTTAATTTTCATTTCTCTAGTTATTAGTGATTGGGGATAATTTTTATATATAGATAGACTGATTTTTAAGAAAATGTGATAACTTCCCATTCACATCCTTTGATCAATTGGTGACTGACTCTTATTTTAAAAAAATCTAATAATATGCAAATATGTTCTGTTTATTAATAATATAAAATATGACATATTATAAATACTTATGTTGTCTCCCCCATTAAAAGGTAAGCTCCTTTAGGAACTTTTTGACTTTTCTTATATTCCCAATACTGAGTACAATTCTTTGCACATATTAAATGCTTAATAAAAATTCATTCATTCATGTGTTCCAGGGTTGAGGAACCTGTGGTCTCGAGGTCACAGCTGACCCTCTAGGTCCTTAAGTGTGGTTCTTTGATTGAATCCAAACTTTACAGAACAAATCCCTTTAATAAAAGAAAGTTTGTGAAATTTGCAGTTGAAGGGCTACACTTGAGGACCTAGAGGGCCATATGTGATCTCAATGCCACAGATTCCCTATCTATGATCTGTTCCTTATATAACTTGGGATGAAACTTTTATCAGAAAACTTGCAATAAATATTTCATCAAGCTGTTTTACTTCTAATATTAACTACATTGAATTTATTTATGCAAACCTTTTAAATTTTATGTACTTAAAATTATCCATTTATCTTCTGCGATGTTCTATCCCTTGTTTAGTTAGAACTCTACCCTGTCCACAGATAAGAAAGGTAATTTCCACTATAATTTCATTAATGATATTATCTTTAATCTTCCTCCTTTAATTTCTTATTATATGGACTTTCATACCTAAGTCATGTATCCATTTTGAGTTAATGTCATTATGCGATGGGAAATATTGGTCTAAGCCTATTTTTACCAGATTATTATGCATTTTTCTTAACACTTTTTATAAAATAATGATTCCTTACTCCAATAGCTGTGGTCTTTGAATTTATTGAACTCCAAGTTACTATATTCACTTGTTTTAGTACAGTGGTTCTCAACCTTCCTCATGCCGTGACCCTTTAATACAGTTCCTCATGTTGTGGTGACCCCCCCCCCAACCATAAAATTATTTTCATTGCTACTTCATAACTGTAATTTTGATATTGTTTGGAATTGTAATGTAAACATCTGATATGCAGGATTATTTAAATTGAACATAACCCACAGGTTGAAAACTGCTGTTTTAGTATGTAGTGTATGCAACCTAACCTACTATTAAACCTATTTCTTTTAAACCAGCACTATTTCTTTTCCTCTATTTGTGAGAATGTTTTTGTTGGAATAATTTGATATCTAGAACAACTAGGCCATCTTCCTTCACATTTTTTTCATTATTTCCCAAAATATTCTTGACCTTTGGTTTTCTAGAAAAACTTTATTTTTTTAGTTCTATAAAGTAATATTTTAGTAGTTTGATATATATGACTAAGAATAGTAAATTTATTTATATAGTATAATTTTATTATGTTGATTCAATATATTTTATGTATCAAACAATTATTTTCTGCTGGGCTTTATTGTTAATATATAGAAATGATAAAAAATATAGTTATCCCTTTTACATCACAGGAATTAGAACTATGGGTGTGAGTGTGGGTTAAGCTAGAAAATCCCCATAAATTTCTTTTTACTTCCTTTTGTACCAGAGAGGTTTTAATTTTTTTCCTTTTTCTTGTATGGGGTGTTTACAGCATCTTATTGTAAAATTTGGGTTAAATATTCATCATAACCTATACGTCATCTGGTGGCCTTTCACATGTTGTCTGGGGCTTCTACAAAACTCCCCCAAATTCTGAACACACACATACACACATCTCACAGGTTGGTGTAAGAAATTAAATGGGAATTGTGGTCAGTAAAGGATATGTTTGAATTTCCATTTTTATTCATTTGTGAGGCTTTAGACATAATAATTAGATCTTATAAGGGTTTCATCAACAACTAAGAAATATGTATACTGCTTTCTTCTAATTCTGTTTAAATCCTTAACTTCTTTTTTGTTTATTTTTAATTGTTTGTCTATTCTGAAAGGGGTACATTAAGGGTCCATTTTCCCCAGTAATTCACTTAGTTTTTCCTTTAAGTATTTAGAAACAATAGCTTTTTGCATATGTTTTAAGTATGGAATAAATTTATTGTCTATGGTATTTGTCAGGAAAATATAGTTTCACTATTTATCTTTATTTTTGTTGTTATTTTGTTCAGTATTTTATTTGCTATTCTTGCTTTTGGGGGGTTCAGCTTAGGGATAACATATTTTGCTCTGAGATCCTATTTTAACTCTTTGTGAATATTTTATTTCAATTTATTCTAAATATTGTTGGATTCTGATTTCTAACATATTCTGCTATTTTATTCTATTTATATAAAATATATTATATATCATTGTATGTTCTTTTATGTTCTGTGCTATAATTCTTTCATTTCACAGGAATGAGCATCACATTCATTTTCACTGTTATTTTCACTAATTATGTATTTCTCTCCATTGTTTTCCTTCCTTTTTGACCACTCTTAATCACAAGTTCTTATCCTGTCTTTTGTTTTTTTAAGATATTCTTCACTATAACTTCTCTAAGCTTAGTTTCTTTTGTTTTTGATTAATGAGTCACTAAAATTCCTTTTATTCTCCCCTTCTCCTTCCTATACCCTCCTGTTTCCCTGTTGCATGGAAAGCATTAATGGACCAAACTTGTTATGTTTAGGTACGTGTTTATATTCTTCCCTATTTTGATCAGTTTAAATGAAAGCAAGGTTCAAGTGATACTCTATCTCTGTCTCTTTTGTCTTGACTTCTTTCACATCTTAGTTATATAAGATAAATAGTTCCTCACCATGTTTCCCCCTTCCCTTAATTTATCATTTCCTCTTCTATTTCCTTTCTTCTTTTAAGATCACTGGAACTTAATGAAACTACTCACAAGCCCTCTGTTTTATCTGACTGTTTCTGTGACCTCTCATGACATTAGGGTTCCAAAGAGAGGCACTAGTATCATTTCTCCCCTCCTTAAAACAGTTCATCCTTAAAAACCCCTTCCATCTGTTCACTTGAATTTAACTTTTATATTTTTTTCCTCTTGACTCTCCAGTGTTTGCATTTTATACTTTCCAACTCACATTTTCATAAGGAATTATTATAATTGAAGGTTCATTTTCCTTTATAAGATTATTCTTAGTTTTCTTTTCTAAACAAATAATTCTTGGTTGTATGTAGGCCTATATCCTTTCACCTTTCCAAATATAGTATCTCATGCTTTCCAATCCTTCAGGGTAGTAGAAGTTGGTTTGATTCTGATTATGACTCCCTGATACTTGAACTGTTTTTCTTCCTTCTTACAATTTTCTTTCTTTGATTGAAAAGCTTTGGATTTTGACCACAACATTTCTGGGAGTTTTAATTTTGGAGGGTTTTCTTTTTTCCAAGAAGGTCATATTCTGGCCAGTTTTTGTTCATGATTTCTTGAAATTTGGTATCTAGGTTCTTTTTCTGTTCATGAATTTTAGGTAGTTCAGTGATTTATAACCATCTCTCCTTGATTTGTTCAGGAGCTTTTTTATATGAAATATTTAATTTTTTAAATTTTTTTTCAGTTTTGGAGTTTTTGTTTCTTGTTTTCTATAGCCATTAAGTAATCTTAAGTGACCTCTTTAGTTCCCTGTATTTGTGTTTCAGGCATTCCTACCATAATAATCATGCACTCTCTTTTTCTGTTTGCATATATGTGTGTGCATATTTTATTAATTTTTCTAGTCTTATCTACTTTATTGGGACTTTGTCTCAAGGATAAGTTCTGATCTTTTTGGGGGGATCTCTAGTGGTCTTCTATTTCTTCATATTTTATGTTATATCTAGGTCACTCTAGGGATCTGATTCTGATTTCCCCTTTCCTGGTTTAAGGTAATAGCACCATGGCCATACTCTGTTCCCTGCTCCCAGGATCAAACTCCATAATCCTAGCCTACCTCTGGTCATTGTTTGTCAATCAAATCTGTGATCTGTTCTAAATAGCTCACCTACTGTGGATTTTCTTTAGATTTCTGATCACTATTCAAACTGGCACTCATTTAAGACCTTTGTTGAAGTAGTTATGAAACAGCAGAGCTTCACTCCTTTCTCCTACTACTTTTTGGCTATTTTTTTCTCTACCACTATTCAGATTACACAATTTGGAAGAAATCAATGATCAAGGCATGCAAAAAAGAAAAATATATCAAAATATGGATTTTTAAAATGGGCCTATTTATTACCACCCCAAAAAACAACCTAGGAAGCATTACTATCTACTTACCAATTTCTCCTTTTTTATCTGTGTAAAAGTTTTGTGAGAATAGCATTCATAGGTATGGAATACATCTTTGATGACAGCAATAAAAGAGGAAAAAGGCAGAATTTCTTTAGTGATATTGAGTACGGGACCACATCTTTACTCCGATCATCACACAACTGACTATGTAACGTAGACCCCTGACACTAACAATTGTAGTAGACTTCATTTCTACTGTATGCCATCCATATGCCTAAGAAAGTCCTACCACCTTTTATGCCCTACCCCTTTTTTTGACTAATTGCTAGGCAAGAAGGTAATTATTTCCAACCCTTATTTCATCTCTATTACCTTTTTAACTTTTCTCTTCTCTATTCCATTCTAATTCTTGCCACTACATCCTTAAGAATTTCCACCCCATTATAAATTTTCCTTTATTGTGGACCTATTCCTTCATATTCTTTCCATCTACTTGCTCTTATTGAGATCTAATTTCTCCCAAATGGCACTATCTCTCCTTTCCAGCAATACTTATTTCTGATCTCATATTCCACCCTCTATGGCACTCCTCTCCCTGGAGTGAGAGTTAAGAATATTCTTTGCTTGTCACATCCTCTTCCAGACTCTCACTTTGCAATCATCACCCAACAACCTCTCCTTCTTTGAAGTTTGCAAAATTAACATTTTTGAACAAGTACAGATGAGCAGACTGGTGAGGAAATTGTCTGAAACCATCCAAAAACAGACAGGTGAAGGAAGGGAACCAGCACTAATTAAATGTACCTACTATGTGCCAAGTGGTGTGTAAAATAATTTAAAAATATTAACTTGTTTGGTCTTTAGCACAACTCTGTAAGTAGGTGTCTCTCTGATCTTCATTTTGCCCTGAGAAAACTAAGGAAGACATAGGTTAAATGGCTTGCTAAGGGTTAAATAGTCAATAAATATTTAAGGTCAGACTTGCACTCAGTCTTCTTGACTCCAAAGTTAGTATTTTATTCACTGTATCACCTACTTGCCTCCACTTCAACGTCTAATCAGTTGAAAATGCTTTCCTCCTTACTGATTTTTACAAGAGGTGAGTGAAGCTTTTCTTTGAGCTATTTATTAGACAGTAGAAAAGCCAGATCTACTGGAGCTCTGTGAAGAAACAAGCAGCAGGAGAATCAGATGATATGAAGGCCTTAGCTACTTGTGCCATGTTGTTGTTGTTAGTGGTGGTGGTTCTTCATTCTCTCAGAAAGGACCAAAGACATCAGGAGGGTGATGTCTTGACTTGCAAGTGAATTGTATTTAAGTGAGGCAGAGCTATGCAAAATCATCAACCTCCCTCTCTCCTCCAGAGTTCCTGGGGTCCAGTGAAAAACTGGTCAGAACAACTGGCAATGGCCCCCTTTTACTGCCTTATTGGCTAGAGAAATGTTAATTTTTTTGGGGGGAAAACATGAATTTACCTTTACTTCAGTCTTCAGCATGAAAGTGTCACATCCTATAAGAAGTTTCTGTTACTCTTTGGGGGTCTCTCTATTGTCAGAGGGAAGTTAAAGGGAAAGAGAGACTTTGTAGCAGATTTGCATTGAATTAACTAGCTGACAGCTGGGGCTTGTCTACATTGCCTAGAGAGAGCCAGTCAGATGAGCATTATGGTTCTCAGCCTTAAAGGGGACTATTTAATACCCCTTGTAAGGGTGACTGTTAGTTAAAAGAGCTTGTAAATGTTTCATTTTGAGAGTAGAAGAGAAGCTGATTTGCCTGGCAGGAGAGTATTGACCAGAAGGGAAGAAACTTATAGAAAAATAACTTTTTGATTGATGTAGATGTTACTGAAAGCACCAATGGTATAGAAGCCTGTAGTCCAGATTTGTAAGTCATGCGAAATTCATGCGATTTCTTCATTCATATTCCTCTTTGCCAACTTTATGTGTGTCTACTCTCTCCCTCAGATATTGAGTATATTTATGGGAAAGTATGTTCCCATAAATTTATATTTTATATTTCAACTATGATATATTTCAACTTTGATATATTGATTATTCCTTCATTTGCTTATATTGAGTAACTCTGATTCCTTATTATTGATTTTACCTTGTTGTTAAGTAAATGGTTTTGTTTAAGATATAATGGTGCAATCATTGTGAGTTGCTGGTTTTTTTATAAATGAAAGTATAGCACTGTGGGCTGGTGGTCATTCTCTGGGAATGCAGACCTGCCAGCAGAGGTCAAGCAGAGGTCAAATGAGAGAGCAAGATCAGAGAGGGAATAACCGGCACATACTACATGCAATGAATTGCATTGTGTCCACAATTCTCAAGTGTTAAATTTGTGGAAACATCTATGATTTATTAGAGGTGACCCTTGTATTGGCAGGGATAAATTGGACAAATTCTCCGTCTGGGATATATTGGATGCTCTAGTGTCATAAGGATTCAATAGAAAAAAACAAATCCTTCTGTGTTTTACTTTTTCTTCTATAACATCATGTATTTTCTGTGATAAATTCTGATTATTTAACTATTAATATCTATTGAATTGTTATACTCACAATTAAGCATTGTGGTTCATAATGAGTAATAATGATGTAAAATAACTCTTCTACTGGTGCTTAGCTGTGTACTTAGAACCACACAGAGGGCTTTTACTGGAATATGGCCTGACCAAAGAAACAAAGGTATTGAGTGTGTTTGATAAGATATTATTGAAATGTTGGGGAATCTGAAAAAGAGGTATGAAGTGGAAAAATATATCCTTGTCTATTTGATATAAATTAGTTATGGACCATTAGAAAATTCCTAAGATACAGGTTTCAGAAAATGATTGGAGTTTGATTATAAAATTTATCATATAGGAGAGCATGCTTAATAGAGGTAAAATGGTACCAGTTAGTGATGGAATATATGGAGATAAATTATATTAGAATAAAAGAAATGTGAAATTTAATAAGATTCCCCAACTATAAAGTATAGCATCAGGGAGCGGAGCCAAGATGGCGGTGTAGAAGCAGCAAAGTTTCACAACTCCCACACAGCCACCCTAAATACCCATAAAATATGACTCTAAACAAATTTTAGGGCTCCCAAAGTCACAAAAATACAGAAAACACATCTCTCACTGAAGGCAGCTTGGCAGGAGGGGCTCATCTCAGCAGCCTGGGAGCCAAGGCCAGGCCAGGCCAGCCCAGCCCAAAACTGAAACCACGGCCAGTCCCCAGGGCAGTTGGGAGAAGCCAAGCTGCAGCATGAGTCTACCCTGGAGAGCAGATCTATAGCACCTGAAGCAATCTCCACATCTATTAAGCCAGGAAAAAGAAGAATTAGAGAAAAGTCAGTGAAAGTGAAGCTTTCAAGTTAAATTTGGGGGAGAAAAAGCAGTTTGGCCAATCTGCCCCAAGGGCAAGGAAGCAGAGGGGGAAGGGTAGGATCTGCTACAATGGGCAACTGTTCCACTGGGCTGCTTCAGAGCTCCTGGCCTGCGGACCCCACACAAGGGCTAAGACAACTGATCAGGGCCAAGGGCTCTTGTGTTGAGTGGCCTGGATCCAGATCGTGGTCTTGGGGGATGGTCCTGGGGTGTGCTTTCAGCAAGCCAAGACTGGTCGGGGCTGCAGCATCCCCAAATAGCTCTGTCAGCTGTGAAAACCCCAGCAATTTGGGACAGAGCTTTTCCCCCTGGAAACAGAGTTTCATAGACCTAAAAAAATCACCCAATTAATTGACTGGCCAACATGAGGAAAAGGAAGCAAAATAAGAACAGCAATAAAACTCTAGAATCCTTTTTAGTGGACAAAAAGGATCAAAGCATGGAATGGGAGGAAGACAACACAGTCAGAACTCCCACACCAACTGCTTACAAGACACTCAAAGATTTCCTACAAGCTCTAGATCAACTGAAAAAGGACTTGGAAAAACAAATAAGATAAGTAGAGGAAAAATTGGGCAGAGAAATAAGAATAATGTGAGAAAAT
>CM053600.1:95106450-95117868 GCA_028646575.1 Pseudocheirus occidentalis
CAAAATCTACTGACCTTTCTCTTAGCCTTTTTGTCTTCTGGCGTGGTAAATGTGGTAACTGTGCCTCCAGTGCAGCTGATCTGCTCTCCTATAGACGCGGCTCCCCACCCGATGCCCCAGGGCCTGAGCTGGCCTGGTTTCGGCCACGACTCCCAGACTGCTGCAAAGAGCCCTACCTGCTGCGCTGCCTGTAGCAACAGATGTGCTTTCTGTCTTTTGGAGAGGTTTGGAGCTTGAAAATCTGTTTAGAGTCCCATTTTATGAGTTTTTTAGCATGTTTGTGTGGGAGCTGTGGTGCTTTGCTGCTTCTATGCCGCCATCTTGGCTCTTCCCCCTGGGGCATGATTTAAAGTAATTTCTATGGGAATCTAAATGTCTAAGAAGATAAAACTAATGAAGTTGAAAATCAAATAACTTTTTGGAAAATTTAAGAAAATTAAAAAAGGAATAGCATTCATCACTGAGATAAAGGTAGATTTCTTGAGTTTTACTTCATAAGATAAACATGAGTTGCTGACAACCTGATCTAAGGCATTGTGAGCAATAAAAAAGCAGTGTGAAGAAGCCATCAGGAGAATGAACTGTCAAGAAGGTGATATATTCACCATCACTAATAAATCATCAGCATAAGAATGAAGACCAATTTTTATTCTTTTTTCAGTGGACTGCCAAGACCAAAGAATTCATTCCCTCATGGTCACTGGTACTGTACCTCTCTTTACTTAGCTAGGTTGATCCTCAGGTAATCAGTATAGTGTACTGCTGGAAATATATTTTAATTTGACATTATGCCACATCTACTTGGACTGTCACCACCACTTTCTTTTTACTCATAATTTAGGTTCTACCTTTAGTTTCTTAGATATGTATAATGGTAATTAATTTAAATTTGAAGACCCCTTTTTGTTATGTCAAGTAAGCAGGTACTTGGCCCTTAGTAACTAATTAAACCTTTATGGATAAGAGGCAGGGGTGTGAACTCTGTCTCCTGTTGCTGACATAACAGGAAGGGTTTGGCTGAAACAGGAAGCCAATGCTTTGTGTATATATAAGAAGAGCCCTAGAAAGAGACAGTTAGAATTAGAATTTTTTTATCCTGGCAGGCTCCTGGTGGGCAAAACAGAATCTTCTCCAGACAAGCTACTGGTGGAAGAAACTGTTCTCCTGGATGGCTGCTGGAGAAGAGAGAGTTTCTCTCAGTGAGCATCTGGAAGCTGACTGTGAACTTAGAGATGATTTCCTTGAGACCAGAATCTGGTGAAGGCTGAAGTTGCTGCCAAGAAGGCTGCCTGGAAGGCTGAGATTTCTTCTGGGTCCAGCCAAACTGCTGGAGGACTGAAGAAGCATGACCAGGATGTTAATACTTTTTTGTGCCTTGGTTGATCCTTGAGTTCCTGGGAACTGAAATTGTGAAGGTTTTGAGATTTGCTGTACCCTGTGAACTTCAGTGTGTAGCAGGAACTGCCTGGAGGACTGGACAAGGACCTGGGAGCTGTCTGCCTCTGAATCTAGGTGATTGTTTGGTGGATTCAGGAAGGAACTGGGACCATGGAAGGGGGTCCAGGGAATCTAAGAGATTGCCCTGAGTCAAGATGAAGAAAAGGCCTCTCCTTGGATATTGAATGCTGTGATGGAATTGAACTTTTACTAGAGACGCAAGGGGTGGAGGGTTTGTGTAATTTTCTAATAATTTGTATTTGGTGATTCACAATACTTTGTGATTGATTGCTAGATAAGTGACTGGTTAAGTTAGCCTATGATTGTCCCATGAGTGGAAGACTGACTATTGTATTTTGGGATGACTGAATGATTTAGTAAGGGGGCAAACCTCCTTGGGCATACAGATGTTTGTTCTTTTGTTTTTTGTTCTAAATACTGTGACCACTTTGGTGAAAACTATGAGGCCATTATGATGATAAGCTGTTGTGAACACTATATTGTGATTTTCTGTGATAAGATGTAATGTTGTGAATACTATATTGTGATTTGTTATGAATGTTTTCCTTTGATTTGTTTTTGAATAAATAGAGTGTTTACTATACTCTGTAATCAGAACCTTAAAAGCTGTTCACAGTAGAATTCTTTTGGAAATCTGCTCTTGCATGGCATTACAATATGTAGGTCAGATTTTGCCCTGTGATGTTGGGGCCCAGACCCCCTTGCCACTTCCTGGAGCACTCTCTATGTTTCACTTTCAGTTTCCTTTTATGTAAGCTTTTTGAAGGCAGGGTCTCTATTATTTACTCATATTTGTATCTACTGCGCTTAGCAGAGTTCTGGCACATAGTAATAGCATCACATTTTACCATTAATAGAATAGTAAATAGAAAGTACTTAATAAATGATCTATCTATATAACCCATCATAAGCCATACTATTATAGAAGGACATAATATTTATTGTTAAATTCTATGTAATTTTTCTCATCTTTAGATAACTTTTTGGATCTTGATTCTTTCAAGTAACATTTACGCTTAGTATTTCCCACTAATTTAACACATCTAGCATCTATTGCTTTATATACATGATTAAAAATGTTAACTTTAACAGGGTCAAATAGATCCCTTTTAAAACATGCCACTAAAGACTTCATTCCAGGTTGACATTCATAACCTCGCTTGTGATGAGACCTTGAAGTAGTTGTGGGTTATTTGTAGGAGCAAATGCCCTAGCATATCCAGGACGGCTGCTAGAACAGTTTCTTTGTTCTGCTTTTCTAAAGGAAAGCAACTGAAAAGGGCTTAAACACCTTACTTTAATCAAACATACATATCAGTTACCTAGTTCAGGGGAAAAAGTCAGTACCCTGAACTTCAGAAAATCAAACAGAAATTACAAGCAGACAAAAAACAGAGACAGAGAAAATAGCAGACCAAAAGACAGGGCTTCTAGCTGTTTGACCACTACATATATACAGTATTAGTTACCAGAGAGAAAAGCACCAACATCTGGGTTTTCAAAGCCAGGGGGCTCAACAACTACATAGAATCTCATCTGGCCAAATCATACAACTCTTCCCATAAGTAAGCCCCAAAGCAAAACCTCATCTCAGAGGTTTATATAGCCTCTTCCAAGGTCAAAGAACATCACGACCCTTGTTACCCACTGCCTAATTACAAAGTAACAAGGCGGGGACCTTTCCTATAAAATAAATCTCCCCTAAACAAGCTTCTCCTGTTGGGATCTACTTCACCCCTTAGCAAACTCCTCCAACCATGAATGTGTGACCACATTCAACCTATTAAGGAACAGAGTATATTTTCAAATCAGGGAAGATCTTCAAATTCCACAGGCCTATTAAGGGCCAGGGGAGATCTTCAAATTCCCTTACTATTACATTATCTTATTCTAAAACGTTTTGTCTCTAACTGTACTATTTACAGGTTAATTGTTATATCTTTTTCATAATGATACCATTGGATATCTCATATATATATTCCTATATATTCCTAAATGGGTTTTGTAAAAAAAGAAAAGAAAAGCCTAGCCCCTAAGAATCAGAATTACATCTCCTAGGTGTATTAATATGCATTCTATAAGTCTTTCCACAAGTTCCAAATGCACCTGGCTCCAGCATTTAATATACATATCCCCCATAACATGGTTGGGGTAACTGACCCATGAAACACTGAACTCACAGCAAGCAAGATGAATATTTATATGAGGTGCTGCGGCTGAATCCTGACACTCTAAATCCCGTCAGCTATGTTCCATAGTTGTTGGATCTCCATTTAGTTGACTAAATAATGTCATTTCTGCTTATTTTTATTTCAACTCCTCCATTGGCTTTTAAACCTTGCCCCATGGTTTTATCCATAGTTGTGACATCATCTATCTGTGAACTGCATCTCTAAAAGAAATTTTCAGTAAGCAATTACTTTACCTGCTCTTACTTCATCTCTGTAGTGATGACAGATCTTACAGTTGGTGATCATCTTATCCCAAATGTTATCTCTCTAACCATGCTATTTCCAGCCTTTTCCCATCTTTTTCATAAGGATATTATTAGTTATCTGATAAATATTTCTAAATTTCTCTTTAAAAATAAAAAAAATAGTAGCATGGATAAATAAGATTTCCATCTCCTAAAAAAAGAACAAGATGAAAACTTAGGAAGTGAAAGGGTTTTAGTTCACGTAATTAGACTGTCATTTGGGCTGCCTGACAAATGGCTTGCTGCCATGAAGGAAAGCTCCTGCCAGTGCCCAATCCACAACTGATAGTCTTCTTGCAATCATAGCATCCTTGGTGTGCTCTGTTCTTTTATTTTGGGAACTGGCACAAAGTAGACAAACAATTAAGGCTTACTGAGTGGAGGGAAGAAGGAGAGATTGAAAAATCATATGACCATAGAGCTAGAGTTTGAAGGGAAATTAGAGGTCATATGTTCCAGCCTTCTCATTTTATAGATGAGAAAACTGTGGTCCAAAGAGGTTAAGTGACTTGTCCAAGTTCACACTGTTAAAAAGTGACAAATGGTTGGACTTGAACTCAGTATTGTGCTCCTTATACTATATTGCCCTTCTTTCTAGCATCTCTTTTAGTAATTGAAGAACTGGACATTTTTCAAAAGAATCTTTTTCTTTTTTTTTTCTTTTTTTTTTTGGAGGGCAGTTGGGGTTAAGTGACTTGCCCAAGGTCACATGGCTAGTTTTTTGTGTTAAGTGTCTGAGGCCGGATTTGAACTCAGGTACTCCTGACTCCAGGGCCGGTGCTCTATTCACTGTGCCACCTAGCCGCCCCTCAAAAGAATCTTTTAAAAAATTCTCATAATATTATTGTAGCACTTGTCTCCATGAAGAAGGGTCATACCACCCAAAGTCATTTTTCTTTAGATAACCTTATTTATTTAGCATCCATTTGTTTTCAGTGTGTCTCTCTGATCCCATTATAGATGCTTCTCTTGATCTCAGCAATTGCCATTTTGCTGGATTTTGTAGCTAGAGTTGGCATCCAGCTTTAACCTCTAATAAAACCTCTGATCTGGTAATTGCCAAATCTAATGACCATTTCTCAGTCCCCATACATTTTGGCCTCTTGCTTCTGTTGACACTGAATTTTTCACTTCTCCTAGGTATTCTTGCCTATCTAGGTTTTTTTAACACTGCCCTCTCCAGGTTCTTCTTTTGTCTAACTACTATTTTTTTTGTCGCTTTTGCCAGACTTGTATTCAGGTCATACACATTACCAATGGGTTTCCACCAGGGTTCTGTCTTGTGCACTTTTCTCACTCTATACTACTTTGCTTTGTGATCTCATCAGCTCCCATAGGTTCATGTATCATCTTTATGTGGATTATTCCCCTAGCTGTATATCCAGCCCTAATCTTTTAAGTTCCAGTGTTGCATCAGCAACCATCTTTTGGACATCTCAATTGAATAGCTATCTCAAACTAAATATATCTAAAACAACTCATATTTCCTGTTAAACCTTTCCCTATTCTAAAATTCTCTGTTAGTATTAAAAAGACCAGTATCTTCCTAATTCTATTGGCTCACAACTTGGACATCATCCTTTATTCCCTTCTTGCTCTCAGTCCACACATCCAAATATTCTGTTTCAATCTTGTCATTTTATTAACTCTCAAAGCATTATATATGCTTACTTTCAGCCACTCAAGTCCCTCCTGACTCCAATCCATCTTCTACTCAGCTTCTTAAGTGATTTTCCTGAAGAACAAATCTATGTTACTCCAAGAATCAGCAAACTCTAGTTGCTTCCTATTAATCTCTAAGATAGATATTAAAAAACCCTCCAGCATGGAAATCACTTCATGACCTGGACCCTTTATACCTTTCTAGGTTTCTTATATTCTAGTAAGAACTATCTAAATGTTATTATTGATCTTCTTCTTCTTAATCAATACTCCATAATTGTGGTGCTAGCCTCCTTTCTATTTCTCATACCTGACTCTCCATTTTCCAGTTCCTTGCTTTTTCACTGGATTTCCCTCTTGCTGGGGATGCCTTTTCTCCTCACTCCTGACTCTTAGATTTACCGACTTCTTTCAAGACTCAATTCAAGGGGCAGCTTGGTGGGACAGTGTCCTGGAGTCAGGAGAACCTGAGTTCAAATGTGGCCTCAGACACTTGACACCTAGCTAGCTGTGGGACCTTGGGCAAGTCACTTAACCCCAATTTCCCTGTCTTTCGCCCTCAAAAAAAGACTCAATTCAAATCCTAATTCCTCCAGGAGTCCTTTCCTTGTTCCCCTCCCCCAATGATAGTGTCTTTTCTCTGACATTGCCTATAATTTGCACTATGCACGTTTTATTTATATAATTGTTCACCCATTCAGTTTATCCCATGTAATTGTATCCCCCATTCAGATGTGAGTTCCTTGAGCTCTGGGGGACATATTACATCTTTTAAAAAAAGTTTCTTTGTAACCCCTAGAATTTATCAGAAGGCTTGGCAAATAATTGATCCTGAATAAATGCTTTTATGGACTGGCTTTCCTAAAAATAACAGTTTCAGTTGAACACACCCATCTCAAAATATTGTTAATCAAAGTTCAGGAAAGAACAAACTCAGAGAGACAGATGTGGCATCTCTCCCCCAGCTAGTATCAGTAAACCAGCTTAAAGTAGTCCTGCTTTTTTGCAGAAGCAAAAGAAGATACTAGCAAGGAAATGGGTTGCTCCTTTCTATAACCTACTAACTTCCAGTTAATAATCTATTTTAATAATCAATTCTGATTTCAGCAGCACAAACAGTACAAACCCTGAGTCATGCTGGCCATAAGTAATGTCATCCCAGTCATGTGTGGAACCAAGAAGGGTATATCTGTGTATGCTTCAAAGGCTCTCCTATCTGCCTTATTACATAAGCATCTCAATCTGGTCTTCAGTACATCATCCAAGATTGTTCCTACAATGTTCATTAATACAAAGAGTCACAGAAGAGTGACTTTTGGCCACAACTTTTAAAATTGTATCAGGTTTTCACCAATCTCTATCAGGATTAAATATAGTGAATATAAAAAGACATTTTGTTTTCTGATTATACTAAATGTTAATCACAGTATGTCCAGGAGATTGAAAAATACTATAGAATAAGGAGTCTCATTAGATTTTTGAATATAGTTAAGGCATGTATCTTTCATTTATGGAAAAAAAATTACCTACATGAATTACAGTTTTTTTGGGGGGAAGATATGCAAATGCCAATGAAAGAATTTTTATTTATTTCATTCAAATTTGTTTAGTGGGTTTCATTTAAATATGGAATATATTTAGGATGATTATTTGGAAATCTAGTGATAAGAGTTAAATTTTATGGCATTTCAGAGTTAGAAAGAATATTCCATAACACACTATATGGTTATAAAATTATACATGAATAGTTTTAAAGTTATACATTTGATACACCCACTAAGTTAGTCCAAGTACTATTATGGAGTGGTAGTATGGCGTTTTGCCAAGAATACAATCTCTGGAGAAAAGATTTGAGAAGCTGGTATCAAAGGGCATGGATTTTAATAGCCTGTTTTGGTACTTACTACTTGTGAGTGACTATGAGATCCTTCTAGGTTTTTTAGCTTCTATCAATAGAATCAAAGGGTTGGATATGATTTGATGAAAATATGACAACTGCATGTCATTGGTCTAGGCCAGGGGTGGGAAACCTGTGGCCTTGAGGCCATGTGTAGTTCTCTAGGTCCTCAAGTGTGGCCCTTTTACTGAATCCAAACTTCACAAAACAAATCCCCTTAATAAAAGGATTTGGCACGTAAAACTTGGACTTAGTTAAAAGGCCACACCCAGAGACTTAGAAGGCCATATGTGACCTTAATGCTGCAGGCTCCTTACCCCTGGTCTAGGCCAATGGTGTAAAAATCAAATAGAAATGGATCTCTGCTGACCAAATATTGACTTAGAAAACCACAAACTAACATTATTCAAGTTGTATTATGTTTTTATTTACATTGTTATGCATTTCCCAATTACATTTTTAATCTGGTTAACCTGCACTTAGAGTTCTCAGAACAGCTCTTGGCTAGACCATTGGGCCAGATTGAAAAGAACATGAAATTTAATAGGGACAAATGTAATGTATTACACTTGAGTTCAAATTAGGGGGTAGGGATTTGGCTAAATAGCAATTTGTCTTATGGAGTTCTCTCTACAAGAGAGTCAATAGTACAATTTAACAGACAAGAAAGCTCATGCAATCTTAGGCTTCATAAAAAAAAGAGTCAATTTCCAAGAATAAGAATAAGAGTCCTCCTGTACTTGTTCTGATTAGAATACATGTGGTGCACTGTGTTTAGCTGTGGCCATTATATTTTTGCAAGGGCCTTAATAACCCAGAGACTGTCCAGAGAAGGGTATCCAATTCATGGAATTGGATAATAATAGAATGGAAGTAATAAGGGATATTGAGAAGAGGACTTATAGGGGCCATGATAGTTGTTGCCATGTGCTTTGAATGACTTATATAGAAGACAGATCAGGCTTGTTTTTTGGTGGTTTTCTCTTTTTTTTTCCTGTTTGGCCCCAGAAAGCAGAGCTTGAGAGCAACGAATGGAAGTTATAGAAGCAAATTGAAGTTTGCTAGAGAGACAGGAAAGCAAAATGAAGTTACAGCTGACAAAGGAGCACATTTCTCTCATCTGGACATGGTTTTTGTCCTATTTTAGACACTATGCCTCCTGCTTTGACAAAACTGGAAAGTTTCTACCTTTCCCCTAGAACACAAAGCTGAGGGTTGCTAGATTTTGTGGGAAAGTATCCTTAATTTACTTAGTATTTTCTAGCAATTCACAAAGAGAAAGACCAGTCTCCTTTAACCATGGTATACTGCTACTTAGATGAAGAGATTTTGACTATATATACATGAAGCAATCATTACCAACTCTGTATTCTGTCCCAAATGTGTGTATGTATATGTGTGTGCACACACACAGATGCATGTATACACATATTCTCTCTCTTCTTTCCCTCTCTCTCCCTCTCTCTCCTTTTCTCTCCCTTCCCTCCATCACCCTCCCTGTCTCTCTTCTGTCTCCCTCTCTCTTTCTCTCTCACTCCTTCCTGCTCCTTCCCCCCTCCTTTCTTCCATCTCTTTTATTTTTCTCTTTTCCCCTCCCTCTACCCCTTTCTCTCTTCACATCCTCCCATCTAACTCCTTTGCTTCTCTTTTTATCTGTCTCTCTCCCTTCCTCCTTCCCTACCACCTCTTTCTCTGTCTCTATTTCCCCCCTTTACTTCCCCTCCTCCCCCTCCCTCTTCCTTTCTCTATCCTCCATATCTTCTCTAGAATTTGGGCTGTGTTTGTGTGTGTGTGTGTGTGTGTGTGTGTGTGTACTTTTTTTTGCACAGAAAAATCCAGTGTGGAATAGGGTGGAATGGATTGTGGATCATTGCTATTCAAATGGAGACCTATCACAGAGAAATTGTGTTGGATCAGTAAAGGGAAAGGTCAATTCTTGTCATAGCTCTGCTGCTGACTAGTTGCCTGACTTTAGGCAAATAATTTCTCTCTTGGCCTCATTTTCTTCATATATAAACTTGATTGTACTAAGATGATCTCCACAGTCTTTGTCAGCTCTAGATTCTATGAATATTCAACTTTAAAATGTATCACTACTGGTTTAATTTTAACAAGGTTCAGTCTTCATATGAAAAATAAAACAGAAAATGGTTAGGTGTATTGTAGTTGTAGAATTGCAAAGAATCATAGCTCTAGAACAGTGGTTCTCAACCTGTGGATTGCGACCCCTTTGGGGTTTGAATGACCCTTTCACAGGGGTCACAGGAGTTGCCTAAGACCGTTGGAAGACACCGCTCCTCTATCCGTCTCCAGGTGGGTCTACCCACATGTAGATATGCCCACATACAAGTATTAAAGGGTCGGGGCATTAGGAAAGTTGAGAACCACTGCTCTAGAACTTGAAGGAACCTAAGAGGCTACATAGTTCAGGCTTGCCATTTTACTGATGAGGAAACTGAAACTGAAGGGTTAAATGATTTTTACAAAGTCATACAGGTAGTGAACCTTTTGAAATATCTCTTTTCCAGCTTATTATTTTACTGTAATTCTAGATCATATCCAACACAGGATCTTATGCATAAAATCTCTCTATAAGTATTCTGATTATAAAATATTATGATTATGTTGCATGTGCCTTAAACAGCAGAAACAGACACCAGTAATAATCCAGGGTATGTAAATACACAAATGTCTCATGCATTGTTCAGAACATATTGAACTTATAATTATTTTAAAATTATAATTTATTTAAATTTTTCTTTACATGTATGTATGTGGATAAAAAGCAGAGAGAAGGAGTCAAACCACTTTGCTAATCTTCACACCTGGAACCAATGTGTTTTATTTGCTTAAACAATTGAAAATGAGGTTGGGTGTATCTATATTTTAAAAAAAAGAAAATAACATAATACATTCAGTTGTTGGTGTACAAAGATTGAGAATATGCATAATTGTAATATTTGTATTTCTCCATTAGAATCAATCAATCATCATAAAAGCAATCATCATAATAAAATTATTCATAGATTACTATAATTTTAGGGGTTTTGCCAATCATATTGATGCTTCTTGGCATTTAAAATCATTATATGTTATTTTCAGGGAAAAAAAAAGCCCTACTCTCTTAAACCCTATCTGAATTATGCCTCAAAACAAGAGTTTATTGGCAATATAGCATGGGATAGGGTTATAGATACCTTAGGGTAAGGGATAGGTATACAGACTGCTCTCATCATCTTCAATAGTACATTATAAAAATAGCACAGTCAAGTTTCTAGGTGTATATGAAAATGGTTAAATGACTTGACTATGGTCTCACAATTAATATGTGTCAGTTAGGATTTGAACCAGGTCTTTCTTGACTCCAAGGCTGAACCTTCATCCTCCATGCCATGCTATCAAATAGAATAGTAGAAGGAATACTAGTTCTTATATAGGAGAATTTGGTTTCAGATTCTACCTCTGATACCTAATTTTGTTGTTCAGTCATTCAATCATGTCTGAATGTTTTTAGGTTTTCATGGTAAAGATACTAGAGTGGTTTACCATTTTCTTCTCCAGTAAATTTGGCTAATAGAGTTTAAGTGACTTGCTGAGGATTATCTAGCTAGTGACTATCTGAGGTCAGATTTGAACTCAGAGCTTCCTGACTCCAGAGCCAGCATTCTATCCACTGAACCACCTACCTGCCTCCCTGATACTTAACACTTCAATGCCATTTATTGGCATAACATCAAACTTAGCCCTATAACAATTAGATAAGTCTTTTGGCTTTCATCCTTGGACTTTGGTTGGCAGATGACTTTTTACCACTCCCTCTATGTTCTCTAAGGACTAATACCTGAGTGACTTTGGGTAAATCACTTTACTTCCATGGGCCTCAAATTCTTTATATATATATATATATACATACACATATATATGT
>CM053600.1:95117968-95133961 GCA_028646575.1 Pseudocheirus occidentalis
AAATATCTTTGTATACTAACCCTGTTGTTTTTAGGACAGCAGTGTAAGCCAAGGCAGGGAATGTTAACAAAGCTTTTTAGCTGTCTGTGCCTAGCTTTCAGGAAACATTCTTAACTGGCATGTTTGGATTGGATGGCCACTGGTCATTGCCCTGAAGGCTCTTTGGACACACTGAAGGTCTTACAGCTATGTGGTAGTGGTGTTTATTTTTACTGAGCAAGAATATATAATTTGCACAGTTGGGGAAAATGTAATTGAAGACAGGGGAAATATAATGATTTTAAAGAAGCTAACAAAACCTCTTCTTTATAGCCAACAAATCATTTGGTTTCAAGGCAAGTGTGTGTGGAGTTCTATCAACAACAGAGTTCAGTACCAAACATACATTCTATGTGATTTATTATCTTTGTTTTTACTGAATGTTTTTGACCTACAGACAAAATCTGGTGTTGACTACTATTGTGTGTGTATGTGTTTAAATTCTTCAGCTAATTCATTTCCAACTTAAAATCAAGCATGCCAGTTGCTGCTGAAAGGGTATTTTGATGTTCAAAAAATAAACTGATAATAGGCTTAGCACATGACCATCTGGTTATAACCACAAATATCTTTAAACTACAATAGAGTAATCCTGGGATTTTTATCAGAATATGGGCACTAAGATTAAAGGTCTGATCCTACTGGCTCTGAGATAGTTAGCACACCCTGGGAGACATGACCCCAGTGGCTACAAATTTGTAGCTAAATGACAGCTAAAACTTGGATGAAATTTGGAAAATGTAGTTGATAGATATTTCCAGGTATTCAAATGTCTGGCTCTGTGTTGAACAGAGTCCATTGCCTTCTGTGACAGCACAGCTGTAGTCCATCAAGCAAAATGGGGAGATACGTCTGGCTCCCTACTCTGTGGCTTAGAGGAGCAGTTCTGTGATCCAGCAAACTGATGAAAACAAATCGCTTCATTGGCTATTGAAGCTCTGGAAATCCCTGCCTTTGAAACTGCATTAGCTGTTCTTGATGAAGAGCTGCTTCTGTCCAGGGCACTGGTTTTGGCAGAGCCCTTTCAATGAACTGATTAATTGACTAAAAACATTTTTATTTTATATTATTTTTTGCTCTTTAGGCATTCACTGGAACATAGGCTTATAATCTTAGAGTTTGAAATGATTGTTAGCGTCATCTAGTTCTACCTTCTCTTTTTACAGATGAAGCTGAGAGGTTAACTGATTTGCCCACAGTTAAATAGCTAGTAAGAATGCAAGGTGGGATTTGAACCCAGATTTGACTCCATATCTACCACTCCACTAGCTCATCATGCCTCTACGTTGCTTCTGCAAAATTTGATTCTGAATGCTATTTTATTGACGTGATATCCAATTTGCTACTATACCAGATAGAAAAGTCTTCAAGCTCTCACCCTTGGATTTTAGATACTAGTTGACTTGCCAGTACCTCTGAGTACTCTCTAAGGTCTAAGTCAGCTATGCCTCTCTCATTGGACTTTGAAGGTCATTACCGCCATAAAAGATAGTCCTAGGGTGAAGTGGGACTGGACAAAAAGCTCTAGATCAGCAGTTCTCAACCTGTAGGTCGTGACTCCTTTTGGGGGTTGAATGACCCTTTCACAGGGGTCACAGGAGTTGCCTAAGACCATCGGAAAACACATATTTCTGATGGTTTTAGGAACCAAGACGCTGCTCTTCTATCAGTCTCCAGGCTGGTCCTCCCACATGCAAATACGCCTACATATGAGTATTAAAGGGTCATGGCATTAGGAAGGTTGAGAACCATTGCTCTAGATGATTGCTTATACTTTCTACTTCTTATTAGGACCTTTAGGCTGGGCACTCTATTACATTTAAGACATTAATTTAACTGGGACATTTGAGGTAGAAAAAAAAACTTTCAGTGATGGCTCCTTTCCATCTTTTTATCTTAGTAATAGTATGTGATAGAATTTTTGATTATTTTCTTTCAAGATATTGAAAGAGTAGTAACAGATAAGAGCAATCTTTTCATCTATGTAGTTGTCTGCACCAGTATATTATTGCCCACAAGGTTTGCTTCCACTACTCTAGCTAAATTCTTACTCATGAAAGTCCCTAACCATGTCTGGAAATGATGAAGTAAAGGGAAAGCTCGGAATATTATTTGGTACAGTTCATCAATGTAGATTGTAAATCCAGATAATTTAAGTCTCAAAATGATTTGTGGGGTTATTTTGTTTTGACTTATCTACCTTGCTGGAGCAACCTAAACAAAAGAAATGATAGACAATTCCCACTTTCACTTTGTGACATGGGGAGCTGGGCGCTATAATGAAATACAATCATCTGAGGTTATTCCATTTTACCTGCTGAAGTGCTGGTTGGCAGCACAATAGTTTGGGGCTCTTAGTCCTGACATTTGAAGTGAAATTTTAACAATTTGCAATTCCCCCATGCCCATGGGAATATAAATGTTGGCAAAAGAACTCTTTCCTATGTCAATGGTTTCCATGCTAACAATAAATGAATTAATTAGTTCCAACTGATGATGTTGGCATGTGTTTGTACTTAAATCCTGGAGCAGATTAGTGAAAAGAACAATGAACTAGGAGGTCAAAAACTTGATTTTCAGTCTTTGTTTTACTAGCCTTGTCACTTTAGACTAATCATTTCACCTCTTTGAAACTCCATTTTCACATTTATGAATGTGAAACTGTGGATGTGGTTTCATGTGATGTAAGCCCAGAGACTAAGACTGAGGGTGAGGGAGGTGACACCACCAAATCCTTTATTACTTTTGACTTGTGACATTTACCCTAGTCCTTCGGAGGGCAAGTTTACAACCTTTTAAACTGGAGGTCCCTAAGGCATCATATCCAAAACTAATATATTATGTTTCCCCTCAAACCCACCATTCTTCTGAACTTTCCTATTTTTGTTGAGGTCACCACAATCCTTCCCATCATTAAGTATGGTGACTTCAGAGTTGGCTTCTGCTCCTCAGCTTCCCTTACTCTGCAATCCAGTTGGGTGTTAAATATTGACATACCTACTTCTATGATATTTTTCGCATACATCCTTTCATAGCCACCGCCTTAGTGCAGGACCTTGTTACTTAGACTATTACAGAAGTCTTCTAGCTGGTCTCTGTGCTCTTATTCTCTCTCCTCTCTAATCCATAATATGTGTAGCTGTAAAAAAAAGTTACTTTCTTAGAGCCCAGTTCTTCCTGTATCACTCTGCTACTCAATAAAAATGCCTCGCTCTTTCTTGTTGTCATTCAGTTATGTCCAACTCATTAAGGCCTTGTGGACCATGGCATCCAATACTGGCCATGGGGTTTCCTTGGCAAAGATACTGGAGTGGTTTGCCATGTCAGTCCCCAGTGGATTAAGGCAGGTAGAGGTTAAGTGACTTGCCCAGAGTCAGACAATTTGTAAGTGTCTGTGCCTGGATTTGAACTCAGGTTTTCCTAACTCCTGGCTCAGTGTTTTATCCACTGATCCACCTAGCTGACTCATCTCCCTCTTACTTCTGTAGGATGATTCAATGATTTCATCCTCCATACTCTTTCCATTTCTACCCAATAATGACAACCCACCTTTTAAGTTTTAAGGAAGAGGGTAGTTACTGTAATGTACTGCAGAGAAAACATTCAAGGAGAACATAACTTGCAGAAGTGAAGTTTTAGTTTAATTTAATTTCTTTTTTTTAATCCTCCCTGCTTTTTGGACTAAGTATTTACCCCAGCTTTGGCCCCATTCTGGTTGTTGTTTTTAAATTTGGGTCTGTGTAATTAAAATGCTGCACATTAGACATGTAGAATATAGTTTTGTACATCTCAGTGATAGATGCAGACGTCTGGGGGCCTGATTAATTCCTTCTTTCATATATCCCCCAGCTTTGGTAATTTATTGGGATATTTCATTTTTTGATTTTCTGGCCTTAGTAGAAATCTTCTTTGTCCTACCTCAGATAAGAGAAAGACTCTCTTTTATTTTGGGGGAGGGCAGTGTTTTGTTGCACTTACAAGGGTAGTGGCAGAGGACTCACTGTTTATGATTCCTCTTTCCCTTCCCACTTCCCGGATGTGCATTGGAACATGCTTGAAGCTTATCAAAGTTTCAGGAAAATTTGAAAATTTTGAAAGCTAAGGAATGATGAAAATAGAAAGAACCAATGAAGAGACATTTGTACCTTTCTTTCCGGCTTCAGAGTTTCAGATGTGGATCATTTGGAGACATGTCTATATTCCTCTAAGGGAAGAAGGATATTTTTTAAAAAGTTACCTTGACCCAGATAGAAGTAAGAGTTGGAGAACCTCTACCTCTATGAGGGAGAGTCTTACAGCAATTGCCTCAAGGGCCACTTCAGATATCACCTAGGAGGAAGCTATGAGGCAGATGAAAAAGACATCAAATAAAGTGATAAATGGCCCCTAGGAACATGGCCCTCATGATCTGACTCTAGGAGCCAGAGCTTACTAGTTAGATTCTGAAAGAGCAGCAGCCCTTCAGGCATATATGCTGGAAGGTCTAAAATGGAAAGAACACTAATAAGACACATCAATAGTAGAAAAAAGAAGCAGAGCAAAATTTCTCCAGAGAAAACTAAAGAACCTGAGTTGGGCATTGGCTGACAGAGGCAAAGCTAACTGGATTGGCAGAAGGGGAGGCAGAGATGAAGCAGCTCAAGAAAAAGAGGTGGAATAAGTTATGACTGATTGAAGAGATAAGGATATTGCAGACTAGTCTCAGTGACAGCCAAAGGTCAACTCCATCCCTTATTTTTGGAATGTGAGTCTTATTTACTGTCCTTCTACTCTTGCCCCATAGAATTTTCTTCCTTTTCTCCATTGGTGAAGGACTCTATGCATGGAGTTGTACTTTTGTTTATTTTTTTCACATTGTCCTATCAGGGATTAATTTTGATTTGATTGTGCAGATTGTCATGTTACTGTGTAATATTCAAATTAATGTTAGTTATTTGTTTTATGGTCACTTGCTTTGTTGTTGAATATGCATGTTATGGAATATATTCTGCTTCCCCCACATTGAACCCAAGTATATTGTGAAGAGCACCACGGTACAATGAGAACTTGTTCTTATAGCTAAATGAGACCAAAATCTATCTTTCCTTGGGTTTTTGGTCTTGGAAAATCCCTTATTCTGAGATTACTGTTCCTTTGGTAAATTGTTTTCTCACCTTTTCCCATCGTTTTCTTTTCTGTCTGATCCAGGCAAAAGCAAATCCTACTACCTGAATCTTCTTGACCATATTGACTCCAGATGATGTGATCTTTTCTTCCATGTTTCTCTCCCTCCCTCCCTTCTTCCTTTCCTTTCTTCCTTCTCTCTCTCTCCTCCCTCTCCATATCTATTTGTGTATAAAACACACTCACAAATGCACATATATACAAGTATACATGCATGCATACAATCTACATATACATGCATGCATATGTGTGTATGTGTATTCTTTGGTGAGCTTTGGGCTTCAAAACCTAGAGATTTCTAGTTTTAGGCCCCTATACTATTCAACTCAAAGCCTCTACTCAAATTTCCTTCTCCTTCTATTCCTATGTTCCCTTTTGTCCTCACCTTAATTCCCTACTCACTGTCAATAATAGGCAAGTCTTATGAATTCTGGACCCTTTTCTTGTTTTTACCTTTGGCTTCAGCCACTTTCTTATCACTTCTCAATTATGACCCATATTTAACTCATGAGTCATGTTATATTCCATCCCTTCTTCTTGGGTGGTGAATTCCAGTCTATTTGTTGTTGGTATTGTTTTTTTAAGTCCTGGCAGCAAACAAGAATTATGATTCTACTGTTAAAGCAGCATCTTTTCTCGTTAGGGTAATTGTGTGGAGTCAAAGAAGCCCTTGGTATGGCACCTGCTCTGCATTATGATCAAATGAGATAAGGAAAGTGTGCAAAAGTTAGGGGAGTTATATAGTGGTAGGAGAACTAAACTTTTAGTTAGAAAAAATGGATTCAAATCACCAAAGCCCTTCTAGTGACTAGGTGTGTGACCTTAGTCAAAACACTTAATCTATCAAAGACTCAATTTCTGGTTATGAGGCCTTAGTACTACCCACTAAACAGAGTTGTTTTGAAAACAAAATGGGATAATGTATGCCTAAGTTCTTCACAAACTATGAAATTCTATATCAATACAAATTCCTGTGGGAAAACAAGAAGGTAGTTTGGTGGAAAAGAGCACTCACCACCTCTAGATTCAGAAGATCTGGATTCAAATGTTGTCTCTACTGCTGATGGTTACTACTGTAGTGACCTTGCATAATCATTCAGTGGATATTTAAGAGTCTACCAAGTTCTAGGCCCCTTCTAGATGTTGGAAATGCATATATAAAGAATGAAATATTCAATTCTTTTAGAGAGCCTAGGAAAGTCACTTACTTTCCATTTGTCTTGTAAAATGATGAGCTTGAGCTGAATCTAAATGGTCTCTGAGGTGATTTCTAGCACTTCATTGATCATTCTATGTATGAATATTAATTTTTTTATTGAGTGTATGAATATTGATGTATGAATATTAATTATTTTTATTTCTAGTGGAATATTTTTGTGGTTTGTCTTGTTTTTTTCCCTTGAAGATTACAAGTGATACTGATCTTGAGTAGAGTGAAGCAAGAAAAACAATTAGATGACCCATCACAGGTTCCCTTTCACCATCATGAATGGAGGAAATATTGGAAGCTGCTAGCCATTCATGCAGGACTTCAGCCAGTGTTGGGGCTGCTGGCTGACAGTTCTTTGCAGCCAAAGGCAAGCTCACTCAGCTAGTTACAGTAATTGGCTGTTGCTGGTTGGTTAGCTACCCATCTCCCAATTTTATGTTTTGATAATGAATCATTGACACCTCTTGTTAGCTCCCTGGGTTTGGTGTTGCTCTACTGGCAGCCAGGAATCCCACATTTTAATTATTTTGGCTGTAAGCTTACCACATATGTTTTTGGCATTGTTAACTGTGGAAATGAAAAAAAAATACAGGCTGGGATGCAATTTAATTAACATTACAGAAAGGAGAAATATCTAGTTCTTTATCTTCATCACAAATTCTATCCGTGTCATGTAACAAATTTAGATTGCCATTTGAAAAAACGTAATCAGTACAAATTCTGAAATTAATATTTACTGTAGAACTAGTTTACTCTATTTAATTTTTTTAAAAAATAAAGTGATCCAATCTTTGAAGACTCAAGAGTCTCTGGTATAGTTTATCAGCAAGTGGAGAAATGTATTTAGTATTTAGTAACTCAACTGATAAATAGTAACCAAAAAAAATTGAAAACAAATGGTTAGTTTTGTTTTAGAAAGCTGTCAAGTTCAAACTAGCTTATAATAATTAGCAAAAATAAACTAAAAAAAAGAACTAGACAAATCATTAAAACCTAAAACCCCCTTTTTTCTAAGTATTACTTGGTTAGTAAATTTGTTAGAGATTTAAATTACTTTATATTATACTAGAAAGAAAATTTCTAGTTCTAGTTCTGCATTGACCATCACCTTGCAATATGACTTTGGACAATGCATTTGTCAAACTTTTTAATCCCAAGACAACTTATAATTTTCAAAATTATTGAGAACCTGAGAGTTTTTGTTTATGTGGGTTGTGCCTAAAGATATTTACTGTATTAGAAATTAAAATATTTTAGTTATTACAAAACTAATTTTGTATTCATTGATTCCCTAACAGTGTGTTCGAATCCCCAGATCACTTTGAGAACCACTTGTCTAAATGGTATTGATTCTAAATGGACCTAAAGCACATTATTTTAAATTCTTAAGCTTCATTTAACTTATATGAAGAATTTATAATCTTATCAACAAGGTGCCTTAAGGCAATATAGTATAGTTGATGGAGTGTTGGTCTCAGAACCAGGAATACCTAGATTCATATCCCATCTCTCAGACTTGCTGGCTTTGTGACTTTTGCAAGACACCTTCTATGAGGTTCAGTTTCTTTATCTGCAAAATGAGGAGTTTGGACTCAGTGATGTCTAAAATTCCTTTCACTTTTAAATCTATGATCCTGTCACCTAATTCATGTATTCCTGTCACTGGTGGTGATCACAGCCCATTCATGCTTTCTTGTCCTGTGTAATTTTTGTTCATGTCCTATCACAAATCCTTCATAGAATATCTCCCAAACAGGTGAGGTATTCTTTCAGGTCTTTTATTAGTTTGTAAATATCATTGCAAATGTTGCACTTTACTAGTTTCCCCAACCATGTCTTCAAACATAGATAAGTCTCCATTGTCAGAAAAAAAACAAAAAAAACCCCAAACTCCTTTACTTGATCTTGCTGCCCAGGATACTGCTTGTTAAAAACAAAATATCCTTTCCTTTTTTTTCAAATTCCTGGAATAAGTATTCAATGCGAATTGCTTCTATGTACTCATTTCTTCCCTTTCTCCTTGATCACCTGAAATCTGGCTCCAGTCACTACTATTCTACAGAATCTATCCTCTCAAAATTCATCAGTGATCTAATCACCAAGCCCAATGACATTTATTAAGTGTTTGATTTCCCATTCTTTGAAATTTTTAACATAGTTGATGACTTTATTTCATCTTGAAATTTTTTCTTCTTATGCCTAGACTTTTCCCTTCTTCTCCTTTACTAGCTCCTCTTCTTTTCTTCATCCTCCTCCTCCTATTCCCATTTCTTCTCCTTCTCATCTGGAATGGTTGATATTCATCAAAATTCAGTCCTTAGTGATATATCTTTTTCTCTGTGGACTCTTTTGCTTAGAAATTTCATTCACTCTTGTGGAAAGTGGCTTTATCTATGACCATCAAATAGAAACTTTGATCTTCAGTCCTGATTTTACTCTAAGGTCCTTGTTCCACATTTCTAACTGTTCACTGGGCATTTCTAAATCAATGTTAAGTGAGATTATTTCTCTATCTATATCTCTATTTCTATCAATCAATTGTACTTTGTAAACATTAAGAAGCTATAGAAATATCACCTATTATCATTAGTAGTATTATTATACAATCACTTCAAATCCCACTTATGTAAAGTCAAATTCATTGACTTTATTCATATCACTTCCAAACTAACTTCTCTTCATTTCTCTGTCTGATTGGTGTAATTCCATATACAAATAGCTTTCTAGAAGAATGCTGCTGTGAACAGCTTTCAAGGTTCTGATTACATAGTATAGTGAACTCTCTATTCAATAACAAATCAGAGCAAAACTTTTGCAGAAAATCAAGGTACAGCATTCACAACAACTTATCACTAAAATGGCCACATAGTTTTCACCACAATGGTAGCATAGTTTTGAAGAAAGTACAATTATTTAGTAAATCAATTACTTAGTAACTCAATCATTCAATCAACTCAATTATTCTTAAGGAAGCTTGCTTCCATAAGGGTCACAAAATATAGAAGTCACAGTTCTCCACTCATGGGGCATAGCAAGTTACAAATCAGTCACTATTCAGTCATCATTCACTATTCAATCATTTGAAAATACAAAGGCCATCCACCCCTCAGTCACAAGTAAATCATAATCTTCTCAGTCAGTATACAGTATCCAAGTAAAGTCTTCTTTCAGCTTGACTTGGGGTAGGCTCTTAGATTGTCTGGATCCCTGTCCATGGTCTTAGCTCCTCCCTGGATTCACTAAACTGTCACCTAGGTTCAAGGTTCCTTGTCCAGCTCTCTGTGCAGTTCCTGTTCCATGCTGAAGCTCAAAGTATCCAGTCCACCTTAAATCCTTCACAATCTCTGTTCCTGGGAAGTCAAGGCTTAACAAAGCCACAAACAGACAAAATACTGGCACCACAGTCATGCTTCCTCAGTATCCCGAAGCTCTAGGTGGTCCTCAGAAATCCTCAACAGCACCACAACAACTCCAGATGGCCCTTGGAAGTCTTCAACAGCATAAGATCTGTTCAAAAAATCAAAATCACTTTATCCAGTCTCCATATGGCTTGCTCCAAGAAATTCTGTTTTTCTCAGCTAGGGTTTTTCCTTATATAGAGTATTGCTCCTCCCTATTAAGCCCCTTTCTGTCAGGTCAGGAACGGGGGTTCCCTGTTCAGCCCTTTCCTGCTACATCAGCAACAAGAGTTCATACCTTCTGTTTCTTTAACAGAGGCTTAATTTTTTAAACAAGCTGCTAAGTACCTGTCAGTTTTCCAATACAAAGGGATCTTCAAATTTCATTACCATTACAACTGGCAACCATTTTCCTAATCACCAAGCATAAAAAATAATCCATCTCTTATATCTATATTTAATCAATCAGTTACCAAGGTCTATTAGTTTGTCTTTTGAAGTATCTTTTCTGGAGGCAGAGCCAAGATTGCGAAGTAAGAGCAGGTACCCAACTGAGCTTTCACAATTTCCTCCCTGAACAACTTTAAAATAATGCCTCAAAGTGAATTCTGGAGCAGCAGAACAACAAAAGTGTGGAATGAAACAAATATCCAGTCAAAGACAACTTAGATAGTCAAAAGGAAAGGTCTATCTCACTGAAGTGAGAGTGGACCACAGTTGAACACAGTCCAGCAAAGGCAGCATCTGAGCAGAGCTGCAACTCCGCAAGCCAGCAGCAGGGCTTTGGGAGGAAGTGAATTGGTTGTAGTGACTTCTAAAGGTCTTAGCAAACAGGCAGAAGGGATTGGACAACTGGTCAGAGGATTACAAGGGATTTTTTATTGGGTGTGAGGTTCTGTTGTATTGCACATCTGTGATTCTGGGTCACTATCCCAGATGAGTAGGAGGAGGAATAGCACACTAGAGTATGTGGCTGCAGTGGTACAAGTGTCCTGGTCACAGTTCCAAGACAGAGAAGAGTTTTTATGGAACAGAGTATAGCCCTGGAGAGCAGTGACTACACTTTTCCTTAGATCATACCACCTTGTTAGAACTGAAAATTTATAAACCCATAGAACTACTCTGACAAAAGCAGCATGAAAAATGTGAAGTTTGGTACAGTTCCCTCTCCACCCAGGAAGCAGAGTCTAACATAAAGCAAAAAGTCAGGAAATAGGCTGGAAATGTGAGCAAATAATAACAACAAAATAATCTGACCATAGAAAGTTACAATGGCAACAGGGAAGATAAAACACAAACTTAGAAGACAGCAAAGTCAAAATAGCTGCATCTAAAAACCTCAAATAAAAATGTGAATTGGTCTCAGGCCCCCCAAAAGAATTCCTGGAAGACCTCAAAAGAGATTTTAAAAATGAAAAAGAGTGACGAAGAGGGAAAATTGGGGAGAAAAATGAGAGCGATACAAGAAAAATATGAAAAAATGGTCAATAACAAGGTAAAAGAGAAAAAAATACTGAAGAAAATAGCATCAATTTAAAAAAACCTATTTATAGGTCAGAATAGGTCAAATGGTAAAAGAGACACAAAAAAATCCTATGAAAAGAGGGTACAATAACTTATGGAAGAAAATAATTCTTTAAAAAAAATTGGGTGAGTGAAATCTAATGACTCCATGAGACATTAACAAACACTAAAAATTGAAAGAATGAAAAAAAGAAAAGAAAATTTTAAATATCTTATAGGGAAAAAATTTGGCCTAGAAAACAGATCAAAGAAAGATAATTTACGAATTATCACATTATCTGAAAGTCATGATCAAAGAAAGAGCCTAGATGTCACATTTCAAGAAATTATCATGGAAAACTGCCCTGATACCCTAAAATAAGAGGGTAAAAAGAAACTCAAAGAATCTACTGATCATCTCCAGGTAGAGATCCCTAAATAAAAACTCCCAAGAATATCAGAGCTAAATTCTGGAGCTACCAGGTAAAGGAGAAAGTATTGCAAATAGTTAGGAAATAACAAAACAAAAACAAAAACAAACAGTTCAACTATTGTGGAGCCACAATCAGGATAACACAAGATTTAGCAGCTTCTATGTTAAAAGATTGGAGGGGTTGGAATATGATATTCAGAGGGCAAAGGAGCTAAGGTTACAACCAAAAATTGCTTACCCAGCAAAACTTAGTAAAATCCTTCTGGGGGAAAATGGATGTTTAATGAAGTAGAAGACTTTCAGACATTCCTGATTGAAAGACTAGAGATAAATAGAAAATTTTATTTTCAAATATAGGACTTGAGTGACATATAAAAAAGTAACAAAGGAAACAGAAAT
Source organism: Pseudocheirus occidentalis (assembly GCA_028646575.1). Taxonomy (NCBI): domain Eukaryota; kingdom Metazoa; phylum Chordata; class Mammalia; order Diprotodontia; family Pseudocheiridae; genus Pseudocheirus; species Pseudocheirus occidentalis. Next base: position 95,130,114 of record CM053600.1, read on the forward strand.
GATTAGAGATTAAATAAGCTTAAACTGTTTACATTCTTGCATGGGAAGATGATATATTTACCTCCTAAGAATTTTCTTATTACTAGAGTAGTTAAAAAAGAGTATACATAGACAGAGTGAATAGGGGTTAATTGACTATGATGGGGTAATATCTTAAAAAATAAATTAGTTAAAGTGTTTGAAAAAGATATACAGTGGGAGAAAGGAGAAGGAAAAGATAGGATGGGGGAAATTATCTCACATAAGAGAAGGGCAAAAGAGCTTTTACAATAAAATAGAAGATACGGTGGGATAGTACAGAAAACTTGTACCTTACTCTCATTAGAATTGGCTCAAAGAGGTAATAACATATACACTCAGATGTGAGTGGGATACACTTAGTGGGATACACTCTCTGCACCCTCTGTGAAGACTCCTCAGAATGAGAAGGGAAAGAAACTATCTGGAAGCCAGAGCCTGAGTCCTGGGTTTATACAATCTAGGACCCTCTCCTTCTTCCCTTTCCATCATCAGCATTAGGCCTCTTTCAGGAGTTTTAGATCTCCACCCTTGTATACCACACCCTTAAAAGCATTAGGCCCTTTTCCAGGAGTTTTTGACCTCCACCTTTGCTTGTGGCCTTTTCTCCTCCCTTGCTTTGGTGGTTATCAAATAAGGTCATGGATGTTACCTTGGCTTCCTGTCCCACCTCCCTGCCAATAGGAGATAGTGGTGGGCTTCTTTGTTATCTGCCATTGGGTTAGATTTCATGCCAAGACTGAGAGCCTAACCTCCTAGCCAACAGGAGAAGGGACAGCCAGGGGGAGGGAGCTTGACTATGTTAGGGTCATAAATTCTTGTTCGGTCTTTTGTAACACACCTCCTCTTCTTGATCCCCACAATGGGGAGGACCACCTTCTTCCTGTGGGGGGAAAAGAATAAAACTTCCTGTTCCTTCCTCAAGAAACCTCTGACTTTTGATTTTTCTTGGGGAGGGGATTTCTGGGGTCCCCACACCCCACACAGATTGGCATAGAAATTTAACTTACTCTATAGTAGGAGGGGAAGTGGATGAGAGAAGGAGAGGGTGAAAGATGAGATGGTGAATTGAGAGAGGTGGTCAGAAGCAAAACACTTTTGAGGAGGGATATAATGAAAGGAGAAGGAGAGGGAGGAGGCAGAGGAAAAGCAAGGGTGTGTGTGATAAGTATATATGGGGAAAATAGGATGGAGGGAAGTGACTACTTAGTAATCATAATTATGGAAAAATACAGCAATTTTCTCTAATGAAGGCTTAGTTTCTTAACTAGGGAAAAGAGTCAAATTTATAAGAATACAAGTCATTCCCAAATTGATAAATGGTCAAAGAATATGAACAGTTTTCAGAAGAGATCAATGCTATCTATAGTCATATGAAAAAATGCTCTAAATCACTATTGATTAGAAAAATACAGATTAAAACAACTTTGATCATCTAATTAGCTAATATGACAAAGAGGAAAAATGACAAATGTTGGAGGGAACATGGGAAAACTGAGACGCTAAAGCATGGTTGGTGGAATTGTGAACTGATTCAGCCATTCTGGAAAGCAATTTGGAACCATGTCCAAAGGGTTATAAAATTATGTGTACTCTTTGACCTACTAGTACTACTACTAAGTCTGTATCCCAAAGAGATTTTTTTAAAGGAAAAAAGGTCCTAAATATAGAAAAATATTTATAGCAGCTTTTTACAATGACAAAAAATTGGAAATTGAGATGTTTGTCAATTGAGAAATGCCTGAACAAATTGTGATGTGTGATTGTGATGGAATAATATTGTTCTATAAGAAATGATAAGCAGGATACTTTCAACAAACCTGGAAAGACTTACATGAACTAATGGAAAATGAAATGAGCAGACCCAGGAGAACATTATACATGGTAACAGTAAAATTGTTTGAATGAACAACCATGAATGACTTAGCTATTCTCAGCAACACAAGGACCCAAAAGAATTCTGAAGGACTTATGATGGAAAAAAAATGCTTTCCATCTCCAGAGAAAGAACTAATGGGATCTGAATATATTTCAAAGTAAACTTAAAAAAATCTTTCTTTTTTTAAACCATTTTTGGTCTGTGTTTTCTTTGCCAACATGATCAATATGGAAATATGTTTTACATGACTGCATATGTATAACCTATGTCAAATTGCTTTCTCAATGAGGGGGGAAAGGAGAGAGGGAGAGAATTTGGAACTCAAAATAATAAAAAAAGAATTTCTTAACTTGGCCTTCAGTTTCAATATAATTCATTTCTAGTCCAATTGTCTTCCTCTTCAATGTTCTCCTATTAAAATCCTTCACTGTAGCCAGACTAATTATGCACCAGCCATTGTGCTATGCACTGGGAATACAGATGCAAGTAGAAAGAAATATGATACCTGCCTCGAAGAGGCAAATGTAATGTATGTGTTATGGGTGGTGGTGGTAGAGACCAACACAGAAAGAAGTACATAAGAGGTGGGGGGAAGGAAGATTTTGAAGAATTGTAGAGAAATTCAAAGAGGAGAATCCAGAGTATAGGCTGTTGAGGAATAAAGACATGGATGGCCTAGCATCCTCCTAAAAACAAAACTTCTTGGAGAAATCAGTCAGTCAGAAATAGGGCCTTCAGACATGGAAGATACTTTCACTGTGTAAACTCCAGGGCTGAAGTGAGTAGAGAAATTTCTGGGGCATTGTAAAGAAAGTCTGGTAGGAGAGTCAAAAGTGCAGCCTAGAGGAAAGAAGGCTTATTTATGGTCACTCAGTCTCCCAACATGCCTTGAGTTTTTTCTTCTGCTTTTCTTATCACTTTGACTATTTGCCCACAATGCCTCTTTCTTTCCTTTTTTTCCCCTTAGCCAATTTCTATCCATCCTTTAGAGGCTCTTTCCACTCCCTGTTCTCCTTTAGAACTTTACAAAAACATTTTCATTTCTCTAAATTTAGAGCATTCATTGTTAAAAATTCACTATTATGCATCTACTGCATTGAAGTAGCTCTTTTGATCATAGAAAACTGAAGACACCTCAGAAGTTATCTAGTCTAACAATCATTTTACGGATGAGGAGATTAAAGCCAGAAAAGTAAAAGGACTTGCTTCTGATAATATAAATATTATGAGGCAGAGTTAGGATTTGAACCCAATTCTCTGACTTCAAAACCAGTGTTTCCCCAAGTATACTACCTGCATTATTTCCTTTTGTTTTATTTAACTATGTCATATATTTATGCCGTGTTCCAAATATTCACTAAACTTTTAGGGGTCAGTGATGAAAACCTAATTCTTTTTATGCCCTACCATATTTTGTCCATTGTAGGTATTCATTGTATCTTTATTTGATTTAGAGAATAAGATGTAGCAGAGTTTGACTATGCTATGATAATGTTCACTGGAGAAATATGATAAAATTCCATTCCTGAAGACATTTTCACTGTTGTCACATAAGAATATTTTGACAGTTACCGCTTTCTACTTTGGTTTTATAATTGTTACAGGTTTATCCCTTGAACAACAACATAGTTTTCTTGTTTATTTATTCATTTATCTGTTTATCATTTTATTTGTTTATTTGTTTTAGAATAGAAAGTCAAGAGATCATAGTGTGATTAAATTGAAATTTAGACACACATCTTGTAGTGTTTAGTGTATAGAAGCAAGTGTAAGAGACAACACTTTTATAGAGAGCTAAATCTGATTTCACAGAATCACAGAACTGCACTTAAAGAGACCTCAGTTTTCATCCTCTAAGCTCCACAGAGAATCCCTACTTCTGTGCACCTAATAAATACAGTGTCTGTTTAACAGTCTCTCATTAGGAGCTTACCTCTTTCTCAAATATAGA
>CM053600.1:95134461-95170503 GCA_028646575.1 Pseudocheirus occidentalis
TCCAATAAACTGATTACCATTACATCAGGTGACAGCACTGATAGCATATAGGCATTAAATATCACAAAAGAGATAAAGACAAAGAAGAAATAAGAGGGAAGTACAAAACATTGTCTTCTTCAAAAGTTCATGTGGGATCAAGTACTGGAAGAGAGAAGGGATCAAGTAGTAATTCTAAGTGCTTAACTTCAAAACTCAGAAGGGGTCTGTGATTTAGTATGTTATTTGTTAATGCAACAATCCCTTCATGATTTCGAATTCAGTTTTCATGAGTTATTGTAGGAAAACAAAAAAACCAACAAACAAAGAAATCACTCTGCAGCTAACCCCTGCTGTACTTAAGTAGGCTGGTTCTTGGATGAGACCTATCCAATTTATCATTAAGTTTATAAAGCCTTTATATTGTACAAAGCTCTGTCAAAGCTTCACTCCATTGGTCTAAATTCAGAGAGCTTACCCACGATTACCTCTAAAGCAGGATGAACTTCTGTCCTACTTAGAATACATGGGAACCATTTAATATTCATACACAGGAACCATTCAATATTTTCACATAATCGTTGTTGAGTCTACCTAAACTAAAATGAATATTCACAAAATTGGGTGTCTTCTTGTCTTTTTCACTTCACAGGCTTTGTTACATGCTTAATTTTTCTGGTCTGCTACATATGTGCTTCTTATGATTAGTCATTTTGTTTTTTGTGTTCTTGTCATCTAGATTCTCCTTCAGGGGTAACAAAGAGATTGTGATTTTAAACATTGACCAGGGGTTCTTAACCTGTGGTCTGCATACCCCAAGTAGGTTTCTGAATTAGGATGGGAAATCATTTCATCTTTATTCTCACTACATTTTGATTTCATTTGTAATCCCTTATGTTTTATTTTGCACATTTAAAATCATTATTCTGATAAGGGATTCCTAGGCTTCACCAGATGGACGAAGGTGTTTATGACACAAAAAATGGTCAAGAACTTCTGCTTTAGATATACTTTTTTTGTTTTTTTAGAAGTTTTAATGAGAAATGTAAGTCCGTGTTGTCACTGTATGTGTTAGTAAAGTCATGAGTTTTGGTGAAAAGAAGCAGGACCTAGTCATATTCAAAAGCAAATTGTCATCTTGCTTGAAGCACAGAGACAGACGTTTCCCTTCCACTTTTGTTGAAAAAGAATTCAAAGCACCAACAATACTTTGAATCCAAAGTACCTTTGGCCTTGCAGAAATAGCATAAGCATTTATTGATGAAGTTCTGTAAATAAAGATCATTTTGCAGTCTTCAACATCCATAAAACCTCCCATCTTAGTCAACAAAATAGCATTTTATCCCATTGTTATTTCCCATCCATTTGTTGAAAGGTCAGAGAATTCATGCAGTCTTGACATCACTGTCTGCATAGTGACACCCAGGGACAGAATGTGATGACTAAAGCAGATTGCATCACAAGGTATGGGTTATTCATGTCTCCAATTACACTGGGATTAGTTTTACACTTGTGACAAAGGATATCTTTTTGCTTCCATTTGAAATTCACATTCATGTGCATGCTTTTTTTCTCCTCCCAGCTGCCAGCCAGTTCAAGTAGATGTGAATTCTTTTTGATTGATGTTGTGAAAGTGTATATTTGTTTGGATGAATGAAGTGCAGCTAACTGTACTTGTCTGTTTGAAAAGTCCAGTCAGGAGAAGTAAGTTCTACTTTTATAAATCAAATATTGATGAATAGTTTGGTTAAATGGCACCTTTTAAATTATTTAAGATTTTATGCTTCAGATTTGAAATCAGCATAGAATAGGTATCATTAGTTAGAATACACTTGAGGTTACATTTAGAATGCTTGAGGTTATAAAAGTTGAACACATCAATGAATATACTCATCCCAAAAGGGTTTCAATGCTTAATTTCCCCCCTTTGGTTTCCTGACATTACTGAATTCTGCATTTTAGTTAGATTTTAAATGCTGTAGCAGTCATTCCATAATGGCCCTCTTTAAAATAATACAGTTGAACTTATGTGTAATATATTTTTTCCAGTCTCATTTTTCCTTATTGTTTTCCAGGATTTGCTGCTCCTAATAATTTCCTGAACCTTTGCTTGTGGCAAATGCTCCAGCTCATTGGTTAGTTTAATTATAGGCTTTTGGCTGAGCCATGAACTTTGTTCCTTCAGGCAGAGCTTCCCTGGAAGCAATGACTCATCAGACCAATGTCATACAGAGGGATGAAAAAGTTAAACGAATTAAAGGTAAAGAATCTTAGCAGCTGTGATCAGGCTCTGTAGGAGCAAGTCACTTTAGAGTCCTTTTTTAAGCCTCTGGTGAAATTATAATGATATAACTATTATTTATAAGTACGGTTTTTACTAAGTGAAAAATCAGATTGTAAAGACTTGACATCTAACACACTACTGTGTTTTTAGATGATTGCAAAATAGCAAAATGAATCCTGAGAAGTGGCTATATTTACCAAAAGGACATTTTCCTTCTGAAAGTCTTTGTAAATTCTGTGAGAATCAGAACGTGTCCTATTCAACTAGGCAGTAGTCCATTTCATACACTGATTCAAAATCTTTTTTTCTTTCCAGTTAATTATTTTAATTATTAAGTTAAAAATCTTCAGCCTCATATCATCTTACTTTTTAAAGAATGTAAGATATTTTAATTTACTTTCCTTTCACAATAAGTATATAAGTGGTAACGTGGAGTCATGGAAAGCATGTTGGATTTGGAATCAAGAAGTCCTGAGTTCAAATTCTACTTCTGACACTTACCTGATGGTTACGTAACAACCTCTTTGAACCTCAGTTTCCTTACCTGTATAAGAGGATACTAACATCTGTGGTATTTAACCCATAAGATTGTGATTTCCCATGAGAGAAATGATTGTGAAGTGCTTTAAAACTTTAAAGTATCATTATGTGTCAAAGATTGTATGGCAGCATATTTATCACTCTACTTGAAGAAACAGGTTGTCTCTTCTATATTTATTTCTATCTTGGAAGGATTTCTTCAGTTGAAAAAAAATTAACTTGTTCAAAACAAAAGTATTTTACAAAAAGGAGTTATAAATCAGCAACTAATAATCCAGATCAGGGGTACAAAAACTGTGTCCCTCTGGCTATGTTCAGTTTTCCACCTGTTTCTGTACAACCTGTGAGATAGGAATATTTTTTCTCATTTTTCAAAACAATTCAATTTTATTTTAAATTGTTAAAAACATTGACAAGGGTCATATAAAAACAAGTGATGGGTAGGATTTGGCCTACAGACCCCTGAAAGGTGGTCCTTTTAGAAGTTCCACATGATCTTTTGTATAATATGGTTTTGAGGAGCAGTGTGAGATGGTGGTTAGAGAACCGTCCTTGGAGTCAGGAAGATTAGAGTTTGGGCCCCACATCTCGCGAGCTGGGTGAGTAAATTAAACTCTGTGGTCTAGATGACATGCTGCTGCTGGAAGTTATAGAGTACTTGCCCATTTAGGTTGGTAGGTTGAACTTCCTTAGAAGGTTGCTAACTACATTAGTGAAATAACAGGAATAAAAAAAATGTGACTTTAAAGACAACCTGTATTCATTCATTATTTATTGTTGGACTAAAATGGCACCAACTTCCCTGGGACCAACATTGTATATTTTGGTTGGGGAAAACATTATTGATAGTCTTTTAAAACTAGATATAGCAAATCAAATGTTAGCACTGCAACATACAGATACCTGATTCAACTCCAACAAGATTACAGAGTTGGACTAGATAGATAATCTCTATATACCAACCATAACTCCTGCTTTAAATCTTAAAATGCTATAATCTTATGAACACTAAGCAAAGTTTTTACATTTTTTACTTTTGTCTTTTGAAAAATATGAGTTGATATCTTTTCTTTCAACACCTTCTATACTTCTTAATGCACCCATCTACCCTTCCCCATCCCAGAGAACTCTCTCTCATAGAGTTAAAAAGAGGGAAGAAACTAGTTCAATGAAATACATTGGGAAAAAAGCTGACTTTATATGCAGTGTTCTACATCCACATTCCTCTTGACTTTGCCAAGAAACAAAGATGAAGTTTCTTCCCATATAACAACTGCTGATGTTTATAATGTGATATTTATGTATTTGTATCATTTCACTAGATCCTCAAAACTGTCCTGTAAAATTAAAACTATTATTATCCTTTTACAGATAAAAAAATGACACTAAGAGTTTGAGTCTTTTGTGAGATAACATAGCTAATAAATGTATAAGATAGGATTTGAAATCAGGTCTTTCTGACTCCAAGTTCAGCATGATATCTATGATACCACCAAGCTATCTTATATCTTCTTATATCATATCAGAGTTCTTTGGAGTCAGGCTTGATAATTATAGTTTTGCAGCATTCAATTCCAGTTGTTTTGTCATTGTTCTTTTCATTTATATATTACATAATTTTGTATGTTTGCCTGTTCTGCTTGTCACTTTAATCTGTTTATATGTCTTCCCATGATTCTTTGTATATATCATACTATTCCATAATAATATTTCATTACATTCCTTTGTCACAATTGTTTATTTCTCAGTGCATGACCATCTACTTTGAATCTATTTCGCTGCTTGTTCTGTTCTCTGCTGCTACAAATATCTTGTTCTATATTCTCTCTCTCTCTCTCCCTCTCTCTTTCTTTCTCTGTCTCTCTGTCTCTGTCTCTCTCTGTCTGTCTGTCTGTCTGTCTGTCTCTCTCTCTCTCTCTCTCTCTCTCTCTCTCTCTCTCTCTCTCTCTCTCTCCCCCCTCTCTATTTCTCTCTCAGATTGTTTTCCTTTCCCAAGTGACTGGACCAATTCATAGCCCCACCAACAGTGCATTAGTATATATACCTTTCCCCAAACCCTTCAGCATTAATTAGCTATGTGCATTTTCCCATTTTAATATTTTTTTCCATTTCAGTAAAATACAAAAACAAAATAAAAATAAAAAAAACCAAACAAACCCCATCATTGAGTATCTCTGTGAGGGAAAAATAAATATGGAAACACATTCATCTTGCTCTTGATGGATTTAAGGTTCTAAGTATGAATTGGACCTTCTTTTGTTTTCATTTACCTGCCTGACACTAAATATACATTTTTAATACTTCTTTGCTTCTTTTATCCAATGTATGTCCAATGTATTTTCTTGTGCTGCTGCCCTCTCTTCCTGCTGTTTGCCGGAAGAATATTTCCTGCTGCTAGCTTGCCACTGAAGTGACCTAGACTGTGGTGTGCCTGTTAATAACAATATCAAGGGCAGCATATTGACTGAAGAAGATGCATAAAAAAGAGTGAATAAGAGTGTTGAAAATTTCTTTAGATATTTTTAAGCATTGATGTAGTTCTGTTTACTGATGTGAAGCAATGGGCTTAGGATGTTAGAACTTCTTTAGGAACCTGTGATTCCAAAAGCCAGAGGATTTGGTGGTTCTGTGTTAAGCCCTGCAGAAATTAATATAGGAATATTTTAAAATAAATTTGTATTTATTTCAATTATCAAAGTCAGACGTGGTGGTACAAACTGTAATCCCTACTCCCAGGGAAGCTGGGGCTGGTGGATCTCTTCAGTTCAGTAATTCTGAGTTGCAGTTGGTTTTGCTTATCTGTATGTCAAATAACCAACTGAGGTCAGAAGGAGAGCAGGTCAAAGTTTGCTTGCTGATAAACAGTAGGATCATGTCCCTGAGTAGCCCTTGTACTTCTAGTCTGGATGATTAGCTTTTAAAAATGATATTAATTTTAAAAAGTTATCAAGTATTTATTTTTTCTTACTCCTATCTACCCTCATCCACTGAAAAGGAAGGAAGGAAAGGAGGGAGGGAAGGAAAAAGGAAGGAAAACAGAAATATAAAAAAAACTTTATATCATATAAACATAGTTGTTGATGAATATTCGGATTAAGAAGTCAATTTTTAGGGATTTTTAAATAACATGAATACATTTAGAGTTGTTTCAGGGTCTTAAACAGCACATAGACAATGAACTAGTGCTTGTATTGTTTTCCCATATGATAGTATATTAAGATTCAGGTTATATTAAGGGTCTTGATTCTAATGAAAGGACCTATGAGTAGAAAAGAAAAATAGAGTTGGGGTGGGTAGAAATTTCAAAGAGAGATAATGAAGTTAAAATCCAATATTGTGAACAAAATGAAACAAAATTAAACCTTTTCCATGAACCAAATGGCCTTACAAGCTGAAATCCTTTCTTTTTGGGGAGGGGGAGTGGGGAGGTAGTTGAATTCTAGATGAACTTAATCTCCCCTTCTCTGAGAAACTCTGCATCATCACCAATACTGTATCATTCAGCTAATTATATTAAAGAATATTGGAACAGCATTCTGGTGGCAGGTCCATGTGTTAAGGCCAGAATAAGTAAGTAGGAAACTCTGTTTTCAGTATGGGAATGGGGCAAAGACAAATAAAACTCAGCAAAGAAGGGAGGAAGTAAAAAATGAAATGCTTTTTGAAAGGCGTATATTATAATGAATTCATTAGATGACTTGCATTGTAGAAAAGACTTCCTCCTGTAAAGCCCACAGACTCATTACATTATATTTTCTGGCCTAATGGTTCAGTGAGTCTAAATTTAAGCCTTATTTCCTGATCCTTATTCTATCATCTCCAAAAGCATTTCTTCTTTCCTTTTGCATCTCTTGAGGCAAAATAGCTCTCTGGTTCCTCCTGAGTGAATGTAACCATCCCCTACTTATCAAAATAACTTCCAACATCTGCAAACCTCTCTTTGAATTTTTTTTATGGCTTCCTCCAAATGCACACCCAACTTCCCAGGGTAAATCTACTCTTATGACGTCACCTTGAATTCCCTAGTTGAAAATCCTTAGAAGGGTTTTTATGTCATTGGTGTCCTACTTAAGTGACCAGGCTACTGCAGGGTGTCTACCACATTGCAATCCCTCATATTTTTAATTGGTATTTGTTTCCCTAGGGAACAATAGAACTAGTACTTAAGAATAAAGCTAATTAAACTATGCAAAATGTCTGACAGGGGGCTATTGCAGGCAAGTTACAAAGTCCCACTTTAAGTGAATATTTAAAATAGCATCTCAGTAGATGCCTGGAATGGAATCCCAGTTGAGAACATATTAGTTTTTTTCCAAGTTTATTGACTAGATATTCACGCATGCCATACATTCATATTAGTAAATAATATGAGGGAGATGAGAAAAGCTACCTGGGATAGTGGGTATAGGAATATCTTTAGAGTCAATAAGACCTGGATTCAGTTCCTGCTTGCAAACCATACTATAGTTAATCAGCAAACTTTTAAAGGTAGCTTAATAGGTGCTAGACTATAGGTAGCTCTGTAATTATTGAAAATAATAATTTAAAAAAACCTCCCTGGGCTCCAGGCTAATCTTTATGATTCTATTACAGAAAAATTGCCAATCCTGATTAGTGGAGGAAATTTCTACACCAAAGTCCTTTACACCAAAGACAGCAAAGAGCCAGATCTCCCTTCCCACAATAGCTATCACAACAAAAAGGTAGTAGAGCATGACCCAGTGGGATGACTAGTAGATGATGAATGGGGTGGTTCAAGGATATTAAATATTTTTATTTATTAACCTCAATGGTCAGGCAATTGGTCTGTTTAACTGTGCAGAAATCCAATATTGTTGTTTATTTAAAATTGCTTTTCAATTAATAGGCATAGCTTTGCTTTTCCTTAGATGTTCCTCTTCTGTGTGAGTGTGCCCACACACACACACAAACACACACACACACATATCCTAACACCAAAATTGAAAAAAAAAGAAATATATATTTTGGTAGATCTAATTTGGTTGTAAAGAAGACCAAATGAATCCTATCAGAATCTCTTTATTTCCATAATTTTAGACAGGACCTAGAATTGTGGTCCATAAATTTCCATGGGAAATTCCATGCATCCTGAGGGATAATTTCTTTAATTAATCCTAAATTATGACAGGCATAATCATACGGTATATCCAAGAGAACAAATATTGAATAAACATAGGCACATAGGAGAGGTTATATATTTTATTAATGAAACAACATTAAATAAATCACAATCACCAATGAATTTAAGGTATCACAGAAATGACTGCTCTGATTGTGCCTTTGTGAACACCATTTTTTTTTCTTTTTAAAAATAAAAGGTCTCAAATGTGGGTTTATTCTTGCACTTAACTCTCGATCTAAGTTTTTAGCAATATGAGCCTTCCTTCTGAAAACTCCTCTAATTTCTCTTATTCACTTAATACAGCCTTTTATTCCCTAAGAATGCACACCATATCTTTTTCATTCTGCACCATCTTCATGATTTAAAAAGTAAGATTCAAACCCAGTCTTTTCATTGATGAGCTAAATCACCTATTCTACAGTGAGTCCTTGGTTTCTAATTAACTGTGGAACATAATTAGTAAGTTCTCTGGTCCAGTAAGAATTAGGTTTACCAGATGTCAAATACTAACAACCTCAAGCAATATTGGCAGTGGGAGCCAAAATGTGGGTGCAGAAACAGGAAGTACAGGGCATGCTTATTTCAGGGGAATGAGACTATAAGCACTGAAGTGCAGAAGTGTCTGACATGCTTGTCACAATGTGCTATTAAAATATGTTGTAGCATTATTTTTCAATATCCACATCCACCAGACCAAAAGGAAATGGAAGCTTTTGCATCAATAATTATGTATAAGAGCAATTAGTCCATGAACTACAAAGCTGCCATAGAAGCCATGAGTCTTAGGCTGAAAACAAAATTCTTGGCTCTACGTCAAAGTTTAATTTTTGATAAAAGACTTTAGTTGGCTTCAGTATTTGTCTAGCACCAGGACACCATGATCTCATGACAAAATTACATTATTTCTTAATAAGAAACAAGAGCATGAAAGAGGTTAGCTGTGCCTCATTTTCATGAATTTCCATTCATTTAATCCAATTGTAGACACATGTCTTTGGTTCAAAATGAAGATCTAAGATGCCTTTAGATCTAAGATCTCTATTTTAAGAGCCTGAAATAGAAAGCAACATATTAGATTTGGCTAATGTTTTTGAGCCAAAAACAAATTAATGACAGAGTAAGAGAAATGTTGTATATTTAATTGAAGATCATCCCAAAGTATCTATGTTGCCAATACTATAAAACCATCAGTACTAATGTAATGGAAGATGTTATTACTGTAACATCCACTATACCATGCTTCCTCTCCTTCCTATAGTATAGGTAGTAGGGGTAGGAGGATTAGCTCTGTGTTAGCTCAGCTACTAGGGTGGGTGAAGCCAAGAGATCTCTTGAGCTTGGGAGCTCTGAGCTATAAACATTTATGGTGATTGTGTGTGTAGGGGTGTGTGTGTGGGGGGGGGGGGTAGAATTCTGTGGTGATCAGGTGAAAACCAGCCTAGACTGGAAATCTTGGATAGGGTCAGAAAGGTAGTACATTTGACCTGGGTGAGATAAGGAGAGCCATTAGAGGAGGGGGAGAGTATTAAGTCACCTATTACTTTAAGTAGAGAATGTGAGGTTGGATAATCATTTTGTTAGTTATATCATGCATGGAATGTCTGTACTGCATGGGAATTTCAGTAGATGGTATTTAAACTCTTTTTTAATTTAAAGATTCCATCATTCCGTTCTTTGATTCCATGTTGTTACTTAGTGGTACAGTAATAATGTATGGATAAAGTCTGAAGATTGCCGAATTACAGTTGGCAAATGTAGCAATAAAAGTTAAAAAAGGAATAAAATACAAACTTGAAAATATAGGGAAATGTCATAGAGAATTAGATTCTTGTACTAAGATGGAGATGTTGATGTTTACAAAAAAATGCCACGTAACTAAGAATAATCCCTAGTTGAAGTGACATTTAACTAGCCCAATTATTATTAACATTATTATTGTATTAAGGAACAAAAACAAAACAAACAAAAACTTCATGGCCTTCAAATAATCAACTACATGTCCGAATGTAGTAACATCTTGACAATATTTGTGTCAATGTTATGAAGAGTTTACATCTATATAGTGGTTCAAGTTTGATTAAGTGCTTCACATTTACCTGATTTATGATTCGAAACAAGTTTATGAAGTGAGTACATTTTCCAGATAAGGGAAGAGAGGTTCAGAGAGGCCAAATTATTTAACCTTGATCATGCATGTCTTATTCATCAAAGAGATTTGAACTTAGGTCTTCCTAACTATATGTCAAGAACATTAACCACTACCCTACATTGTCTCTCAAGTATATGTACATCATAGACATATACAAGGATAGTGCTTACTTAACACATCCCCTACTTCCATGTGTAAGATGATTTTACTTTCAAATATTTTAACTGAGAAATGTTAATGTATGAAGACAAATGCCATTTCAGAATTTGAAAAAAATATACAAATATATACACACATGCACATATATATTTATACACACATACACAAATGCCTACATATATGTATATATACAAATAATACATATTTAAGTTTTTATTCATTGAGTATACTTCAACATCTTTCTATAACCAAAAGATTACATAAGACTATTATAAGTCTATCTTAACACAAAAACATTTAGACCTTCTGGCAAGTGACTAAATTACACCTTAGGAAGATCTCTTGTTTAAAGTTAATACTCTTGGTCACCTGACAAGCAAAATACTAGTTCAGTCACTTTCTATAATCCTCTTCAACTTTTCACAAAAAAGAATTTTGCTCCAGATTTAATTACAGCTAAATCCACATAAGAAGACACATGCCCTAGCAAAGTAAAAATCTTATGGTTGAACAAGAACTTTAATACCTAGAGGTTTTCATTTGCTTTCCTCACCAGCTTTCCCATCTAAGAGAGTAAAGCCCAAACAAACTCTCAAGATCGTGCCAGGGGGCCTAGACTGGGGATAGGAGTCCTTGCAGGTGTATTGACTCTCTGCTTGAACAATATTTTCTCTCCTACACTAATGAGAAAGGAGGAATTTGATGTATTAGTCCATTGGATCTGAGGGAAAGATGAATAGCCACCTAATTGGGGGTCAATCTTGTTGTCCCCAGAGATTGTACAGAGGAGGGAGTCAATGTACTTTCAATGACTCTACCAAAACACTCTCATTGTCATCCCATAAAGTGCACCAGACATTGGTTGTACCTCATCAAGTGAAGTAAAGAAGAATAAAAGGAAGGATCAAGTGATATGTCAGTGTTCATGGTAAAGTCTTGCCTATTGGAGAGAGGACTAGAAACCTGTCTGGGGAGAGGGCCATCTCCCTGGAGATAACTAAGAGAAGGGACTCAGTTGGACAACCTTCATATTCTCCAGTTTAAGGACATAGAAGGAGGCTTGTAGCCTAACCTCAGGGAATGGGACATTGCTCATAGGCTAAAGGAGAAAGGATGTGGAGAATGCTGACCAAATAGCATCAAGTTGCAAAGCATCAGTTAAGCACCCACTGTATATCAGGCACTATGCTAAGTACTTCAGAGACAGACAAAAAAAATGTGTCGCCCTTGTCTAGAAGCTTACAGTCTTGTAGTACAACAAACATACAAAACCCCCACATAAATGAAACATATAGGATGAATTGGGTATAATCTAAGAGGGAGGGTATTGGCATTAACATGTAATCAGAAAAGGATTCTTGTGGAACATGAGATTTTAAGTGGGACCTGAAGAAAGCCACGAGATACAGCTGAGGAAGGAATTGGAATGCCTTATGAGTGGGATAGCAAGGAGATCACTGCAACTGGATTGTAGACTCCATGGAGGGAAATAAGGTATGAGAAAATTGGAAACTTAAAAAAAACCCAAACAGAGGATTTAATATTTGACTTGGAAAGTATTAGGGATATATTGAAATTTGTTGAGTAGCGTTTGGAAGTCATGTAGTTAGTTCTGTGTTTTAGGAAGATAAATTTGACAATTACAAGGAGAATGGACTGGAGTGAGGAGATATTTGAGGCAGAGAGACCAACTTGAAAGGGTTTCAATGGTCCAAGCAAGAGGCAATGAGGGCTACACTAGAGCTGTGGCTTTGTTGGAGGAGAGAAAGGTGTATATAAATGATGCCGGCAGTAGTAGGGAATTTAGAAAGAAGAGGGGCAGCTAAGTTGCTCAGTGGATAGAGTGCTAGCTCAGAATCAGGAAGATAAATCTGAGTTAAAATATGGCCTCAGGAACTTACTAGCTATGTGATTCTGGGCAAATAATTTAATCCTGTTTGCCTCAGTTTCCCTCAAATAAGCAGGAGAAGGAAATGGCAAATCACTCCAGTATCTTTGCCAAGAAAACTCCAAATGGGATCAGAAAAAGTTGGATATAACTGTAAACAAGAGAAAAACAACAACAGATAAGAAGTGAGGGCTTCGGGGGAATGAGTTTGGTTTTGGAGTTTAGAATGTCTAACACATATCCACTGGCATAGTCCAATAGGCCATTGGAATTTGAGACTGCGGGAAGGGGTGGGGGGTGGGGGTGGAAAGGCTAAAATGCCAAAGATCTCAAGAGAAAATAAAGCCCTAAAAAATACATGAATGGAAGCAGATAAGCCAATAGAGAGGAGCCTAAAAATAGAACGAATGGATAAAACCTCAAACAGAATCCAAAGCTCATTTAGCAAATATTATAATGTGAAGGAAATGGAATCAATAGTGCCTGATGAAAGACAGAATTCTTTGAATTCCCCAGAGAATATATTTCAAAAGTGTAATAAAATTCGTAAAAGAATAAATTATGAATTAATGTCATAAATTAGTGCTCAAAAACCTATACACACAAAAAATAGAACTCTCAGTAGAGAATTTCAAAGTATTATCAACATAATAAAAAAGTTGAAATTATAAGGTATAATTTCTTTAAAGAAATAGAAGTTGTTGACCATAGTAAGTGCTTAATAAATGTTAATTTATTGATTGAGATGAACATCATTTTTACAGGGTTGTGCTAGAACCAATTTGGAGTACCTCTAATTGCAGATTGTTGAATTTTCAGCAGCATCATTTATATCTCAGAAATTGGTAGACATTACATATGAAGACTCAATTTATTTTTTCATTTATTGTCTAGACCAGAGTGGAGACCTGCAGCCTCAATGCCACATGTGGCCCTCTGGTTCTTCAAATGTGGCCCTTTGATTGAATTCAAACTTCACAAAACAAATCCCCTTAATAAAAGGATTTTTTTCTGTAAAACTTGGACTCAGTCAAAAGGCTTCCCTCAAGGACCTGGAAGATTACATATGACCTCAAGGGTGCAGGTTCCCCACCCCTGGTCTAGACTTAAGAAAGTGATGGAGAAAATATTAATGATTAAAATTAAATTTAAAAGTATGTCTGCATTTCCAGAGAGTGGATTGTTAAGGACTTACCAGCACACCCCTGACTAAAGAAATTTAAAAAAAACAAAAAAAACACTAGAGCAGAGGAAAATATGGCCAAAGAGAATCAAAAGACAACACTGTTACAGAAAAACATGGATTTTGTATGAATTGAAGGTATTTTGAGGAAAGTATGCACTGAGAGATAACTTAAGGATTGTTCATTTCCAGGAAGAACATGATAAAACCAAGTCAAGCCATTAACACCAGAATCTTGAAAATGATACAAAGATAGTATTCAAAAACTCTAAATACAGGCACCAAAACTTTGATTGAGAATTTCTCCAGATTGCTTTCAGTTGTTTTAAGTTCCAACACACAGTGGTTAAATCCAACAATTTTAATCACAAAAAATATTTTTTCCAGAGGCCAAGAGAAAAACTTTAAAATATGAAGGAAATGAATTTAAAAGAAAACAAGAATATCTTGCATTCTTCAGAAATCACAGTAAGGAATACAATAATATAGTCCAAAAAGCAAATCAGATTAACATGCAGTTCAAATGATAAACCTGGGCAAACTTGTTTATAATAATCACCAATAATAAAAAGAAAGGAGTTTAGCAGAAGACCCATTTGAGACATTCCTCCTAAAATAAACATGTGAATAGAATATTTAACTCACAAACAAATCAAATAACAGGAGTCCAAGGAAGGTATAAAAAGCACAATTATTTTATATTTAGGGAGAAAAAAAAGAGTTATTATGACGTATTGGGTAAAATAAAGAACAAAGAGAATCCATCAAAGGGCAAAAATGGAGTACAAGGTAGCAGAGGTTTAGTAGGTACTAAAGAATCAGGAGAAGAAAAGGTAGTGCTGAAAAGATGGCTCTTAGACTAAATTCTTGTTTTAAATTTTTAAATTTTTTTAAATTTAAATATATTTTCTTGATTACATCATTCATTTCCACAAGTTACAAATTTTCTCCCCTTCTTTCCCCTACCCGCAAGCCCAAAACAGTGATCCTACTGTAAAGCTCCTCCCAGAATCTGTTCTCTTTTATGTCCTCTTCCAATGCCCCTCTAACTTTCTAGTAGGGCAGGGAGGGTCTCCCTACCCGATTCCCTGTATGTCTTATTTCCCAGTTGCATGTGGTTAATAATAATAACTATACACACACACACACACACACACACACATATATGTTTGTTTGTTTTAACATTTGATTGTATAGCTTTAAATTCTAGATTCTTGTGGTTCCTCCCTTGTTACCTACTCCCACTGGAAGGAGCAGCAATTCAATACAGGCTGTACATGTGTAATTATGCAGGACATCTCCATAGACTAAATTCTTTAGCTTTCTTTTATGGGAAGAAATTGGAAAGTATCATAGAGAGTAGAGGGCAGGGATATCCTCTATTGTGTCTATGTATGAACAATGAAAGAGTGGTTACTAATACAGGATCTAGGCAAGAGGTGAAAGGGCATGGGAGTAAAGGAGAAATGGTACAGGGCATGAACTGAAAAGAGGAAGGAGGTCTTATTCCAAAGTGGGGTATCTCACTGAAAGCATTCTTTTGGGGGAGGCAATGTGGAGCAAGATGAAGAACTGAAGGTGCATTTAGTCCACGAGAATTATTGCATTGAGTGGCCACTTTCTATAAGAGATTTATGTGCTCCTGTGCCCAGTCTCCTGTTTTATAAAAAAATAGTATGAATTCTTAGGGACAACTGACATCCGTAGTGGTGATGATGTGAATGTAGGGAGAAAGGTGAAAGGTAGCAAAGGAAGGCAAAATAGGGAAGTGAAGATGACATGTACAAAAGAAGAGGATTGAGGCTAGACTCTATGATTTGGGAATACTGTAACTTCTATCATATGGCATTCCCCAATCTGATATTATATCTATTACAAACTGATATTTCTGATTCGAGGCACAATAGAAAAAAAATATGAGAAAGAAATTATTGATCACAACAGAAATGAAATAGACAAAGGAAATCAATCAGTATTTATTAAGTAACTACTATATACCAGGCACTGTACTAGGTGCTGGAATTATAAAAATAGGGGAAAGACAGTCCTTGTCCTTAAGGAGCTTACAATATCAAACCCTAAACTTCAGAAATTATGTCCCCACGAGGGAAAAAAGAGAATTTAAGGAACAAATAAGCATATATCAGGGGAATCCAGAAGAAACTAGAACATAGGAAAAATAATAGAGAATGAAGAAAAACTTCTTAGAAAAGGTTAAGTAAATAAAATGTCTAAAAATAAGAGTAGGGAAGGGAGAAAAGAAGAAAATCTTGGATTAATCACTAAGTGATAGAAAAAAGTAACAAAGAAAGGGGATATGTATATATATTTGCATATAATATGTATATACATATATTAAATACATATAAGCAAAATGAATAATTTAAGTACAATGAAAAGACTCAGAAAAGAGGAAACAAATTAAAATGAGGGAGAAAAAGAAAACCTTTGAGGAAAAAAAATAACCTCTGCATCTCTCACATACCTCTCCTGAATTACCTCAAGGTTTTTTTTTTGTGATGATTCAATGAGATATAACAAAGAATTTTGCAAACTTTCCTATGCCATCAAAATATAATGATTATTAGCAATATCAATACAAATATTCCTTCTACTCTCACTGCTCCCACTCTATCTCAGTTCCTTATGGTCTCATTTGGACCATTTCAACAGCCTCCTAAGGTCTTAAAGTGAATCCCCTAAAGCTCAAGTCTACCCCATTAAACTACAGTGGTTCCCCATTTTCTCTAAAATTTACTATTATTTTATTTACTGCTTTATTTTAAAACATCTAGTTTGTGTATATTCAAAATTATTTTGTGTATTCAAAATTACTGGTATCAGAGAACATACATAGAGTTTATAAAGAGATAATACCCATATTGGGATGCGGGTGCTATTTTTCATTTTTATTTTGGACTGAAAAAATGCTTTACATGCTTGCTAATGACAACCTTAGGTTCTCTCAGTACAACCCAAATCAATATGACCATCACCTTAACTTCTATCCTTAATGGAGATATTCTGAGCTTTATCTAGTTCCAAATATATAAGAACCTGTATTTGAACCCAGATTTCCTGATTTCAAGAATTATAATTATGTACCCCTCAAAAAAAGTTAATATAATTTAATAAACTACATAGAGAGAAAATCACATAGTATAGGTATTGCACTTTTATATGCAATACATGTGCAGTCCTTTTTTTTTTCGGATTGGTAAAGCCCTTGGTCTGAACCACTGCTGGATGTGCACAGGCTATGTTGATTTCAATCCTGGCTCTATTCCTCACTCTCTGGACCTTTCTACTTTCCCTCAGACAGCCTTGTGGTACTTAGCCTTTTCTTTGTATAACATTTCCAGGTCCTTTTCATGTGTTGTCTTCCTCCTTTAGAACGTAAGCTCTTTTGAGGGTAGGGACTTGTATACCTGTGCCCAGTACTTAATATGATGCTTAATATGTAGTGAGCACTTAATGCTCTTTCATCTATGTTATAACACCAGGGTTCAAGGTCTACCTTCTCCCTTTTCAGCTACATGTGCCTAGGTAAGTCATTCATTTCTGTGTACCTCATAAAACTCCCAAGGACCTATGAGCTTTCATAAATTTGCAAAATTAAGTTGGTGGAAAGAGCCTTTAAAGATGAAGTACTAAATTTTCATGTATTTGTGTGTCCCCAATGCCTAGCATATTATGTTGCACTTAGTAGGCACTTAATAAATGACTATTGGATTGAAACCACTTCCAACACTGTGGTACTATAGTTCCATTCTCATTCCCAAGTCTTGGTTTTCATTCATGTGATTCTCCTCGTTTAAACCTCAGATAGAATACAATCCACACCCACACCCACATCCACCACCCCTTTCCCCCCCCACCCCACCCCATTACATAATTTTGCCCTTTTGACTATGGAACTCCAATCTTTGTTGGATTTTGTTCTTTGAGACACCTCAAGCTCAACTCTTTTCTCCTCTAGGAATTTTTCTCTAACTACTGCAGCCCTCATTTATATCTCTTCTGAAATAGGACAGCCTATAAAGTTTTTACCACATAGTTTAGTACTTCACAGAGTAGGCCTGTATAAGCCAGTAAGTTCTGAGACATTGTGGCATGGGGGAGAAACACTGTAGACATGAAGTTGGAAGATTTGGGTTCCAGTCCAAGATCTACCACTTCCTTGTGGAACAGTTATGGGCAGGCCATTTCATTTTTTCAGACCCCCAATTTGCTTATCCATAAAATAATGAAAATAATACTTGTAATAGTTTATCATAGGACTTTTGTGAGGAAAACGATTTATATATCTAAAAGTTATGTAAATTCAAGCCATTATTGTATTGTTCACTATTGCTTCAGGCATAGTAATTTTACTTCCCCAACTAGACTATAAACTCCTTGAGGGCAAGGATCATGAATAATACTTATCTATGCTCTACAATGCCTGGCATGCAGCTGAATACAGAGTAGATAAATAAATATTTGCTGATTGATTGCTTGGAGTAGCAGTGACTTCTCGTATTAGAAAAACCATGGTGTATTGGAAAGAATGCTGAACTTAGATTTAGAAAACCAAGATTGGTGGTTCTCAGACTTCCTAATGCCGTGACCCTTTAATACTCGTATGTGGGTATATCTGCACGTAGGCGGACAGATAGAGGAGTGGTGTCATGGTTCCTAAGACCACTGGAAATATGTTTTCAGGGTCTTGATCCACAGGTTGAGAACTGCTGACCTAGATGCTATCTTGGGTACTATTAATTACCAACTTTATAACTAGTGGTCAGTCCCTTTACTTCTGTGTCTCTCCTCTGTAAAATGGGTAGAATTACAAGACACAAGGGAAGATTGTGTGAAGTTGTAAATGTCAGAACTAAATAAATCATAGACATCAGTAATGTATTCAGTGATAGCAATAACAAACACTTCTCAAAACAGAAAAGCTAAGTTACACTTTGGAATAAAATGCTGCCTTAAACATTTTTTTTTATTAAAGCAAAGTAGAATCTCATCCCTGACTGCACATCCTTCTGCAATAATTAAGCATAAAAATGGAGGAGTAAATAAAAGTTAATCAATGACATCAACCCACAGCAAGGACAAATTGCCCTATCCCTCCTCCACTGAGCAAATTGTTGTTTTATGAACATGGGAAGTTATGCGGTCTAATGCTTAGACCAAAGGGCTATGATCCTTGCTTCTAATTGGAATCGAGTCGCTAAATTGTGATGTGACCTCAGACAAGTCATTTAATCTCTTTTTGTGCTCCAGTCAACCCAGTAAGGTAGCTTGAATATCTTATAAAGCAAAACTGCATATTAACACAACTTCAGACAACAGAAAACAGAAATGCCACATGCTACACTTAGGTTAACAAATGGCTTTTCGCTAATCTTTACATAAAACTACAGCTTTTAAGAGCTAATGCTTGGAATAGTTTGATCCTTGTGGCATAGTATGTTAATGGACAGACACAAGGCTAGAATTACCTAGAATCCCTGATTCACTGCTGATCATTTGACTCTAGCTGAAATTCATTTTAATCTCCCTGTGTCTCAGTTTCTCCCCCAGAAAAATGAAAATGCTAAAGCTTATTCCCATGCCCCCTCCAATTCTCATAGGGAGAAAGCAGAAATAACAATTTTAGGTAACCCTGCTTTAATAAAAATAAAATATGTTTTATCATTGTCAAAGAGGCATCACTTCATTCGTGCTCTATAAGAATCAACTGAGAGGAAGAAAGCTGGTGAGAGTGTCAATGGCTGTATGAGAACTTTTAAATTCAATATCAGGGAGAGTTTCCTGCTGAGTATTAAGTATGATAGTTATCAATAGGGACATTTACCTAGAACTTTTAAGGTTTATAAAGCAGTTTCTTTGCAATTACTTTATGAGGTAGATAATATAGCTACTTGGAAACTGAGATCTAGAAAAATAAAGTGACCAACCCACCAGAGTTCACGCAGCTAGAAAGTGATAAAACTGACTCAAAGAACAATGTTCTAGCTTTTCTTTTTCTCTCCCTCTCCATCTCTCTCTCTCTCTCCTCTTCTCTCTCTGTCTCTGTCTCTCTCTCCTGTCTCTGTCTCTGTCTCTCTCTGTCTCTCTGTCTCTCTGTCTCTCTCTGTCTCTCTCTCTGTCTCTCTCTTTCTGTCTCTCTCTGTCTCTCTGTCTCTCTCTCTCTCTGTCTCTCTCTCTTTCTGTCTCTCTCTCTCTCTCTCTCTCTCTCTCTCTCTCTCTCTCTCTCTTGCTCTCTCTCTCTTTCATAATTTCCTGTGGATTGACATATCATCTTTGCACAGATGACTTACTTCATATTTATTCCTTATCTCTCTCTTTCAATGTCTACTCTCCTACTCTCCAGTTGCCTGCTAGATTTGTCCACCTGGATGTTCCATAGGCCTGTCCAAGTTCATCAAATCCAAAACAGAAGTTATCTTTCCCTACCTACCCACTGCTTCTTAATTTCCTCATTTTGTCAGAGGAGCAGATATTCCTCCAGGGACCTGGGTCATAACATGAGAATTATTCTCAACTCTCGATTCTAACTTATTACCCAGATAGAGTTCTAGATTAGAGTCAGCAAGAGACGTGAATTTAAATCCTACTCCCGACAATTACAGAGCTGTGTGATCCTGGACAACTTCTCAGCCTCAATTTCTTCATCCATATAATGGAGATAATAATGCCACCTCCTGGGGTTGTTGTGAAAACCACATGAGATCAGATGTATAAAGCGTGCTGCAAACCTTAAAGGGCTGTATGAAGGCTGGTTATTCCAAATCAGTTTTGAAGTCTTGTTGGTTCGAACTCAATGATACCTCTCTCATGTATCCCTTTCTACCTGCTCACGTAGCAATCAACCTGTTTAAGGTGTAAAGGTGTAAGACCCTTCTCATGAAGTAACCTTTCTCTTTTTTATAATTTAAATTTTATTTTTATTTTTCATATTGAGCATTCTCTCCCTTCTCCCCATTGAGAAAGCAAGAAATATGATACCTGTCTTCCATATATATTCATGGAAAACATTTACACCTTCCTCCCCTTCCCCTATAGAAAGGAAGAAAAATAAAGGAAAAAAAAATCTTCATTCTGCACTCTTCATTTATCAGTTCTCTCTCTGGAGGTGAAAAGCATTTTATGTGATGAGTCCTTTGAAGTTATGGTGGATCATTGTATAGACCAGTTACTAAGTCACAGTTTGTTTTTACTTATAATATTGTTGTTACTAACTACATAGATTATTCTCCTGATTCTACTCACTTAACTTTGTATCAATCCATGCAAGTCTTCCCATGTTCTTCTGAAACCATCTCCCTTTATCATTGCTTAAAGCACAATATTATTCCATCACATTCATATACCATAACTTGTTCAGTCATTCTTTAATTGATGGGCATCACCTCAATTTCCAGTTCTCCTCTGGTCCCCTTAATTCCAATTTCTTCTACCACAAAAAAGAACTTGCAATAGCTTTTCTACTAGTTGCCTGGAATATCACCATTTCCCCCTTTTAACTAACCAGTACCCCATAAAATTGCCGAAGTGATTTTCCTAAAATGCAGACATAATTGTACTCCCATTCAAGAAACTCCTCTGTCTTCCTCTCACTGCTAGACTAAAATACAAAATTAAATCCCTTCCCAATTGTATATCCTCTTCTATCCTTTGTACTACAGCAAGAATAATGTTCCTGAAACAGTGATCTGGTCATTGTCATTCCTATGAAAAAACAGTGCCATTGGCACTCCCTAATGCTTGTCAAGGAAACTTCAAAGTATTTTGCCAAACGGTCAATGATGTGGAATCTCTACCTTTCTTTCCTTGTTTCATACTGTTCCTCTTCCAATGGTCCTGCCTCCATGTTTTCTTGCATTAGTTCCTATTCCTGGAATATCTTTTTTCCTCACTACCTATTGAATTGTACCCATTCATTAGCGTCTAACTCAAATGCCATCTCCTCCATTAATCCTTCTCAAATTTACTCAGGTGGAAATAGCCTTTTCCCTATTAGAAAACTGATGCCTCTATCATGAAATTTTTATGTACTGTTGTGTATTATGGCTATTGTATATGTGTGTAATGTTCTCTTACCGTGTTATAACCTCTTCAAGGTCATGGTTTGTGTTTTATTTAAACTCTGTGTTTCTCCCTAACATCAAGCACAAAGTATACATTTAATAAATGTCCATTAAGTTGAATTGAAAATTTAGAAGTAATCCTCACTGTGGAAAAGAAAATAAACTTGATGACATCTCATAAACCCTGTGAACCCAGCAGCCCTATGAATAAATAACTTTAAGAGTCATAAAGATGTGATAATTATGCCAAATGAGCTTAAGATCACATTCTACAGAACTCTAGTGGACAATAAGAAAACTAGGCTCATTGGCTTAGTCTGATATATTACAATTGTCTCTTCCACTACCTTTGACTCATAATATAATCGAATCACTGTGAATTTGCACTTATGGCTACATATAACCAAACTTTGGAATACCGATAGTTTTGAGTGCAACATTTTAATTAGGTTCATATTTTTATATAATCATTGTCTTTGTTTCAATCTAGTCCTATTTTCTCCATTGAATTTTCCCTGGCTTATATAGGGAAATGTCAACATTTGAAAAAAGTAATGTTCCAAGGACAGAGCCTTATGTATTGGGACTCCAGGATTCTATTTCATGTGCTATCATAGGGTTAAATCTAGGACTGAGAGGGACCTGAAAGGCCACCTACTCCAACCTCCTATTATTAGAAGAAAAAACTGAGGAGTGGGAAAGTGAAATGATTTCTAAAAAGCTTATACACCTAGTAATTGCCAGAGGGGCATTTGAATCCTTTTGCTCTGATTCCAGAGCTGGTGTTCTTTCTACCATAACATGCTGCCTCCCTTACTTCTCTAAGATGTCAAAGGTTTTTCTTATGCCTCATATCATTCCACCACATGGGCCTAACATTCTCAGATAATGTAGTGATACTGCAATGTGTCCATGTGCCGACTGTTGATCCTTAAATGAAGACAAAGTAAGTCCTAAGATGCAGAAAGAATTCCAATCTCAATGTTTCTTTTGCACAAAGTGATTCTATCTGATAACATGTGCAGCATATTTTATAATTAAGAAGTATATCTAAATTGTTGGAAACTAATCTATATTGAGTAGCAATAGGGAATGCATCATGGTGGAATAAGATATCACTTTTTTCCCCCAACTTATGAAGGAAAATAAATGATTCTTTATTTCTTCAATGGCATCTACAAACAATGTTGAGCTAAAGATGTGGGTAGATTTTGGAATCACAGGAAGTCAGAAAGTATTGGCCACTAATAGACAAGTCCCTTGATTTTGGACTGAGCTGAACAGCTCTATGGATAGATTCACTTTTAGTTGCAAGGCTTTTAGCCAGACAGCCCTGATATGTCTTCCTTACTGAGTATACAGAGGCCTAATTGGAAATGTGGTGTTTTATGCATACACACGCACACAGTCAACAGAAAAGGGCAGCCCATGTCCTAAAGAAGATTCATCTTACAGAAATAGCATGCATGGCAGAAGAGCTCTGGGAATCACAACAGAAATTACCATTCAATAGCTAGGAGAGGAATTAAAAAAGAAACCTCAGCTATACTTTCATTTTTACACCCTTATGTTTACATTCATTTGCCTAATCTTTGCCATATTTGTTTTGACGAATCAATCTCATGATTCACTCATGTCTGGTTTATTAAAATGTGAAACAAAACCTTTTTGTTCACTCAGATGTGGACTTCTCTAATAGATCATGTTTAGGTACAGCGTGTCACATCATTTAAACCAGGTACATGCAACAGTGAATTCTCCAATTATATTGTGTTATAGGGCTTGAGGCAGAGGACCCATTTGGGATTTTTCTTTAGAGTTCTTTAGGGTAACCCTTGATAATAATAAATCTACTAGATACATGTTCCTTTAATTCTACTTTATAGGACTAATTGAACATAGAATATGAAATGCAAGTAAATATATTAAGTTAGCTGAAGTTTGAGATTCATGCCAGGGCTTTGATGATACAAGAATAGTGCAGTCAAACCAAATGAACTTGATTCAGAGATTAGCATGGCAATGGCAATAGCAACAGAGGCACATTCATACAATTACTTTATTTTTCTTTGGAGTAAACTCATGTGATTATATTATTATTTTAAGGTTATTAAAGAGACATGGAAGCATTAAAAGGTAGAAATATAAAAGTTTAAGAAATATATCAAAAGCATTAAAGATGCCTTGGAGAAAGCTGATTTTTTTCCCTGATTATCTGAATAATCATGGCAATCTCCTACTTGACTTTGACCATAGAGATTGTCATCCTGTGTCATAAACAACTACTTTCACCTAGATCATTGTCTTTCAAGCAGGGAAAATCATTCTTTTTTACTTCTTGAATTCCCATTGCTTTATGTGGTGGCTCTTAATCATTTTAATTCTCAAATGTGCTTATTTAGGTCCTCAAACAAATGATCTCATTCATTCCAATTTTGTACTCCTAAGCTCTTTCTCTCTGAACTCCCTAAAAGGTCTTTCTTCTACTAATTCAATCCCCCCTGAAGCATTTTCACAATCAGCAAAAATGAATCATGATCATGATGTGACATTTTGCTAAACCTAATAATCTAAGTTTTTTTAGTTATGAATATCATTCACCTGAAATTACCCAGCCACAATGGGTCCATGATAATTCTTACAGAGCTGTTTAACCAAATTATGGTAATTTAAGATGGAAGATGGAAGCATGTGGTAAGCTAAGTGGATAACATGGTTGAGAAACCTTGGATCTGTTCTTGATGTGTCCATGTGGCTCAGGCCTGTCTTGTTCTTTTAAAAGCATTCATAACAAGAAACAATAATAATGTCCCTGATATTATAAATTATGTAACAAAATCAGGAAAGTATTAACCTTAAGATACTTGGGATATTCAAAGTTCTTTAATTAAAAAAAGAAATGTTTTATTAGAAACATAACAGTGAACTTCAATATAATTGAATATTATTAGTAATTATTCACATTTAAATTAATTTTGGTTCATAGAATATAAAAATACCTTTTTTTTTTCCTTTTTTTTGGAGAGCAGTTGGGGTTAAGTGACTTGCCCAAGGTCACACGGCTAGTTTTTGTGTTAAGTGTCTGAGGCCAGATTTGAACTCAGGTACTCCTGACTCCAGGGCCAGTGCTCTATTCACTGGGCCACCTAGCTGCCCCAATAATACCTTTTTAAAGCCACACTTTGTAGAACAGATAAGTTTATGAAATTTGTTGTAGTTTCTGTATATCAATTCTGTTTTACTTTTGTTACCAAAAGAAAACCTGTGATCCTTTGGATGATTTTGCTAAATATGTACTGAAAATCACACTTAAGATTGAGGCAAAAATATTAAATTTACATAAAGGAAAATTTCTCATGTAATAAATAAGGCACAAACATTAATAAAAAGTGGCTAGGAATGTATGTGTTCATGTATTGAATAAGAGTTTATAGGATTAAAGAAGAAAAAAATAAAAACATAATATATGGAGCCACTAATCACTTCAATTCTATGAAATGCCCTTCCTGAGTTTTATGTAGCAGAATATGTTCTTTGAATACTTAGAAATTCCTTTCCAGAATTTTGTTCAAGCTGTTGGTATTTTTGTTTGGTTTTTTGTTTTGTTTAGCTATGTTTTTTTTTAATTGTTGAGGTTGTTTTGGGCTGATAAGAAGAGAGAAAGAAATAGCAGGGCAGGGAAAACAATTCAGGATGGAGCAACGTCAAATTTCATAGGCTCATGAGACCACAGAGACCATCCATCAGAGGTTCCCAAATGTATTTGGCCTCCTGGCCCCTTAAAAAAAATTGCTCAGCCCCTTCCCCTGAAATCTACTTTCTTTTATCCTTTAACTTAAAAAAATTGCAGAATTTCCAACTACTATGGACCCCCTGGATAATTCCAGTACACCATAGGGGGCTGTGTCTCCCACTTTGGGAATCCATGATAGTCCAAGACCTTCATTTTACAGTTGAGAAAGCCCAGAGAATTGAAATGATTTGACCAATGCTCCACACTTGAAGTCATGAAGAGTTAGACATGACCAAACAACTCCAACAACTAAACAACAGCAACAAACACTTACTATGTACAAGTTAGGATGCAGCAATATGTGAACTGAGAATTATCAGAAGAGCAGGTTGGTTTTCAAAGAGGCAGAGGAACTAGAGATCAAATAGCTAACATTCATCAGATTATGAAAAAAGCAAGGGAGTTTCAGGAAAACATCTACTTTTGGTGCATTGATGACACTAAAGCCTTTGAATGAATCCCAACAACATCTGGCAAATCCTCAAAAAGATGAGAGTGCCATTTCATCTTGTCTTCTGAGGGACTTGTATGCAGGCTAAGAAGCAACAGTTGGAATTGAACATGGAATAACTGATTGGTTGAAGATGGACAAAGGAGTATGACAAGGCTGTATATGGTCACCTTATTTGTTTAACTTTTATACTGAGTAGATCATGCAAAATGCCATACTGAATGAATCAAAATCCAGAATTAAGGTTACTGGGAAAAACAAAAACAAATCAATAATGTTGGATATATAGATGATACCACTCTGGCAGAAAGTGAAGAAGAATTAAGGAGCCTCTTGATGAAAGTGAAAGAGAAGCGTATAAAAGATGGCTTGAAGCTTAACATAAAAACAAAACAAAACAAAATAAGACAAAGATCTTGTAAACTGGCCTCTGTCTTGTCAGGTAGAGGGAGAAGAAATGGAAGTTGTGTCAGATTTTGTATTCTTGGGCTCAGGGATCATTTCAGAGGGTGGCTGCAGTAATGAAATTAAAAGATGCTTGTTTCTTGGAAGGGAAACTATAGCAAATTGGTATGGCGTTCTAAAAAGCAGAGATATTATGTTGCTGAACAAGTGCCATATAGTCAAAACTATGGTTTTTCTAGTAGCAAACTATGTTTGCAAGAGTTGTGCTATAAGGAAAGCTGAGCCCTACAGAATCAACCCTTTTGAATTGCAGTGTTGGAGGAGATTTTTAAGAGTCCCTTGGACCCCAAGGTCACCAAATCAGTCAACATTTAAAGAAATTAATTCAGGTTATTCACCTGAGGGTCAAATAATGAACCTGAAGTTAAATACTTCGGCCACATAGTGAGAAGATGGGATTCATTTTGGGAAAAAATGTTGGGAAGGAATGAAGGAAAAATAAAAAAGGGATGGCAGAGGGTGAAATGGATAAATAATGTCATGAAAACAATGAACAGGAACTTGGACAGACTTTGGGAGATAACGGAAGAAGCTATGGTCCATGGGGCATGAAGAGTCAGACATGATTGAATAAATAAAAACAACATTACCCAGCAAAAATGAGTATAATACTTCAGAGGAAAAAAAATGGAAATTTAATGAAATAGCAAATGTTTTTGTGTTGATAAAGAATTGGAAATTGAGGGAATGCCTATCAATGAAAGAATGACTAAACAACAACACAACATAGTTGTGATGGATTATTATTGTGTTATAAGAAATGATGAGCTAGATGTTTACAGAAAACCCTTTGAGTACATTTATGAACTGATGAAGATGAATAATAACAGCAATATTGTCAGCATGATCAAATGGGAAAGACTCAATCACTCTGATTCATAAAATGACTTGCAATTTCAAAGGATTCATGAAGAAAAAAACTATCCATCCTCAAAGAGAAAACTTGTGAATTCTGAATATAAAGTGAAGTATGATTTTTGTTTTACTTTTTTCTTGATTTTTTTGACATGGTTAATAGAGAAATTGGTTTTACATGTTTTTCCACATCTAATTCATATCATCTTGTTCCATTCTCAATGTGTGGGAGAGGGGCTTTAGGGAGGGAGAGAATATGGAGCTCATCATTATAAATAATTTTAAAAGTAATTAAAAAAAGAAATAAAAACTGATCAAGTATTATTACTTCAAATGATAATCTAGAAGTCCTCTTCAAGTAATTCCCAAAATGATCCTTCATATCCAACCCTTTTAAACCAGGAAATAAGTCCATCTTGGAAGCAAGCCTACTTGTCTAATCAGTATTCCAAGTAACAGATATTATACCACAAATCTTCAGGAAATGTACATAAAAATCATTGATTTATAATATCTTTGGCTATGAATGACCATATTTAGAAGTTTAACTTCATTTCCATAAATTAATGGTAGGCAACTTCTTCCTATGCCACTTATTGATGAAATGAAGGAAGGAAACAAATGTTTATTAAGTCACTCCTAAGTACTTTACAAATGTTATCTTTGGAACCTCACAACAATACTGGGAAGTAGGTGCTATTATTACTTGCCTTTTATAGTTGAGGAAAGTGAGGCAATAAAGGTTAAGTGACTTGCCAGGGGTCACACATCTAATAAGTATTTAAGGCTAGATTTGGACTAAGGTCTTCCTGACTCCAGGCCCCAAATGTCTATCCACAATGCCACCTAGCTGCCTCTTTAGTAATGCATCATATGGCCAAGATCTTGTGTTAGAATCATATATTTAGATCCGGAAGAAACCTTTGAAATCCCACAGTCCAACATCTTCATTCTATAGATCTAAAAAGTGAGTTTTAAAGAAGAAAATTTACTTTAGTCACACCAGAGACAACTTCCATAGGATTTAAAAAAAAATTTACTAATTCAAACAAAAATATTACTCTAGGCAACTAACATATGTGTGTACATTAGTTTTTTGTTATCATTGAGAGTCAGCATGGCATGATAGATAGAGAGTTTGTCTTAGAGACAGAAAAGACTAGGTTCCAGTCCTATCTTTGATCCAATCTGCAATCCCCATCAGGACACCTAACACTTTGCTCTCTAGGGAGCTCTCTAATACTATAAGTTGCCAACCTCATCCTAGAGTCACCTATACTAATAACGTCAAAAGTCTAATTCCTATCTCTTAGACCATTGTTAAAATTTCGTATTTTTTAATACTTTTATTGTACAAACAAGGTTAAATTCAAGTGCCATTTAATGAGACAATATTAGATGTTTCATTAAAGTTAAATATCTATCATATTTAGTGATCTCCACTAGTTATTATGACTTTCACCTATTCTATCCCTAAAGCTAGATGTAGTTTGATGTCCTGTATTGGGCATCAAAGTCAGGAGACCTGGGTTTTAATTTCCCCTCAGACCCTAACTATGGAACATTGGACCAGCTGCTAATCACTCCAGACTTCAGTTTCTCCATCAATGAGATAGAATACATAATCTGAAAGATCTCTTCTAGCTCTTAAATTCAATGCTATACAACATAATATAAAGAGGATTTAGAAGAGGAGGAAGAAAAAATAATTTTCATGCAGGAATTAAAGATGTATTTCCACTTTGGGAGTTTCATGATTTATAGAAAGTCAATCTGCATCTCTAAATTGTAGGTTTATTGGAAAGATAGCCTGAATATTTTTTTAAACTATAGTGACAAAAACATACTAGATGTGGCACACGTTTAATCTAACACAAAGAAAAGAATCTGCCATGAACTCACATATAACTATGGGATCTGTGAGTCCCTCAGCTCCTCTGGGTCTTGGTGTTCTCTGCTCTAAACTGAGTAGATTGGGTCAGATGATCTCTTGATCCTTTCCAGTATTATTTTTCTCTGATTTGAAAGGATGTCTGAGGCCCTTCCCTATTCCAACATTTCTGCACGGCTCTAAGATTCTCTCATTTAGAAGAGTTAGTGTACAACTTGCACCGATCAGTTTCAAATTTATTGCCAGCGATTCATTTGAAACCACCAGTGAACATTCCCTCCATGTGTCAGGAGTAAGAGTAGTAAATATTGACAGTACAGAAAGCTGGAAAGACATGAAGATAATGAAAATTGGGAAAAAAATATCTGAGAATTTTCAGCCGACATAAAATCTGAAAAGTGATCCTTTGCATGCTGTCGCTAGTGTGTGATCACACCCACACACACTCACACACACACACACACACACCTTTATGTACGATTCTAAAAGTATACTTTTTAAAATTTAAATGAAAATGGTAATTTTCAGAATATCTATTTCATGGTTTACTGACTTGGCAAGTTAAGACTCTCTCCATACAGGACTTATTCTCTGGTTTAAAAAACAACAGCAACAAAAAACTGGACACTAGGGTTTATTTACCTCTTTCAGGCTTTTAGGTTACCATTTGGAGCAATATATTAGTAACTAGACACTAATCTCTGATGTACTCAGTATACTGCCAGGGGATCTTCTCTACCATGTCAGAATATATGATCGCTTAAATCAACAATTTGAGTAGAAAATAAAAACATTAAAAAAGGATGCAAGCAGAGCCCTAACCATCCCCTCTGTTCATTGCATTGGTACATAGGTATTCTTTACATATTCCACTACATTTTCTTGGCTTTTTTCTTATTTTGTAGTTGTCTTTGATCCCAATTACTCGGGCAAGGTTGCTATTGTCTATTGCCAAATTGAGGAAATATTCCTCATACTGATGTAAATTATTTATATTAGATATGTAATAGAAGGAGAGGTGAAGCTTAAAGAAAAATCTTTACAAGAAGTTTTTTTTTAAGCTACATTATGAGAAATCACGTGAGAGAATTCCTTCATGACTTTCATTATGGATCAAAGGAAAGTGCTTTAGGGTACTTGTTGCTAGGCATCATGGGAGATCAGAAGGATCAAGATGTGGTTCAAAGGGCCAGAAAATCAGGATCACATAGTTATTTGTACTGAAGGGTCACATGGAAATTTGGAAGAAGAACTTTAACACATTTAGTTATAAATTACATGGTATATATATTTTGCCTTTACTCAACTATATAATGGTAGAATATATATTGGAATTTTCAGATCTGATAATTGGACCCAAACACTTTTGGTCACCTACCTCAGACCTCTCAGATCCTTATTTGGAATAGTAATTGTGATGTTCCTATTATCTAATAGAAAGCATTGCATTTTTTTAAGGCCATGACATGTAACTGGCTGTGGAAATTGGCTCATTTTGCTGATAAATGACAGAAATGGACATTGTTGAATGTGAACTCAGGGGATGTTAACTTTTAAAATTTTATTTTCCACAGAGATATCTCACTAAATCCTATTGACTTGCTTTTAGTTGTCAGCATTTTTGCTGAAAATGACATAGGACTGTCACAATATTGGATCATTGACTACTGCCATCGTTTCTCCTTGAAAATCTCAGACCTTGAGACTCTGAGACCTTATCATCCTAAATGGTTCCATAATGAATTAGTGACTGAAAAGAAGAATGTATAGGATGAAATCCATAGTGGTATATATATCATTACTTGATTTTCAGTCATAAACTAGAGAGAGACACTTATTGATGTGGGATACTTCCAAAATTTTTCTGTGTGGCAAATTGATTGTGATTGCCTCTACATTCAAAAAAATGAACTACCTCAGACTAGAGTTACTAAATAAATTGATGCTGTAGATTGAAAAAAAAAACAGAGATGTGATTTAATTCTCTCATCTGAGTCCAGAGTGTTTCTATGTTTGCTGTAAAATATTCAGGGAAGTAAGCTTCTGGCTTGATAGCTAGTGTAAAACCATCCTTCCAAACAAATTATTTCTGTGTATCTTAAAGAATAAAACAACCTCTGAGTGTCAGTTTTTACCCCCTTTCCTCCACTGGCGCAGTTCAACGTGTATAGTTAGAAATCCAGGGCACATCTAATAAATCCACGGGTGATCATAGCCAAAACACCAAAAAAATGTGCACATTGACATATTCCAATTGTGAATAACATACCCCAGTTCCATAACCACTTGAAATGGTAAGTCACCTTTCCCACTGAGTCTACTTCCTCTATTTCACAGAAAAGGAGTCTTTTTTGTGTGTGCTGACAGATGCTAATTCAAAGAATTAAAAAAAAACTTTCCAAATACACATAAGCACAAAACAACTTTATTTTTTGAACACTGAAGCCAGCTCCATTTAAAATGAAGACGAACATAAACTTTATTCAGCAAATAGGAGATAGAGCAATACTTTATTCAAAATCAGAGAATTACTGAATTTTAGAGCTGAAAGAGACCCCTTGGGTTATGCAGTCTAACTCCAATTTTAAAAAGAAATCATTCTGTCTTACAGAAAAATAAAAGAAAAAAAGATAGATATGAAAACTATTAAGAAGGGAAATAAAGGGAAAGATAAAAAAAGAATAAGGTGAAAAGGAGAAAAAATTTAATAGGAAAGGAGAGGATGAAAGAGACATATACACAGAGAAAAATAGAGGCAAATGTTGAAGCGAAAAGAAAGGAAAACAAAAAAGATGAACTCAGTAGGTTTACCTTATTCATATACTACTTTTGTCTCACTCTGCTAAATTATCACCTATTGTCACTGATTTTTAAAATGACCATTTGAAATGTCCCTCAACTGCTCTGATCTGCAGTAGTTGGGCTGAGGACAATAATTATCAGAATAAAACAGTGACAAAGTAATGTCATTTCAGGATCAAGATTAAACAAGTCAGCCTATACTACAAGCAAGTGCTCATCCTCCACTTTTATATCTTCATGAAGATGTAGGCTTCTAGTCCAAGGATGGTGGTACTGACTAATTGTGTGTGTGTACCCAAAGACTCTCTTGGAAACTTTTCCTTCTGTACTCTTTCAATGGATAATCTCATTAGCTCTCATGATTTCATTTATCACTTCTCTTTAGATGACTGTCAAATGTATACTTCTAGTCCTAGTTCTCTTCCAAATTATCATCCTACATCACCCACTGCCTATCGTATATTTCAAACTAAATATCCCAAAATTAACATGTCCAAAATAGAATTCATTATTTTTCCCTATTAGGCCCACTTCAGTATGAACATATCCATCTGTCCAATCACTCAAGTTTGCAACCTCATTGTCACCCTAAACTCTTCTATCACACTCACTTCATAGAATTAATCAGTTGCCAAAATTTATCATGTCTCTCAATGTTCAGTCTCTTGTATACTTTCCTTTCTTTCCACTTTTATAGTCATTGCCCTAGTTCTATAGCTCAGCACTTCTCCAATTGGTTTCCCTCCCTCAAGTATCTCCAGTCAGAATCCATTTTCCACATAGTAGTTTTTCCAAAGCACAGGTCTCACCATGTCATACTTTCCCACCAAATATGCCTATGTGCACACACACACACACACACACACACACACACACACACACACACCACATTCAAGTGACCTCCATGATCAAATATAATGCTCCTCTGTTCGGCACAGAATGATCTTAACCTGACTTCCATACTGTTATAATTTTTTTACATATGACTTTCTTCCACTTACTCTGTACAATAGTGCAGAGATACTATTTTTCACACATATGCTCCTTCAGCAGCTCTGTGAACTTTATACTTGGTGATCCTCATCACTGGATATTCTCCTTTCCCACTTCTTCCTTTTACAGTTTCTGGTTTCAATTCAATTATTCAAGAAATAATTCAAATATCATCTTTTGTTTATATAGGAAGCTTTTCTCAGTGCCATCAAGAACTGGTACGTTCTTCTTTCTCTCATTTATACCTAGTTATGTTCATGTTATATTCCCACTTAGAGCAAGATGGCCAGGTCTCTTTTTCCCTTTTCCTTGTATCTTAAAGTTTAGTATAGTGTTTGTCACCTAGTAAGCACTGAACATATGTTAATTGACTAAGTGATTCCATGAATTTTTATGTATTGATTAATTTGTCTAGTTTTCTTTGATATAATCATTAATTTTTCCTATGATTTTCGACCTAACTCTTTATGAATAACTGTTTGGCCTCTAAGTTCTAATACTTTTTTTTTCATATTTCCCTTCTTGATTACCATTGTTATGCTATGATGGACATTCTGCTTTATGAGTTCTTTATGCTCTAATCCATTTTTCACAAACTTTCATGGAAAGCTGAAAAACACATACATCCTTAAAAACTTTCATTTAGTAATCATAAAATGTCTATCATACTTAATTTTCCAATATTCTTTTCAAAATCTTAACCCTTTTCCTGTTCATTTTTCTGTTAAATCTGTCTTGACTCAAAGAGATATACTGGAGCACCTGATATTTTTCTTTGTACTTCTGCTTGTATTTTGACTCTTTTCTTTCAGGAATTTAGTTATTATGTCCTTGATTCATAAATATTTCATACTAATATTGTTTTATTACTTATGGTGCCTTTAAGCATTTGTAGTTTCCCTGCTTATCTCTGTATATAATATCTATTCATTTTCATCCTCATTATCCTTGATTTTTCACAATTCAGTGGAGACATTCAAGATTTAACTACAGCACTACTTCTTACACTCTTTTAACGTTTTATATTTTAAATATTTTTCATTTAAACAGCAAATTTTTGGGGTCTCCTTTCTGATCCATTCTGCCACTCTTCTCTGTTTTATGGCTGAATTCATCCCATTCACATTCATAGTTATGATTGTTAAGTAGTTTCCCTCACAAATATCATTTCCTAGCATATTATTTCCTCTCCATTTCATGCTCTTCCAAAAATTACGAGGAAAGAGGGAAAAATTAAATGTTGTTTAGTCATTTTCCATCTTGAAATATATTGCTGAGGTTGTCTATTTCATCATACTTTTGGGGCAGCCCTGTGATTCTTATATTCCTCATTCTATTTTCCTACTCAACTTTTTAGTAGTAGATACTTGATCTTTTTTTTGGAGGGCCGTTGGGGTTAAGTGAATTGCCCAAGGTCACACGGCTAGTTTTTTGTGTTAAGTGTCTGAGGCCGGATTTGAACTCAGGTACTCCTGACTCCAGGGCCGGTGCTCTATTCACTGCGCCACCCAGCCGCCAGATACTTGATCCTTTTAATCCTTTGACTTTGTGGTAATGTTCCTTGTGGCATTTGTTGGTATTTGAGCTTAATTTTTCTCTATTCTACTTTCTAAGTGTAACAACAATGAAATATTCATAACACCCACAGTGACTATAAATAGGCTGGAGTAGTTGTAAATCACAAAATGTAATAGGCTCTCCACATGGAGGACAGAGCCAAAGCACTTATTCAAACACCAGAAAGCCAAGTCCCCAAACCAGAAAGTCAAAGTCATTACCGTAGCCACAAAGTTGGTACACATAGTTAATGCAGTGAACACTCACATTCCCAAGTCTTCAAAACAAAACAGGCTGTCTCAGACGAAGATCCTCCTCTCCTCCCTCACTCTGGTGATCAAGGATCCTCCTCTTCTCATTCACAGCAGTGGCTCAGCCTCCATGCTGACCACTCCCAGCAGTTCTGGCTCCCAGAGGTTCTTGTTCCTGGCAGTTCTCAGCAGAAGTCCTCAACAGAAGTTCTGACTGGCTCTCAGAAGAAGTTCTGCCAGCACCAGTGTTTTGTCAAAATCTCTCCCCTCTCTGACCTGGGCTTCTCCCTATACATGGTACCAGTTCCTCCCTGCCCCACCCCTCCTGACATTCAACAAACTAACTAATCCACTGTGAAATTCACAAGTTCTGGTTCTTAATACTTGACACAATCATGAATTTGAAACTAAATGCCAAGTACTTATTAGCTTGCTAATACAATGGGCATGGAAGATCTTCAAATCCCATTACCATTATATTAAGGTACCCTTTAAGTTAGCAAACTTTTGCAACTTCATTTCTATACTCTTTATTCCTCTTCACAGTTATCCTCCAAAGCTATAATTTGAATCCTTTTTCTTTTCCTTAATATCTTCTATAATTTATTTTTTTCTTAAAAAAATTTTTTTTGGATTTTCTTTTCTTGGTTTATATCTCTTCCACTTCTTAGTAACTACCCAACCCTCTACAGATCCTTGCTTTATAACAAATAACTATAGTGAAAATCAGCACATTGAGTCTGAAAATGCAAGCTTCATTTGGCACTGTTTAATAAACATGTATTAAACACCTACATTGTGGCAGAGACTGTGGTAAGCCCTGGACATATAAATAAGAAAAAAAAGAAAGACAGTACTTGCCCTCAAGAACCTTATAATGAGGGGAAAGAACATACAGAAAAATGTTGGAAAGAAGGGGTATTGGAGAGAGAAAAAGGTTTTTTTTTTTTACAGTCTCTTCATATATACTTATATTTATTTTCAAATTATTCTTCTGGACTTGTATCCTGGGGTTCTCTTAGCTCAAATAATTTCTTTATTATAATAGGGGTTTTCTTGTGTTTATTAATTTCTTTATTAGGGAATGGTTGATGAGAGTTCTCCACCTCTGCCCTCAACACCATTCTTACCTAGCTGCTGCTTCTGACATGCTCTTGGCTCTGTAATTACTAGAATACTCATCATAGAGATTCCTCAATTCAGGTCTTAGGATGGGAGTAGAGCATGCTTAGAATCAATGTAGAAGTTGGAGCACTCATTGTTCCCATGGGAATGGTGTAGGGGAACTATCAAGCTCTACAACTATATAACTGCAACTCTTTCCCTTTGGATCTAGCTCTGAACAAGACTAAGCCCCAGCTTAAAATGCTTGCCGGTTTTTAGCCAAGAGATGATGATCCTTTACCTTGTTCCTCAGCATGAGGCTTGGTATGAGA
Source organism: Pseudocheirus occidentalis (assembly GCA_028646575.1). Taxonomy (NCBI): domain Eukaryota; kingdom Metazoa; phylum Chordata; class Mammalia; order Diprotodontia; family Pseudocheiridae; genus Pseudocheirus; species Pseudocheirus occidentalis. Next base: position 95,170,362 of record CM053600.1, read on the forward strand.
CTGGCAGTAATTGTTTAGGGTAATAGCATGGTTGCTTGTTGTTTTATTTTTTCCTATTTTCTTTTTCATGAGGATTGTTTTACTGTAGATACTTCTTGTTGATCTCTTTTGTTTGATGAACTCTTTAAAATTTTTGTTCTAG
>CM053600.1:95171003-95201511 GCA_028646575.1 Pseudocheirus occidentalis
CCCTCCTGGGAAACTAGGTCATTCCTTTTGTTAACTGATTGATTGAATTCCTCTTAGGGAAACTAGGTCATTCCTTTTGTTAATTGATTGATTGAATCTTAAAATGTGAAGCTGGTTTCTCCCTTAGGGAAACCAGCTGATTCTTCTCTTGTTCCTTGTTCCTTTCTGTAATAAGATATAATATTGAGACTTTCCTTGTTCTGAAGATTGTATATAATGTTGTGAATTGTTGAAACTGTGAACATTGTACTGAATCTAGATTTGTAATGGAATAAACAGAGTGTTCACTAATACTGTGTAATCTGAATCTTAAAAGCTGTTGACAGTAGCATTCTTTTAGGAATCTACTGTTGATTGGCTTTACAACACACATACTCAGATATGTATTCATACATATATATATATACCCTCCTATATAGATATATGTATAGGTATACATATGTATACATTTGTATTCCTTTCACCTATCCTCACACTAAGAAAAGTTTCATAAGTTACTATTATCGTTTTTCCATATTGGCATGTAAATAGTTCAACTTTGATAAGTCCTTATGATTTCTTTCCCATATTTACCTTCTCATACTTCTGTTTAAATGTCAGTTTTTCTGTTCAGTTCTGGTTTTTTCAGCAAGAACGCTTGAAAGTCCTCCACCTCATTGAATGACCATAGTTTCCCCTGGAATATTATACTCAGTTTTGCTGGGTAGGTGATTCTTGGCTTTAATCCCAGCTCCCTTCATCTCTGGAATATCATATTCCAGGCCCTTCAATCACTCAGTGTACAAGCTCCCAGATCCTGGGTTATCTTACTTGTGTTTCCACAGTATTCAAATAGTTTTCTCTTTGCATCCTGTAATATTTTCTCCTCGATCTGGGGATTCCAGGACCTGATTGTAACATTTCTAGCAGTTTTCTTTTGGGAATCTTTTTCAAGAGGAGACCAGTGACTTCTTTCAAGTTCTATTTTGCCCTCTGATTCTAAAATATCAGGGCAATTTTCCTTGACAATTTCTTGAAGGATGCTTTCAAAGCTCTTTTTTTGATCATGGTTTTTAGGTAGACCAATAATTTTTAGATGGTCTCTCCTGGATCTATTTTCTAGGTCAGTGGTTTTTTCAAGGAAATATTTCACATTGCTTTATATTTTTTCATTTATTTGTAACTGTTTAATAGTATTTTGGTTTCTCATAAAGTCATTAGCTTCCACTTGCTCCACTCTAATTCTGAAGGAATTATTCTCTTCAGAATGCTTTTGAGACTCTTTCTCCATCTGGCAAATTTGACTTTTTAAGGCATTTTTCTCCTCATTGGGTTTCTGGGCCTCCTTTGCCATGTGAACTAATTTGCTCTTTAAGGTGTTGTTTTCTTCAGTCAGGTTATTGACTCTCTTTTCATGACTTTCTCGCATCATTCTCATTTCTCTTTCCAATTTTTCCTCCACTTTTCTTATTTTGTTTTCAAAGTCCTTTTTAAGTCGATCCATAGCTTGTAGGCATTCTTCCAGTGTCTTCGAAGCATTTGGTGTGGGAGTTCTGTGTTGTCTTCCTCCCCCTCTATGCTTTGATCCTTTTTGTCCACAAAAAAGGACTCTAGAGTTTTATTGCTGTTCTTACTCTGCTTCCTTTTCCTCATATTGGCCAGTCCATCAATTGCTTGGTTTTTTTAGCTATGTGAAACTCTGCTTCCTTTGGGGGGGGGGGAGAAGTTCTGTCCCAAATTGCTGGGGTTTTCACAGCTGCTGGAGCTATTAGGGGGGTGCTAAAGCTCCCACCAGCTTTGGCTAGCTGAAAGCACAGAGACTACAATCTGGATCCAGGCTGCTCAATGCAAGAGCACTTGGCCTCTGATCAATCACTTGGGCCCCCTGCAATCTGCAGGTCTGGAGCTCTGAATCAGCCAGGTGGAGGTAGCTGCCTCTGTTTATGCTGCTAATGCTACATCCTTGCCCTGGGGGCAATTCCACTGACCTTTCTCTTAGTCCTTATTTATCCCAGCTTGATAAATCTGGAAACTGCCCCAGTTGCCGCTGATCTGCTCTCCTGAAGACTCCAGCTGTGGCTCCTCCTGACCACCCTGGGACCAGGCCGCAGTTTTAGGCTGGGCTGGTTTCATCTCCAGGCTGCTGTGAAGAGCCCCACATGCTGAGCTGTCTTCAGCGAGAGATGTATTTTATGTATTTTTGTGAGCTTTGGAGCCCTAAAATTTGTTTAGAGTTGTATTTTATGGGTATTTAAGGTGGCTATGTGGGAGCTGCAAAAACTTGCTGCTTCTCTGCCACCATCTTGGCTCTGCCCCCTCTATGAAGCATTTTTCAAACTTTACAGTATTATATAAATATTAATTTTTATTATAACTAAGGGAAAATCTCTTAAGGAAACTAATAGGGATTGGATTTGTGTTTTCTTTCATATATATAAAAAAATCTAGGTGAGGAAACCTTTTTTTTTTTTTTACCAATGCAGAAGAGTTTTTTCTCTGCTATTTACATTCTTAGATAGTTGTCTAGGGCACTAAGAAGTTAAATGACTTACCCAGGATCACACAGACCATATTCTAAAAGCAGGAATTAAAAAGAGGTCTTTTTGGTTGCAATGCTGGCATCTAGACAATATATTAAGCTACTTCTACTGTATTATTATAACATAACTAGTAGAGTTATTGTGAAACCTGAAGAACAATGAGGATAGGAGCTATGTAGAATTGTGAATTAGTATTATTGGAAAAAAGAAGACAGCTTATACATGATAACAAAGGAGCTGGACTTAAAAAAGTAGGAAGGGAAGTCCACAGTTGTGTGTCAGCATACTTACTTTGCTACGCATAGTCTGGAAGCAAGGAAATGATGTTCATTGGTGAACCTCTTAATGCCCACAATCTGTCTTCTGTATCTTTAAATGTAAGCAATGGCTCTGGTTCGTTATTATTCAGTAAAAACTACAGTTATAAAAGGCATTTGCAGAGATAGTTAAGTAGCTTCATCAACCAACATAGTCTCACGTGGCATTTAAAAGTACTGATGACAGACTTAGTCCAATTGCAGCTGTTTTTTCAAGGATGAAGATGACATATGTGTCTAATATTTTGAGGTAATGAGTGATGTATGGTTAATGAACCAAGAAACCTTTTCTTCCTTCAGACATTACAAAATGCAGGATTCCATCCTTCTTTTGATCTGCTGGTTCTTTGTGATCTGTCCTTTCAGGGGTGTGAGTTATTATAGCACGTTATCATTCCAAGAACATCAAAAGAGAAGAGAAAATGTGGAGAACTTTGGAAAATTCATTGTTTTTTCAGAAGTTAGTTCCCCCAAAAAGTATACACTTGTTATGCTTTTGATTTTTCTCTGAATTTATTTTTGCCCTGAATCATAGGATAATGTGATAGCATGTTTAGAACTAGAATCAATGTCAATGAGCACTTATTATGTACTTATTATGTGGATAGGCATAGTAGCCCTAGTGGATTGGAGGCTGACCTTAGAGACAGTAAGATCAAAGTTTAAGTGTCTCTTCTAATGACCCTAGACAAGGCACTTAATGTCTCAGTGTCCTAAGCAATTTTCTATGACTATAATTTGCATTGGAAAAGGGAATTTTTCTCATTAGGGCAGTTCCTGATACCAGTTAAAACACAGATCCAGTGCCTATCTTTATATGCCAGCTGTTGTACAATGGGGATACAAAGAAAACACAAAAATGAAACCTGCCTTCGGGGAGTTTTTATTTTTACCAGGAGATGCATGCATATTTTACATTTGCATAAGGGAACTGAGCAAGACATAGGGTGAGTGACTTCTCCAGAGTTACAGAGCTAGTAAATGACTAAGGTCAGTTTGAATTAAGGTCTTCCTGACTTCCTAACTGCCTCTAGGCATGGGAACAGGCAATTGCAAAGAAACGAATGAGCTAATGAATATGTACTATGTGACAAGCACTATATATATATATATTCATTGCTAAAGATGTTAGCAGAAAAATTGACAGTCCCTGCTTTCCAGGAGCTCACATTCTAATCAGGGAGACAGCATCTAAAAGAAAAATCAATTTCAGGGCAGAGGAATGGTCCAGAAATCCTAAGGGTGCATAGAAAGGCTAAGGTTTCTTGGGTTTAATCAGCAGGTCAGATGACAGTGCCAGTGTTCTGCATGGGGTACAGGCAGGTCACATGGCAAGGCCTGGAGGACTTTAGGAAATGGTATGAGCAATCAAGCACTTAGTAATATACTGGGTAGCTAGGGCTAGAGAAGAAAGTAAAAGGTTAAGAGATAGAAGATGAGAAATGGAGTATCCTGTGTGAGGCACAGGATAGACAGTAAGATTGAACAATAGAGAAAAGTCCCCTTAAATGCCATTTATATCAAATGCTTTATTTTACAGATAAGAAAAATGGAGCCAAGAGAAGGTTAAGTGATTTGCTCAAGGCCACATTTCTAGTAAGTGGTATAGATCACATCTGAACTGAGGTACTGAGTCAACTATTGATAGTGTCTGATAAAAATCATAGAATCTTAGACATACAATGGAGCTCAAGGATTCTCTAGTCTGATTTATCTATGCTCTACACCTAGAAATGTCTATTTCTGCATATGTATGGATGGGTCAGGTGTTTTAGGGAGACTTTAGGATATACAGAAAGTCTGCTCAGGCTATAACATCCCTCACCCTAGAAAAAGTGACAGACTTAAATACTTTAATTGTACATGAAGAGACCAGAAAGTTAATGAGTGCCTCTAGTCTCCAGTCTCTAGTCATTTATCTACATAAGATTCCCAAAGGAGTATGGAAGGTGAAAATTACTGAACCGAAACTAATCACACCCAGGCAACTTGGAGTGACCTATAGAATTTAGCCATAGGAGATGTAAGCCTCCTCCCACAAGCTGCCAGTTACAAACAACCTCAGAGCTGAGGCTTTGACGGAGTCAAAAGGAAGAAGCTTCTGCAGTTCCTGAGTTAGTGGTCTTTGCCCTAGCTGAAAGAGCTGTGTAGTACTCCAGCTGCAAAGAATACTTTACACTCCACGAGAAGAGAATATAGCATTATTCACTCAATCCAGTGGCTGAAGGTGGGGATAAAATAAGAAAAAAAACCCTACAGTTTCCATTGAAAAACAGGGTATATGAATGTAAAGGAAAACTATTGTGCTATAAGAAATGAGGAGCAGATGGACTTCATATTTACCTGGAGAGGATTATACAAACTGATGCTAAGGGAGAAGAGCAGAACCAGCAGAAATTTGTACACAATGACAAACACAACATATGATGACCAGCTTTGATAAACTGGAATCTTCTCAGCAACACACAGTTATAAGACAACTCTAAAAGACTCAGGATGGAAGGAGATGTCTACATTCAGAGATTCAGAGAAAGATCCAGATAGAATAGAGTTTAAATGCCAACTGAAGCAAACTACCCGCTCGCTTTCTTTTCCATGTTTGGTTTTGTTTCCTCTTTCCCATTGTTCATTCCAACCTTTACAACCCTTTTATACAACCAGACTAGTGTCTAATTGTATAAGTGAAAGTATTTGCAGATCCTATACTTGAATGCATGCTGCCAGGGCAGGGGGAGAAAATTTGAAACTCAAGGGATTGTGGAACTGAATCTTGTAAACTAAAAGTAAACAAAAAAATCAATAAAAAATTAATTTAAAAAAAGGAAGTAAGGTCAGTTTTTTGTCTGTCTTTGTATCCTTAGTGCCTAGCAAAATGTCTGTCACATAGTAGGTGCTTAACAAATTCTTACTAACTTAACAAAAAGAAAAGAAAAAAAGAAAAACAGCCCAGGAGACCAGCTGATCTCAGAGATACCAAACCATGTAGAGTCCAGTAGCTGAGGAACCAAGGTCAGTCTAGTCTGAAAGTTGCTATCCAGAAGTCTTCCCAGTACCAGGCAGCCACTGACCAGAGAGACTACCTGGTCTTGGTCAAGGGCAAGCAGGTTAATGAGAAGCCAGCATGTCCACCAAAGTGGTGGAGACAAGCAGCAGAACATCTAAACATCTAAAACAATGGGCATTAAGAGGATCAGGCCTAACAAAGCTGGTGGTCCAGTAGAGACAATGTGCCCTGCAACTAGGTCAGATAAAGCACTGGAAGGTTATGGCTCATAGTTAGCTTCCTAAGAACTCTCCAGAGGCAGAAAGGGTGCTGAGTTTCTGAAGTTTCAGATTTATGGGTTCACTCTTTACCTCCTCTTTGACTCTGCTTATATTTTTGGTGGAATGTTCCCTTGATGTTTGGGGGAGGGAGGAACAATATTTTATAATTATAGTTCTTGTTATGCCATTTGAACAAGTGCCTTTGCTAAGTAACTGAATCTGCTTGTTTGAAAACAGTCAGCTAGTTATTGGGAAGTAAACTGGTACAGCTTCCTGAATTAGTATTTAGGAGGACAGTCACCCATAGGGCTATCTTGAGGAACTCTGGGAGTAATGATATCTGTCACTCTGGGGACTCATCTCTCCAGTGATAGTATGAGTTGGGTAAATAAACTTCAAGAAAGTTACACACACACACACACACACACACACACACACACACATGCACACACACACACAGACATACACATTTACCTATCAGAGAATCTGACTTATTGTAGGGACTTAACAAATATGTATTAATTTTACAGATGAAAAAAACCCATACTGACAAAATGACTTTCACAGTGATAGTTACTGTTAGAGTTGGGCCTACAGCTTTGATCACCTAACTTCCAGACCAATTCCTTTTTTAAAAAAATTAATTAATTTTTAGTTTTCAACATTCACTTCCAGAAGATTTTGAGTTTCAAACTTTCTCCCCCTCTCACCACTCTCTCCTCTCCAAGACGATGTGCAATCTGATACAGCTCTACATGCACATTCATATTAAACATATTTTCACATTAGTCATGTTGTAAAGAAGAATTAGAACCAATGGGAGCAACCACAAAAAAGAAATTAAAAAAAGATAAATAAAAGACAGCAGATCATATTCTTTTATCCACATTCAGACCTAATTCTATTTCTATTAGTGGGATAACTGTTATATTTGGATTCAGAGATTGTGGGTTGGATATCCATTCTACCATTTACTAACCACATCACTTGAGCAAGTGACCTCAGATCTCTGGTCCTTGTTTTTCTTATCAATAAAAAGAAGGAGTTGGGCTAAATAATTCTGTAATATCTTAGCTACTTCTAAATATAGGCTACCTATGAAGTATTTCAAAGTTCTTAGTCTAGTGCTTCTCAAAGGGTATGCTACCAACACACTAGCATTCAATTAAATGTGTTGAAAGCAGCATACACAAGTATAAGTCTCCTAGTGTATGCCATAATCTCTCTTTGCAAAGAATACTATTCTGGGAACAAAAAAAGTGTTTGAGTCAACGTCCTGTTTCTTGCCTTACACTATGGAAGTTTGTTAAAAGGCAAGTAGAGAAATAGTGGTCACCAAAAGACCACGACTCAAATCTCTCCCTGCCTTTTAACTAGCTATGTGACATTCAAAAAGTCATTTAACCTCTGTAGGCCTGTTTCTGTATCTTCAATAAAAGAGATGACTGAACTAGATAATTTCAAAGGACTCTTGCATTTCTAATATTCTATAATTTTTTGAGAATATACATACAATCTAGAGGTTGTTATGCATGTATTCCATAAGAAAATACAGTGGTCAGCTATTATATAGAACAACTATATTTCTGCCCAAGTATTTCAACTGTAATATCCTGTCCAATAAAATGCCACACAAAGAGAGTCTCTGGAATTAGTTTTAAAGTGTTATAACCAACATGTGAAGATGTATTAATGTAAGGTACTTGTAAATATAATAAAGAGGTATTAAAGATCAATGAAAGATAATTAGTATGTAGTAATACAAATCCTCTATTGATAGCATTTCTGCCATTGATTTTTGTATTACTTTCATAACTGGACCAGTTAATAAAAGTAAATAGGTTATTACATGTAAAAGCCTGTTAAATATTTGGGCAAGTTGTTGTTTATGTGAATTCAAATCCCAGTTTGCAACTGAAAATCAAAAATACAAAGAGGCCTAAATCCCAGAGGAATCTGGGTGACAGACTCTTCTGTGTTCCTCCTTATGTGTTTGGAAGTGAAGGATTTTCTAGTTAGATGAGAGGATTTCTGGGATCCCATGTAACTCTAAATCCTACAATATTATGAAAAGAATAGCTATGCCACAAGCTAAAAGATACCCAGATTCAGTCTATAATTTATGAAGATGTGTCTCCACGAAACCAACGAAGGCAATTTTTTCTCCTACCATGGGATGCTTAAAATCTACAGCACACCGAACTCCCTGTGCCTGGAATTTCATTTTGCTGGTTTAAGCCAAACAGCCGTGAATGCTACTTTGTGTAATTCTCACACTGGGATCATTTCCTGGTGTTATTTGCTAACACAAGATCTCAACTAAAGTGAGCGTTCACCGGTAGAATGAGGCTTACATGAAGTTCTAAACCTAGAGCAAACAAGTGGCTCTAGTCTGAAAATTTTCTTTGGATTTGTAATCAAACAGACCTACTTTGAAACAGCCAAGTACCCGAGCTATGAAACAGAAAACTCTTATTTAAACAGTTTTTTTAAACGCAGTTTTCCTTTCTCCAAGTTAAATATGTTCTACATCTGACAGGATTTATTTTCACTTTGCACTGAAATGACTTGCCCATATTTTAAAATTATTTACAGGTGTTTAAAAACTTGTTTGTTGTAATCTACAAAATTTTCTTGTGATATTTGTAGCCTCAAAGCAATTTTTAATAGCATTCCAAGGGTGGCTGAAAAGAAATGATCTTGAAATGGTGGGGCTTTTAAAACCTCTCAGATTTATACGACTCTTTTATTGTAATTGCTTGAAGTGTTGAAATGTCCCACAATATGCAAAAATGTACTATCACTTTAAATAGCACTGTTCTGAACATACATTTTAAATATAGACTTGGCTACTCTGATTATGGCATGTTTCCATGATTATTCTGGAATTGTAAAGGAAATGAATGTGATATAGAGTCCTGGTATAATTCTTTTGAGGGACTGTTTTCTGAAAGCCCCTCAGCAGCTGGGAAACTGTCAGTCATGAATGCAGATAGTAACAAGTTCATAGAACTAGAAACCTAGCAGGGTATTAATTCTGACCAAACCACTGGAACATCCCACAGAAAAAAAAATCTGGAAATGTAAAAGGATGTCATGAAGTGAGCTTTGTTGGACTGAGGGATAAATATCAAGCAGTTCCAGCACATCCAATTTCAATTTACTTCTGGCTCAAACAGAGCAGATTTAAACTGGGGATGAAACATGGAAAATGGTTAAACTTATTTGTGACATAAAAGAGTAACCCTAATACATTTCCACAAGGAGAGAACATCAGTAATAATTTGGAAGGGCAGTTTGACACTGAGAAAGAAATAGTTGGTGCTTTCAGAGGTTTTGGTGCAGACAATGAGAGACCATTTATTAGGAATTTTATGGAGGAGATTTTTGATCAGGTACAGGTTGGACTCAGTGGCCTTTGGCGTCCTTGTGAGAATGTGGCCAATATGATGCCATGAGGATCTGGGTTAGAGTTGGTTTTTTTTGTTTTGTTTTTGTTTTAATTTGGTTTTGGATTCAGAATTAGAGCATCTGTGTACTCTTGGAATCCAGAAGCTCAGTGAATCCCATAGGAAATCAATTTAAGCTTTTAAAAAATTGATGCATTGGTGAGTTTTCATAACATCTCAAACTGATCCTTGAGATGGTAACAAAATATGTTGGGTTGAATTCTGTGTTGAATGGATGGAAAGACATTGATGATATTAGTATAGGATGGATGGGTAAGGGAGGCTGGTACTGTGAATTATTGGGGGTGCATTTACATTGATGAGATCACAAATCTAGTTGATATTATACATCAATTATGTTCCCTTACTCTAAGGTCTAGCCAAAAAAAAATTTCCTTTTCCTCGGGGGTGACATTCTGCCTCCCATCTTTGGGCCTTCGTTCAGGGGTCTCCTAAGATTCTACTTCCTCTTAGAATCATGTTTTGTTCATAGGTCTGCTAAAGTACCACCTTGTATATACAACTTTTTCTGATTTCTTCGGCTCTTAGGGCCCCCATCCCAAATCACCTCGGATTTATTTTGCATATTTTTTTAGTTGTCGCATGTTATCTTCTTCACTTGTCCTATCCTAGAATGTAAATTTCTCAAAGTTAGAGGCTGATTCATCTTGTTTCTGCATTCCCAGCAATAATCACAGTGTCTGGTAGTGAGTCCACCCATAATACATGGTTCATTGATTGATTAATTTATTGAATGAACTGAAACTACTTAAAAGCAAAAAGAAATCTAGTACCTAATTGTAAGTTACTAACATTTTCCCCTTATCTTCCAACTGCTGGTTTCTCTATTTTGTTTCCTAGTAGGGGAATAAAAAATAGGAACACAAATCAAAGATAGACCTGTTGAGCGTAGCTGACTTGCAGCATCAAGAGTGATGTCTAAGGGATCAAACTTAAAGCAATATAACAGGTTATTAAAAAAAAATCATTTCATGGCCACTTTGTTTCCCTGACAGTGACGGCTGAAAATAGTATCAGATTAAGAATTCACCCCTTTGAAACTTGTTCTATTTAGACTAATTGAAGTTTTTCCTGAGGGAGTTGTGCTTTGGGAACAGTGATGTAAAGAAGCAAAATAAATACATATTTCCTCCAGAGAGTTGTCCGTGTCCATGTTCAGAAAATTTGTAATGAAGGGAATGACCTCTTAATTATTTCTCCCATGAATTTTACTATTTTCTGACAGAAAAACTGTTAGAGACAAATAAGTTGTCATGTTAAATAATATACGAAGACCCCTATGCTCTCTGGCATCATTATACAGATAACTTGTGGTTTCTGGCCAAGGTCAGGCCCAAGGAAACTGTCAGAATTTTTTTTTCCCCCACCAAGGCCAGAAATATTTTTCTAGTCCCTATTTACAAATCATGTCACTGTCACTGAAAGCTCGCCCTGATAATAAGTTGATTTGTTGTTTTTAAACTTTTTCCTCAACCTCCTGGTGATAAATTATAACATATACATTGAGTGTTATGATCTCCTTTGAGCCTTACCATGGGATATATACTCTTAACATCGGTTTTAGTTTTACTTATTTTCCCTAGAATATCTTTATAGCATGTCTACCACTATGGAATGCCTCCCTAGGGCATATTTTAATTTAATGGCATGCTTCTGAAATTTTAGAGGGAGACTTTGAATATGAGGTGGGATAAAACAATAGTTTTCCAAAGTGGGAGCCATGGTTTTGTGATTGTCCTAAGGATACATTAGGACCTGAGCATAGTTGTTTTTCCATGGTGCCTCTGTTCTGCTTGATTTCTTCACTACTCAAATAAAAATCCATGTGGGCAAATGCTGAGCTAAGATGTTCTATGCTGATATATATTTGATGGCATTGTGTTTGGGAGGTTGGCTGTGTTTATATAATGATAAAGTATGCAAATATTTATTAATTAAGAGATGAAGAGATATTAGTGGAGATATTAGCCCCTCATTTTATAGACAAAGAAAATGAGTCAAAAAGGAGATGAACCAATTTTCATAAAGTTTGTAAGGTGTAAGTGGCAAAGTCAGGATTTGAACCCAGGGTGAACAACTCTCATTGAATGACCTTTCCACCAAATTAAAAATAAAGTGAAAAAAATGTAGACTGTCATTTAAACATTCTGTCCCTAAACAAGGTAAACTTCCAGGCATCGTATAATCCCAATATTTTCCTTATTCAGAGCCAAGTATCTGGAAATTTTCCAAACTTGGTATTCTGATATTTGGTAAGACTGGAAAAACACATATGAAAAACTGAATTATCTCGGGGAAAAAAGGAATATATTTGCCCTTAATAAGCCCTCTTTGTTGCCTTTTTAAGCATGTTTCAATAGTGGTAAAATCTCATTATACATAATATCATTATAGAGAGTGAATATTTAATAGGATAATTAACAGTAGGATAATCATAATTTATACAGTGTTTTACAAATACAAATTACATATATCACTTTATTTTATTATCAAAACTATGGAGACAGTAAGGTGGATATCATTCTGCCTATCTTGGCAGGCATTTATTATTATAAATTTCAGTTCTGAGAAAATTAAGGTCTGAATAGATGAATGACTAGACCAAGTCCAATCAGCCAGTAAGTGGCAAACTCATGATTCTAGGTCATAACTGGAGACAGCAGGTCTCCAGGTTCCAAATGTTCTTTATAAGGTCTTGCTCTCTGATTATAACTAGGACAAACTTGACCAGAAGACTGTCCTACTATTTGTGTGTCTGTGATTTCAGGGAAATTTTGGAGTTCTCTGCCTTCAGAAATATGTATTTCATATATTTACTAATATTCAGAAAGCAGTCAAAATTGGGGTAAGTCTCAAAATGATAAATTAAGTAGAAATAGATAAATGGTGGTATTATTGGGAGGGGTTGTGGTGATAGGTAAGAACTGCTATCATTCAGAGATATCAGGAGAAATAACATAATTTGCCCATAAATTCCAGAAAAGTGTTTTTGTTTTTGTATTTTTTGCTTTGTTTTGTTTTGTTTTGGTATGGAGGATCTTTTGCTCTGGTTTTTGAGGCCAGCTTTAGGCGTATCTGTTATACTTTTAATACTGTTTCTATCTCCAGGCAACCCAGCACTAAAAAATGTCTTAGTATTATAACCTGAATGCACAGAAACCCACGGAGGTGTTCTAGTCTTGTTCAAGTACTCAGAACTATAAAACATTTAAATTGCGAGACACCTCAGAGGGATCACTGCTTCACTGTATCTTCATATCAGGATTGTGATCCTGAACTTCTTGTCTAATTCCTATTTCTGTCTAAGTGGTCCGTATTACAATTTGATGTAAATATCCCTTCTGTGTTTCTGCCTCTATTCAATTTTGCCCTCATGTTTTCCACCATGATTTCTCCTTTCATTCTTTTTATACATCCTCCCCAATCCCAATTGAGATCTGTGTAGTATCTATTACACTGTGGATCTGTTGTTCAAAATGACACCTAATTAATTCAATACTCTAATCTGTGCAAAACCATTCGTAGGAGTGAATTTCCTGTTTGTTCATCTCTTCTCACTTAAGAAATAGAGAATATAAGGTCACATTTTCATTATCTTAGATTTAGAGATTTATATCTAGAAAATTCCTTACCTGAAGTTATGATTCTAATGCTAGGAATTTTAGGCCCAGTTATGATGGGAGCATCATAGCAGGTTTATTGGGGAGAAATCTTTTGAGTAATCAGGCTTTCTACTTTATCCATCACCTACACTCCTTATGTCTAAGATCTGCTCTGCTTGCTTGATAAAATGTCTAGCACAGTGCTCGCTCTGCATCTGGTAGGCCAATAACCAAGCCTATTAGCTGATTTGAAGAAAAATTATAAAATCTAAGTCAGTTATCAAAATATAAAACAATCCATAAATTAATAGGCATTTAAAAATGATAAAAGAAGGTAATGCTTAGTCAATTAGTAACTTTTTGCCATTCAATATAAAAAGACAATATTAGCACAAGACTCTAAGGAAAAAAATGTCTATTTTAATATTTTGTGTTTTGTCTAGCTCAATAAAAGGCAAGCAAGATCATAGAGTAGATATCTTTTTGGGCTTAGAATGAGGAGACCATGTATCAGACTGTACATCTTCTTGGGGAGTGGGGAGGGGAAGAATGAGGAGAAAATGTAAAGCTCAAACTCTTATAAAAGAGAATGTTGAAAACTAAAAATAAATAATAAAAAACAGAATTAGGAGACCAGGATCTCAATGTTAGATGTGACATTTCTTAGCTGTGTGAACCTGGGAACATCAATTTACTTTCAAAAACCTCTATTTCTGCATCTATAACACAGGAATGGCCATGATATGTGAATTATCGACTTAATGGGGTGGTTGTGATGAAAGTGTTTTATGATTATTAAAACCCCAAGGAATGTGGACTGCTACTAATTCAAAATTAGGTTTTTGCAGTTGGGAAACTTGATAATCTCTACAGTGTGTTCCAAAAGTCTTAGTGTAGATTTAACTATTACAGCTCGTTAGTGAGACTCAGATGGCAGGATATAATTTCCCCTTTTTAAGCTTATTAAATCTTAAAACTGCATGCTAAGACTTTTGGAACACCTTGTATAACTTTGGTATACTGGAAAAAATCACTGGAATAGAAGCAGGTGACTAGGCTGTGCTACTCAAATATCTAAGAGTCAGTCAAGAGGTATTTATTCAATAGCAACTATAGATGAGGCTAAGCAAGTTGCTTCCCTGATCAAGGCCTCCATTTTCTCTTCTATAAAATGAAGGGAATAGACTCAATGATCGTTGAGGTTCCTACTGGTTTTGAAATGTGATGATTCCAGACTCTAAGGTCCTTGGGGAATATACAGATATACTTAGGGAAAATGCCATAATGGACACAGAAAGTCAACTTTGCATGTAGCGTAACATGTGGCAACACTAAAATAAGTTATTTGCTCTTTTTATCCTCTCATAATATTTTATCAGCATTTTTTCTCCTTTTGCTTGGGGATTAGATGGACCTTTTGACTGAATTCAATCTCCAGCATGCTTTAAATTTTAGAAACACCTTGGGTGTCCTTTAAAATTAAATGAAAATCTATATGCCTCATAAATCATGAAATGTCCTATAGCCCCATTTTTTTCTTTCTTAATAAATTTTTTCTTCAATACCAAAGTGAAAAAGGAAAGCAAGTCATTGCCTTGTGATTGAGCCCCACAGAAGGGATCTTCATGGGAACAGGACTATTCATATTTAGTGGAGAATCATAATGATTAACATCAACTCCCTCCTATCAAACCCTGTTGTGGTTTTGCAGTCCTGAATCACACAGTTTCATGAGTGATATTGATCAGATAAACCAGCAAAAATGATCACTATTTTTTATTCCACTTTGCTCAAGACCTGTATTTCTGCATCAACATATGTAGATGAAAAGTAAAAAAGTAGTCTGGTTTTCTAGGTTTTTTTTCCCTTTAACATCCACATAGAGATTCTAGATAGAAATATTCACACTTTGAACAGACAAATATCATCGTGGAGAAGTTCGTGTACTATTTCTCCAATGTAATGATAGACACTAACAAAATGTGTATTTTTAAAGTTAACATAGTTTCTATAAAATAATCATATTCTCTAATATTTATTGAAGCTTTATTGTGATACAGTGGAAAGAATGTTGAATTTGAAGTCATAGGGCTGACATTTACTATCTCTGTTGAGATAGTTACTTGATAAAATTACTCAATCTTTCTGTACTATTTTTTAACTCATCTTATGAGGTGATTGGACTAGGTTAACTTCTAAGGCCCCTTCCAGCTTCAGATCCTTGGTACCATGATAAATGCTTATTAATTCAATTCAATAAACATTTGTTAATTGCCTACTATGTGCCAGGCACATAGTAGAGTCAAAAGACAGCCCCTGACCTCCAATGTTGACATTTATATTGGGGTGATGCAATATTTACTGAGATAAGAAAGCAGAAAATATATATTCAAAGTGTTTCAAAATAATTTTAAAAAGGAAGAGAACATTAATAACTAGGGAGCCAGTAATGACTCATGTAGAAAGAGAGGTAAACTTTGTTTTCCTGGAACCTGTGGTCAGTTAGTTGTTGATGTTGTGTTTCTTTTAAAATGAATGGCAAAATTTAGAGTGTTATGTATGTGAGATTGATCATTTTTAGAGAAACAACCAGCCCACAAGAGTTCATTAGATACTTAAAGTGTAGTCATTTGAGATCTGGCCTCAGAGTCAGGGAAATCTGGGTTCAACTCTTTTTTAAAAAAAACTTAATTAATTACTTTTTAGTTTTCAAATTCATTTCTATAATATTTTGAGTTCCAAATTTCTCCTCTCACTTCTTGCCCTTCCTCAAGATGGCTTGAAATCTGATATAGGATCTATATATACATTAATATTAAACATATTTGCACATTAGTCATATTATAAAGAATTAGAACCAATGAGATGAACCATGAGAGGGAAGGAATTTTTAAAAAAGAGAGGGAGCAAATAGGCAAATAATATGCTTTGTTCTGCACTGAGACCCCATAATTCTTTTTCTTAATGTGGATAGCATTGTCTATCGTGAGTCTTTTGGAATTAGATCCTTGGATTACTGAGAACTAAGCCTATCAAAGTTAGTCATCACACAGTGTGATGGTTACTGTCTACAATGTTCTCCTGCCTCTGCTCACTTCACTCAGCATCAGTTCATGTGAGTCCATGTTTTTCTGAAGTCTGCCTATTCATCATTTCTTGTGGAACAATAGTATTCCATTACATTGATATATCACAACTTGTTCAACCATTCTTAAATTGTTGGGCTTCCCCTCAATTTCCAATTCTTGGCTTCAAATAAAGCTGCTATAAATATTTTTGTAAATGTGGTTCCTTTTCACATTTTTATGATCTCTTTGGGATAACAGCCAAGAAGTGGTATTGCTGGGTGGATATACAGAGTCTTGTTGCCCTTTGGGCATATCGCTCTTACTTCTGACACAACTGCTACCCAGAATGACCCATGCAAATTAGTTGCCCTGAGACTATCATGTGAAGAGCAGGGGCTACACTACATTGACAGAAACAGTTAACTCAGGGAATGGCCTGTATCAAAAACCAAAAATGTGATCAATGTCATGATGTGCTATTATGGGTTCAAATCATAGTATATTACCCCTCCTCTCAAATTATAATCTAGTTGGAGAATATGACTTACAAAAATGCAAAGGTAGAAAACAAAACGGTAGGCATTACAGATAAAATAAGAGACTTTACATGGGTATGCTAAGAGTTCAGAGATGGTAATATGATAAAGGTTAGAATAGACTGAAATTATTTCATAGAAGTACCTCCTTAATCATGAAAACACAGGATCTGGGTAAGGAAAAGGAGGAAGGGAAAAAAACCTTTCAAATACTTAGAACAGTCAAAAAATTCAATGGGTGACTTTGGCAAGTTGTGAACTCCTTGTCTCTGGAAGATTTCAAATGGAAGCTGGATCACCATTTGTTGGAAATCACAGATTTAGAACTGAAAGTGACCCGAAATATTGTAGATGGGACTGGGTACAAGATTAGATGGCCTCAGAGATCCATTCTGACTTTGTGATCCTCCAATTCCATAATTCTATTCCAGGTGAAAAGAACCATATGTATGAAGAAGAGCGTGGAAGTAAATGATTTGGTCTTAGGATAGTAGGGATGTCTGTGTGACTAGAGAAGAAGCTACTTATAGGCTGGCACAGAGGACAAGGAAGATCTAAGAAAACCAAGGGCAGAATATGGAGGGCACTGATGAGCAATAAGGGAGTTTAGAATCAATATATCAAGAAGTAGGCGATTAGTAAACATTTCTAGGAAGATGAGTGAAATAATGCAAAGTAGTAATTAAGATTAGACAAGTAATAATATTAAGGGTTGTTTGGAATAAAGAAAGTCTGGTGTCAGGAAAGTCGGTTAAATGGATATTTTAGTAATACAAGTGTGAAGATCTGTGTGATATAAATATTGTGTGGTAGTAGTTTGTCCTTTGCTCATGAAGAGGATCATGACATAAGGGAGGTGATCACATGACTTGCAATTGACTTTTATTTGAGTGAGGGAGGGCTGTGCAAAATCACGAGCCTCACTTTCTCGTCTAGAACTGTCTGAGTCCAGTGGCCAGGTACTGATCAGGATAACTGAAGATGGCCCAGGATGCAGTAGGAGACCTTGACTCTTTTAAGCTAAGGTCTTTTGAAATGCTTATTTTGAGTAAGGCAAAAAAGTGAATAGACTTCCAAATGTAGAGGAAGGGAGAGATGAAAGGCAGATTAAAGTAAAAATTGATAGTAATTGATGATTAAAAATATATGGGGAATGAAGGGGGGAATGAATCAAAGTAAACTCTAAGGTTGCCAGAGATTTGGAAAAGGATGGTATCCTTGAGAGAGAAAATAAAGTTGGGAGAAGTAGGTGTTTTGAACAATCATAATCAATTACTTTCAATGATTGAGCATTTAGTATGTAGCTATTTAAGTACATGTTGATCAGTGGAGCTTAGTAAATGGTCCAATGAGATATATGTAAAGCATTTTGCAAACCTTAAAATGCTATATAAATTCTGTGATCATGGCATAAGCATTTAATTACCTGTCTACTGAGAATTATCAAAAGAATTCATTATTTGGCTATAACTCATTTTGATTTTATTTTTTAATTCTATTGCTTATTCCATTGTGAGCCAGTATTAAATATAGGCAATCACCAAATTAGGCTGTGCCACAATACTCTCTGATTAGATTTTTTTAAAACTGGCCTCTCTGGTTGAACGTAACTGTCTAAGCAAATTGTTATTTTTATTGAACTACAGTACAGCAAGCTAAGGAAGGATCTGTTGCTTTGGATTTGGTAACTATTTTTACCTATGCAAGGTCTACAATTAGGCCTTTGATCTATAACTTATATGCCAGGTCCCAGAAAACTGCCTTAGAAATTTGGATGTGAAATTACTTTCTCAGGGTCATACAGCTGGAAAATATCAGAAGTAGGATTATAACCCAGGTATTCCCGACTCCAAGTGACTCTCTACACTATTCTTTACTGTCTCAGTCTATATAAAGAATTCCTATAATTCCATCCTATTTTTTTTAGTTCTTTATCTTTT
The DNA here is from genome assembly GCA_028646575.1 of Pseudocheirus occidentalis. Classification (NCBI taxonomy): domain Eukaryota; kingdom Metazoa; phylum Chordata; class Mammalia; order Diprotodontia; family Pseudocheiridae; genus Pseudocheirus; species Pseudocheirus occidentalis. The sequence continues at coordinate 95,189,720 of CM053600.1, forward strand.
TCAACCTAATTTATCATTCATTATCTTGAGACAACTGGGTAGGTAAATTATAAGGCTCCTTCTGATAATTTTCAGAAGTTCCATGGTTGTATTTCATTGTAAAAGAAAGAACTTTTTAATGAAGCCTCAACATACTGAAAACTTGTTTTATTTATGTAGCTTGTTAACCTATTATTTTTTTTCAAGTGAAGGCTATTCTGCCCAGCCAAATTTCCTTTTATTTCTGCTGATTCATCCATTTCCTATGGACCTATATAAGTTTGACACTTTTGAATGAAAGTGACAAGGGACTGTAGACACCCCTTGAGTGATAGTTTAATTTCAAACTGAAGTGAGTTTGTTCCCATCTGGCTGCCATTTTTGTCCTTTACCTAATTGAGGTAGTCTCACTCTGGATTTTATTGGGGAAATGGCTGAAGTATCTGTTTTCATTTTTAGGCCTCTCACACAACTACCATGCTACTTTCATCATCAGGGGATGGGGTTGGAAGAAAGTGTCTGTCCCATATTTATAATTTAAAATGTCTCCCTTTAAATAGTGAGTCTGTCTACCTCATTAGGCTTGTTCTAAGGAGGAAAACATTTTTACATCTTAAAGTTCTATATAAATATGAGCTACCATGACTATTGTTATTATTTCTCAAGCAAAAGGAAAACTGGCATTATTTCATGTCTTCTGTATTTTCCTTGCATGGTAAAGACAATATTTTCATTCATTTTTATAGCATAAAACTCATAAAATGATCATTTAGAACTTTACATTTCTTTTGAATTTTTTTTATTCTATAAGGAACATCCGTTTCTCTTCTTAAAGTTCAAGGACAATCACATTTTTCAATTATTAATTTATTCTCCCTCTGAAACTAAAATGCAGGCATTGTACACAAGCACATAATTCTGTTGCCCTGAGAAACAATGCAGTCATCTCCTAAGATCCTCATTTCATGTTTGCTTCATGCTGCTCTTTACAGGTGAAATTGATTTAAAGCTCTACAGTATGCTTCAATATTTGTTATAAATTTACGATCACCAGAGGGCCTTAGTTACTTCAATTTCTACTTTATTGCATAGGGTTTGTCTTGAAACCTCACGTTCACTGAGATATCCTTGTTGTTTCCACAGTGGTATGACTTTAAGCCCTTTAGTAACAGCTATTTTGCCTATTAGACAAATTTTAGTCCAAATAAAATTGGATGCTAAAATTATGGGAAGGAGAATCTGGCATTATAATTTGCCAATACCTCCATACAAACATCCATGTTAGAGTGCTCACACAAGTAGATAAAATTCATTCTCTTTCTAATTTGTTTCTCTTTCCTATAGACACATTCTTTGAAGGGACATAAGTATAGGCATTCTCAACTTTGAAATTGATTGTATTCTGTGTCTGCAAGTCAATTGTTTTCAATTGGGAATATATTTCTTTCCATGGAACAATTTTGTAAACTGTGATTACTTTCCCCCAAAAAAGCTCAAGAAAAAAACAAGCAAAGAAAACAAGGCATTTGAACCACAATTTAATTGTAATAAAGTGTGGTATATTTGGATAGAATCCTGCTCAAATACTGGAAAGACTTGCTGCTTGCCATATATACATGATGAATGTAGTCATTTGAAACAAAGGATTGAGGTGGAATGGAATGTTATGAAGTAATTCTATCTAAGGGCCTGTTGTTCCATTGTCTTTTCCTCTCCCATCCATTTGCATAGGACACCAAGGAAATGTGTACTTGAGAAAGGGTGAGAATAAAGGACCATAAAATAACAGAATTACAGTACTAAGATCCCATCTCATCTAATATGACCTACTTATTTGACAGATGAGGATACTAGAGTTTAGGATCTTAAGTAACTTGCACAAGGTTAGACCAGTAGCAAGTAGAGCCTCAGACTCAAATAGTCTATTTTTTTGTTTGTTTGTTGAAAGAGCACTCTCCCCAAAATGATGCTGAATGGATCTATTTTGGCAGCTGGTGATTAAGTAGGGCATTAATGGGATTTACTTACTCCACGTTAGAAAGAGGCTTGGAAGAGAGACACTCTTCTTGGTGAGGAAGAATGAAGTTTAATAACAACAACAGACTTAAAGACTTGGAACACTATTTATCAAAGCTCTGTATTCTAAAGAAGTAGACTCTTATTTGAGTACCAAACTTAAGTGTCTATCATAGTCAAGGTTACAAAGAGACAGATTCTCCTTATAGTCAAAAATTGATGGATTTCCTAAGACCTTTATATTTATATTTATTTTAATTTATTTATATTTAATTTATATTTTAAATTTATTTTAATCTCAAACAAATAATCTGGAACTCACTTTTGCTTTTATGGGACAAAGTCTGTCAGTTAAGGTCTTCAACAGAAGTCAGAAGCTGGATGAAGAAAATATCTATACAACTTGGTGCCAAATGAAGCCACATCTTGTAGTAAATTGCAGTGACCACATGAGATCATTAAAGCTTAAAACCTCAGAGAAATTATATGCCTAATAGAGAATGCATTATCCTTGCGACCACTATGGAGCAGGTACAGTAGAAGTAATACAAAGCTATCACAAGAAGATATCAGAGACAGTGCTGATTGAGAGCCACCAAGGCAATAGGCATTTAGTAAGTACTCACTATATGTCAGGCACTGTGCTATCTATCTGATAGGTGTACCCCTTAACACATATGTCACAGCCATAAGTGTGACTTCACGTGTATTCCTTAGATATATGTACTTTTCCAAGTGATGGTCTTCTGGAGTGTGTGCTAGGTTTACAGAGGTAATGTTCTATTGCTGTTCTTATTATTCTCTGCTCTTAAATTCATTTATATTGAAGTATCTTCTCTGGCTGACATATAAGTAGGCGTCTTGGTAGGGGCTTGTAGACTGTGGTTTTCAACAAAGATGGTTCCTCAAAGTACCTTGAACCTATGGCCACTTCTCTGCATGTATTCCACAGGGAAGATGAAGGCTATCCTTGGATGCTCCCATCAGCAAAATTATGCTTTATATTCATCTTCATTTGAGGCAATATATCCTCACTGCCAAAGTGCAAGCTTTCTATGAATATTTCTTCATTGATTCATTGATTCATTTCTTCTGTCAACATTCATTAAGAACCTTCATGTATTGGATGTATTAGGTCAGGAGAGGCTCAGAGATACAGATTCAGATGATATCTTCCCTAAAAGAATTTATAATCTAAAGTTCAGAATAAGAAATGTACAAAAATAACTCAATTATGAACCTGAACATAATCTTTTATGGCAATAAGAGAAAGAAGTAGAAGCAAGGTACTATGAGACCTCCAAGAAAGGGGATCACTTCCAGCTGGGATATTAGGTGAGATCTCATAAAGAAGGTGTTACATAAGCTCCATTTGATACTGACTGTTCTGTCTCTGTTTCTTTATCCTTTTTCTGTTTTCTGCCTTTTAAATAGGAGGGACTTCCAAAGTTCTGTCCTTGACCTTCCAGGATCAAAAAAAAAAAGATGTTGCCGGACTAGAATATTGAGCCAATTCTTATAACTTTAGAATCATTTTTTATTTTTCTCTCTCTCCCTGAATATTGAGCTGATTCTTATAACTTTAGAATCATTTTTTATTTTTCTCTCTCTCCCTGAACACCTCTCACATTCACATCCTTTTTGTCCCCATTCGCACTATAAATATCTAAATTCAGACTCTCACCTAGCTGATTGCAATAGTTTCAGATTCTTTTCTTTTTTCAAAACACTGAGGTCTTTTCTGAGTGACTAGTTAGTTACATCAGAGAAGTTCTGCCCCATCTTTTATTTAGTCAGGGGTTGGTGGTTTACAAAGGAAAATTGCTGGTTTTCACTATATGTAATGGTAATGAAATCTGAAGATCCCTTTGTATTGAAAAGCTAAGAGGTACTTAGTACTTAGTTTCAAATTAAACTTCTGTTAAAGAAACTGAAGGTATGAACCCCTGTTGCTGAGGTAACAGCAAGGGGCTGAATAGGGAGGAGAAATACTACATATAAGGAAAAATTCCAGCTAGGAAATGCAAAATTTCCTGGGAATTTGTGTTGTCAGAGCTGCTTCTGAGGTCCAGTTGGAGCTGCAGAAGACAGAGGAAGGATGACTGTGGGGTTGGTATTTTGTCTGTTTGTGGCTTTGTTAGGCCTTGATTTCCCAAGGATAGAGACTGTGAAGGATTTAAGGTTGAATGGACACTGAGTTTCAGTGTGGAACAGGGACTCCACAGAGAACTGGACGAGGAGCTGGGAGCTATCTGCCTTTGAACCCAGGTGACAGTTTGGTGAATCCAGGTAGGAGCTGGGACTATAGAAGGGGATCCATGGAATCTGAGAGCCTACCTCAGGTCAATATGAAGAAATCTCCCCATGAATACTGAATAGTGAATGTTTGAAGTTGTAACTTACTTATGACCTTGAAATTGTAACTTATTTGTGGCTGAGGGGTAGATGGCCTGTGTATCTTATACTACCCCTTAAGAGAGTGCTGAGTAGTGACTGATATTATAACTTAGGGTCCTCTATGAGTGTAGAACTTTGACTTTTTCATTTTGTGACCCTTAAGGGCCTCCTTAAGGATGATTGAAAAATTGAGTTACTAAGTGATTAATTGACTAAATGACTGTAATTTTTTCAAAACCATGTGACCACTGTGGTGAAAACTATGTGGCCATTTTAGTGATAAGTTGCAACATTGTGAATGCTGTATTTTAATTTTCTGTCGTAAGCTGTAATATTGTGAATTCTGCACCTTGATTTTCTGTGAATGATTTTGCTCTGATTTGCTATTGACTAAAATGAGTGCTCACTATACTGTGTAATAAGAACCTTGAAAAGCTGTTCACAGTAGCATTCTTCTGGAATGCTGCTCATGCAAAACATTACACTATACCATGTAGTTGGAATCAGGAAGCCAAGAGGAAGCTTATATTTGCTCCATTGTGGAGTTTTGGAAGCTGAGGATGGTACTGCCAGCTCTGCAGCATGGAAAAAGAGGTAGCAAAAACCACTGAGAATGTGTTTGGGTGTAAGAGCAGAGAGTGGTTGTGGGTGAATCTATCAGTTAAGAGCCCTCAGTTTTGTTGTTGGTATTGCTATTGTTTTGGTCAAAGGGCACCAGGAAGGTAGAGATTTAGTGTTCATCAGGGTGATGCCAGAGAACTTTTGATGCTGTGGTGTCAAGAGAACAAAAGATGCTTAGAAAGTTGTCAGTGATTGTGACAAGTATAACTTTTTGCTGAACATTTATTTTGTGGAGAAAAGTATGGGAACTCCTAGTGTTGGAGAGCTCACTCTTAAACTTCTTCTCTATTGTCCCGATAATGTTTGAGGAATAATCAATGTTAGGCATCATAAAATGATAATGTCTAGCATAGTATATATGAATCTGGATTCTGGCTACAACAAAACTCACAAGTGTCATTTCCTTTATAAGAGTTTCTTCTATCTTCTCAAATTTCTCATAGGATTTTCAAATTCTCTTTGACAATAATAAAAATCTGCCTTGCATCATAATTATTTTTATACAAGCTTTGTCCCCTTACCCTCATCAAACCATAAATTCCTTGAGCAAAGGGTTATGAATTGAATGTTAGAACGAGGACAATTTAAATAAATATCCTACTTCAGACATTCATTAACTTTAGTACTCTAGCCAGGCCAACCACTTAACCTCTTGAATCAGCCTTAGTTTTCTCATCTTTAAAATGGAGATAATTATAGGTTCTTTTGAGGATTAAATGAGATACCATGTATAAAACATTTTGCCAATTTTAAAATTTATAAATTCTAACCATCATCATCAGTTTTTTTTTTTTGCCTCTCTGGCATTTGGAGACTTGAAAATACTAGGTTTTAAGAACCATTTTCTGTTACTATGCATCAGTTTTCAGTAATAAAGTTGGTGGAGGCTTAACCTAGAAAGATCCAGACAGATTATCTATACCTGCTCATTTCATTTAAAGGAGGAAACTGAGACAGAAAGAGTTTAAACAGTTTGCCCCAACTTGTTTCCCTCTTAGAATTTATGCTGAATTACTCATTCTTTTTTAAGTTTGACATTATTTTTGGGGGGAGGAAAAAAAACAGGCTTGTAGAATCTTTACATACTATAACATTATATTTTTAAAAATCTAACCCAAGTAAGCTACTTTAAGTAGGTCCTTAGTTCTTCTTCTTTATATAAATGTGGTGAAATCATTATAAATCATTGTTTTAAAACCCTTTGTCATCACACTGGATCTATTTGTCTATCTAGCTATCAATCTCTCTCTTTCTCCCTCTCTTCTCTCTGTTTCTCTCTCTCTCTCTCTCTCTCTCTCTCTCTCTCTCTCTATCTATCTATCTATCTATCAATGCAGTTTCTTGATGACTATTTCCTTACAAATGTAAAATGAAACTCTAAAGTCTACTGAGAATTTAATGCTTTTGGAAACAATGCCCCTTAACAAAATCACTGTATGTATTGTGGGCACAGAAAATAGATAGCCCATCACTTTCATAAGAGAAAATGCCCTTAATGCTCAGGTACTCTAAAAGTTTATTTATTTATTTATTTTTTGATGATAGAACAAGGCAGCAAGCAACAAACAAGGGTGGAAAGATTCCAGGCGAACCTAAGGAAATGTGATTTAGTCTCTTTGTTTATGTGATATATCTGCAGTGCTTTAGAAAGGACCATATTTGCCAGTGGCCTAGAGAAGTGCATTATTTTTGAATCAATCTTTCCTCTTTTCCAAGTCCCTAACATTTCTCATTCTGCTCTAGTCAGACACTTGAATGGTGGAAGTTCTCTATTATTCATCAAATACCTCAAGCTGTTCCTGTCAAGTTTCTCAACTCATTTCCTACAGATATTCCACAAAAATGCAGCCAAAAAATTCTTTGCCAGGTATGAACCAATCTGAATAATGAACATTGGATCGAGATTTTTTTTCCCCAAAAAGAGATGGACTGGAAACCTGAACTTCTTTTCGATCCCTGCAGTTTGTTTACTTTGTACCAACTGTTAAACCCCTGCCACCATCAATCTGATTATTCTTATTCATCTTGCCTGTCCTTTGCTAACTCAGAAGGGACAATAGGATTTCTCACTGATTCTGAGAAGGACCTATTCTTATATTTTAACTCACTTTCTAGTTAGAAGGAAGAGCTGGTATATTAGGATTTTGACCATTGTTTTCAAAGCACATGTACTAACTATATGGATGCAAAAGCTCTCTTTATGTAATGGAAAAGAGGCATCTGAAACACAAAATTCACCTGCTGGAACATTTCATAGAGTGTTACTTTGAAATAAAAATGTTCTGCTATATGAAAATGAATTTTCCAATCAGGATAGTATATTCAGAGAAACACAAAACAAGTGAAAAATCCTTTATCCTTGATCTATACTCTAATGAGTGTCTTGTGATAAATTAACATTGTATTAGGATATATACAGAGGAATATAGTGTATAGAAAAGGAGATAACTCTTCCATATGATTCTGCCTTCTTTCTCAGGCTTTTTAAGGAAACAGAGTCCAATTCTTTGTACTGCAACTACAGAATTTACAGAACTTGGAGAGACTTCAGTGGAGAGGCATAAATATAACCAAGGGTTGGAAATAAGGCTTCTAACAAAAGATTAATTCCTCAAAGGAGGAACTAGAATTTATTCAGAATGAAGATGAAAGTATATAGTCTGAAGCACAAATTGGATCAACTGAATCCAGTTAATAAAAACAAAGATTAAATTCATCCCCCCCCTTTTTCCCCTTGGATGGGGACACAATCTATTGTTTGGGTCCAAACACAGTAATAGATATAACATATTTCAGATGCATTGTGTCTGAGGGAACAGGAGCCAAACTTGCATATAAAAACATCAAAAGAAAAACCAGGCAGTTAAACCAGTCCATTTTCTTCAATATCTGAACTGGTTTCCGGAACCCTTTTGTGAGTTATAAACTGATTTGTGACTTGAGGTGTTAAATTTTCTGCTTTTAGGATCTTCCTTCCTTGGACTCTGCGATCCAAATCTTATTTCCTCCTTCTTTTTTGGATTTTTTTGGCACTTGGTCTTGACCCATCCTTTTTAGATTCTCTCTCTCTCTTCAGACTCAGCCCTAGCAACCCCCTGCCCCATTCTTTCCCTTTAGATTAGAACCAAATGCCTGCCATGACCCAGTTTCTCAGAACTTTCTTTTATTTGATTTACTACATAGCATCTCTGGCTTTGCTGTCCCATCACATCTATATCACGCCTCCCAAACAGCAACAGCAACAGTAACAGCAACAGCAACAACAACAACAACAACAACAACAACAACAACAACAACAACAACAACAACAACAACAACAACAACAAAACAACAACAACAGCAGTTTGACTGAATTTTTGTCCTTTTTAAATCACTATCTTAGCATTAGAAAGATATGTCCCTTTACGGACATTTACATGAAGGATATTGATGACCTTGTCTCAGCCTTCACTGGACAAAATAACTTAAACTGTAGTTATAAATAACAAATAGCAGATTATGTGATTTCATGATTTAGATAAGAGAGGGACCTTGGAGATCGTTTAAGCCAGAGGTGTCAAACCTGAAGCCCCCAGGAGCTAACAACAGCTGTAAAACTCCTCAACGAGCACCAATTAGACAAAAATGTAATTGGGATTTGTTAATAAAATTTGAAAAACACAACACACACATACACACATATATAAATATACTTAATTTGTGTTTTTCTAAGTCAATATGCTGCCAGCAGGGATCTGTTTCTATTTGAACTTGACAATGCTGATCTAATCCACCACTTCCCCCAAATTTACATATATAGAAGCTGCCAAATCAAACAAATAGTGGAGGTGTGATGATGAATCGAAGTCCCATCTCCTGACTCCAAATCCAGGGGTCTACCCATGTGATCACTCTGGAAGCAAAGTGAGGCACAATCCAGTACCTTGCAGTGGTGACTATCAATATGAGGGATAGTCTATGTAGAGTTCAGAAGTATAAACCAGACATCTGACATGGTCTGCTTATGATGAGAAACCTGCCCTGGGTTTGGCTCTGTATTTCATACCTGGCTAATTCACTTATGAGGATTTTCCCTCAAAATGAAGGATAGTATAATAGGGAAAGTGATACCTACCATTGAGAAGTTCACAGATAAAAATATCATCTTCATATCAGGATGCCTTGTTACAGAAAATCCTATTCTTAACAAATATGATATATTTCAAATTGCTAAGAGTAGATTAAGTTTGATATTTGAAAGGAGCATGTGGATTCCTCAAAGTCATTACTTCCAGCTCTAACATGCTATTGTTTTAAAATAACTGCAAATTTCGTAATTATATTTTAAAAATCAATCAACAGATATTTGCTATGCTCTCAGTTCTGTGAGATACAGATATTTATTTATGAAAAGTCAATGCTCAAGTATGTGAGTTAGGAAGAGAAGCCTATATTTCACAGGAAAAAACTGAATAAAGTAGTAAAAATTAGGTGTTAGGTTGGTAACAGTTGAACAAATTATGGTATTTGAACATAATGGGATTTTACAATATCTTAAGAATCAAAGGATATGATGAATTTAGGAAAGAATGGGAGGATTTACATGGACTAGAGAAGAAAGAAGCAAGGAGAGTCATATAATATAATCCATGATTCACACAAAGTAAATAGAAAGAACAAGAAGGGAAAACTGAGTTTAGTAAATGTAATGACTAAGACTGGTCCTGTAAAATATCTGATAAAATGTATCTCCCTGTTCTCTTTGTAGGAATGGGGATTATAGTTGTAGAACATTGAATATATCATCAGATAGTTGATAGGTTGGTTTGCTTTGCTGAATTGCTTCTCCTTCCTGTCACCCTTTTAGAGCTTTGTTTCTGTTTTTGTCTTATATAAGGGATGACTCCTTGGGTAGGAGAGTGGGAGTTGTTTTTGGAAAAAAAGGTGAGATAAAGATACAAATTAATAATTAAATTTAAAAATAAATGTTATTTTGTATCATATAAGTTTCCTAGAACATGACTGTGTACATTGTAAGTGTTTAAAATATATGTATGTATGTATGTATGTGTCTTTGTGTGTGTAAACACACACACACACACACACATTGAAAAGAGATTTCAATAAAGTCTGAAGTATCAGAAAGGGACCCATGGAAGAAGTAGGATTAAAACTGGTCCCTAAAGGAAGAAATGGATTGACGTGGGCAAAGCAGTATGGTGAACATCATAAGTAGAGGCATGTAGGCAGAAATAATCATTATGTCTTCATGAGACACAGGGGAAATCAATCTAAATAGAGTGAAGAGAGATGTCAGTAGTGTAAACTCTTCACTAACATTAGGAAAGAGAGTCTGAGGCTACTTTTAGTCTAGGCTATACCTGGCAGGTACTAACAGCTAAAAAAAAGAAATCCCCATCTAATCAATGATAGCTAAGTCCACTGAGGATTTCAGTGTGAAGATACCTAAAGAACCAAGTATACAGAGGAAGGAGACCATGCATGTATGCATCATGGAATATGTTCTCATTATTTGCTTGCCATCAAATCACAGGATTATTGTTCATCCTTCATTCTTGAAGAGGACTGATAACACCAGCAGGGTGATGTCTTGACCTGCAACTGAATTGAATTTAAGTGAGGTAGGGCTTTGCAAAGTCATCATCCTCACTCTCTCCTTCAAGTGGTCTGAGTCCAGTGGCAAGACATAGGTCAGGACAACTGGTGATGGCCCAAGATGGAGTGGGAGACCTCGGCCTTTTTAAGCTAAGATTTTCCTAGGTCTCAATTTATCAGAAGAAATATCCATTCAGTAAAGGCTAAGTAAGAAATAAAGCAATAGACATCCTAGTTTGCCTTCACAAAAGAATCAGTCTGGGATGGGAGATTCTGGCCTCAAAGTTTCTAGCCAGAACTGAAACAATTCCTATTTACACTCATTCTGAGCCATCAAAAACCAAACAATTAACAAGTGAGGTTTCGGTTGAGACCAGTTATTGGCCAATCAGTGAAAGGCAGAAAATCACAGTATCTGACCTTTGGAAGAGACTTTAGTGGCGATCTTAATCACTGTCTACCAGAACAAGAATCCCATCCCCCAACCCACAGCATCATTGAAAAGTGGTCATCGCACCCGGCTCTAACGATAGCCCACGTTGGCTGCTGCTCCTCCTCTTGCGCTGCTCGGTCGTCCTCCTGCCCCTAGCCGCCATGCCTGGAGGTCTGCTGCTCGGAGACGAGGCCTCCAACTTCGAGGCGGACACCACGATCGGCAGCATCCATTTCCATGACTTCCTCGGAGACTCATGGGGCATTCTCTTCTCCCAACCTCAGGATTTTACTCCAGTGTGCACAACAGAACTGGGTCGTGCTACAAAGCTGGCCCCAGATGTTAAGATGATCGCCCTTTCTCTTCATTCTATCCAAGACCATCTTTCCTGGAGTAAGGATATCAGTGTATACAATGGAGAGGAGCCCACAGAGAAGCTGCCTTTCCCCATCATTGATGACCATAAACGAGATCTTTCCATCAAGTTGGGCATGTTAGACCCAGATGAACTGGATGCACAGGGCATGCCTCTGACAGCTCGTGTGGTGTTTATTTTTGGCCCAGATAAGAAGTTGAAGCTGTCTATCCTCTACCCAGCAACTAATGGCAGGAACTTTGATGAGATCCTCAGAGTGATTGATTCCCTTCAGTTGACAGCAGTCAAGAAGGTTGCTACTCCTGTTGACTGGAAATGTGGGGATAGTGTCATGGTTGTTCCAACTGTCTCTGAAGAGGAGGCCAAAAACCTGTT
>CM053600.1:95202011-95218036 GCA_028646575.1 Pseudocheirus occidentalis
ACTTTCTTGCATCATTCTCATTTCTCTTTCCAATTTTTCCTCCACTTCTCTTATTTGGTTTTCAAAGTCCTTTCTAAGTAGGTCCATAGTTAGTAGGCATTCTTCCAGTGTCTTGGAAGCATTTGGCGAGGGAGTTCTGACTCTGTTGTCTTCCTCCCGCTCCATGCTTCGATCCTTTTTGTCCACAAAAAAGGATCCTAGAGTTTTATTGCTGTGCTTACTTTGCTTCCTTTTCCTCATGTTGGCCAGTCTATTAATTGCTTGGTTTTTTTTAGCTCTGAGGAACTCTGCTTCCTGGAGGGGTAAAGTTCTGTCCCAAATCGATGGGGCCTTCACAGCTGCCGGAGCTATTAATGGGGAGCTGCAGCCCCCTCCCCAGCTTTGGCTCACTGAAAACGCACCCCAGGACCACCACTCAAGACCACGATCCAGATCCAGGCCGCTCAATACAAGAGCTCTTGCCCCTGATCGATCGCCTCAGCCCCCATGCTATCTGCAGGCCGAGGACTCTGAAGCAGCCCAGTGGAGGCTGCTGCTGCTCTCAGCTGTTCCTGCTGCCACAGCCACCTCCCGCTGCCTCCTTGCCCTGGGACCAGTTTGGCTGGACCCGCTCTTCTACCCCCAATTTAGCAAAATTGTCTGACATTTCTCTTAGCCTTTTTTTCTTCTGGCCTGATAAATGTGGTAACTATGCCTCTAGTGCAGCCAATCTGCTCTTCTATAGACTCAGCTCTGCCTGATGCCCTGGGGCCAGGCCGGCCAGTTTCAGGCTGGGCCTTCCTGGCTCCCAGCCTGCCGCAAAGAACCCCACCTGCTGAGGTGCCTGCAGCAAATGATGTGTTTTCTGTATTTTGGAGAGTTTTGGAGCGCGAAAATATGTTTAGAGTCCCATTTTATGAGTTTGTAGGGTGGTTGTGTCGTAGCTGTGGTGCTTTGCTGCTTCTACGCCACCATCTTGGCTCTGCCCCCCTGTAATGTGCATGTGAAGGAACTCTATTAATGCCTTGGCTACTTGGGAAGAGTTAATACATCCTCCAGACCTATGACATGTGTTCAGACAAGGAAACAAAAGGAAAAAGAAAGATTCACAGTAACAGAAACTTGAGGTCCAGAATCTCAGGTCACCTGGACAAATACATACATTTTACTAGGTACTTCTCCTGAGAGGTGCTATTACAAAAATTGTCTTTGCCAGAGATGTGTCTCCACCTTCTACTGTGTTAGTTCAGATTCAATTCAGTGTTCTTAACTATTAGGATCCTTTCAGATCCCAACTCCATCATCTATCTTTGGTTAGTTATCTCTCTTACCTTTGTATTATTTGGAAATTTGATAACCATTACATCTACACTACTTTCTAAGTCAATGAAAAAAAAGGTTCAGTAGCATGGTGCCAAGTGGTGAAACTCTGCTGGAATCTCCCTGCCAAGTTGACATCCAACCATTAATGATTATATTTTGAATCCAATTATCCAACTAGTACAGGATCTAAAATCAGCAGTTCTCAACCTGTGGGTTGCAACCCCTTCAGGGGTCGCCTAAGACCATTGGAAAACACTTATTTCTGGTGGTCTTAGGAACCAAGACACTGCTCCTCTATCTGTCTCCAGGTCCACCCACATGCAGATACTCCCACATACAAGTATTAAAGGGTTGTGGCATTAGGAAGGTTGAGAACCACTGAAATAGTACTGAATTCTATAATCATTAAGCCCACATCTCCCCATTTCCCCCCAGAAGAATAGCATTATGCACTTGATCAAACACTTTGCTAAGATTTAGGTAAACTATATTTAGAATATTCCCCTGACCCACCAGTTAACTCTGATAAAAAGTACTAAGGTTAATCTGTCATGACATGTTCTGTGATCATCATTTTGTGATTATGGCCTGGTTAAGATGTTAACTAAAGAGGCCTCTTTAATGCTTCATTCTACAGTTTTACCAGGAATTAAAACCATGCCTATAGTTTATAAATGCTATTTCCTTCTGTTTTTTTTCAATGAGATAATATTATCTTTTCTTTAGTCCTTTGGGACTTCTTTCATTTTTCATGATCTTTCAGATATCACCAACTGTGGCTCAGCAGTCATTCACAGCATTTTTTAGTACTCAAGGATAAAGCTCATCTGAGCCTGAGGTGAATTGAATTAATCATGTTGCCCCCTTTGATCTCCTTACTTATATTGTATATTAACTCTCTATTAGCCACTTTTGATCTCTTTGAGAATTCAAACAAAATAGATATAAAATAAAAATCATGCAGCTTAAACTTTTTTTTCTGTTCTTAGCTGTCATCTTCCAATCCTCTTTTTAAACTTACCTCACATTGTTGCTGTGGGGATCCAATGAGGTATGTAAAAGTATTATGTGCTTTCAAATAAAAATTATTATGAATAACTAGGATAAGTCATTAAATTGAGACTCATTTCAGCTGTTTATAAAATTGGGGAAATAATAGCCAAACTACAATCAATCAGCCAATCAATCAGTAAACTACCATTAAGCACCTTCTGTTGTCCAGGCATAGTCCTAAGAGCTGGGAATGAAAAAAGAGGCGAAAGACAGTCCCTCCCCCTCAAAGAGCTTCCATTCTAATGGAGGAGACAATATGAAAACAACTACACACAAAACAAGCCGTATATCAGATTTATAGGAATTAATGGAAGGAAGGCACTGGAATTAACAGGGGTTTGGAAAACCTTCCTGTAGGAGGCAGAATTTTAGTTGGAAGTTAAAGGAAGCTAAAGGAGGAAAACAGAGCATGATAAGTAGCTAATATGAGACATACTGAGGTCTGGACCTGAAAGGTTTCTGATAGTTTAATATGTTGAATTGAACCTTGATTTACTGAAAGGGAAAGGGGAGGCATACTTCTGACCAAGAGCATTTATGCAATGGAAACTCTCAGAAGAAGCACTTAGTAAACTGTATATTTTAGTCCGGGTAGCCTGAGAGTCCTCGACCTGAAGTTTTTGTATTGTGGGTCTTTCTGTTTCCTTGTCTTACAGTAGTCAGCATACAGGAAGGAAAACATTCCAGTTATGGGAGATGGCCAGAGAAAATGCCCAGAGCTCAGAACTGGATTGTCTTGTTCAGGAACAGGTAGGAGGCCAATGTCGCTGAATCAAAGAATACGTGGGAGGGAATAAAATGAAAGAAGTTTGGAAAGGTAGGAAACAGATTATATGAAGGATTTGAATGTCAAGTGGAGCATTTTGTATTTGCACCTGGAGGCAATAGGAATCCACTGGAGCTTATTGAGGATGGAGGATGACATGATTAGATCTACATTTTAGGAAAATTGCTTTAGTGACTAGAGGATGGCTAGGAGTGAAAGAGAAACTTGAAACAGGCAAATTCATAGCAGGATATTGCAATAATCAAGGCCTGAGGTAATAAAGGCCTTCACTAGAGTGGTAGCAATGTTAGGAGAGAAGGAGGAGATTTTGAAGAGATTTTAGAAAGGTGAAATTGTCAGGCCTTAGCTTGGATATGGGGTGGAGACAAAGCAAGGAATCTGGGATAATTTCTAGGTCTTAAGTCCAAGGGTCTAGGAGAGCGAGTAATTGCCTCTACAATAATTGGAAAGATTGGGTGGGAGGAGGAATTGGTGGAAGGTTCTGTTTTTGATGTGTTGAGGATTTCTACAATTCTAGATCTCTGAAAAGCAATGGGAAATGCAAGATTAGAGGTCAGCTGAGAGATTAGGGCAAGAATGGTATATTTGATAATCGGAGGCACAGAGATGCTAATTAAATCTCTGGGAGCAGATGAGATCACCAAGTGAAATAGTATATAGAGAGAAGAGGGGACAGAACAAGTCCAAGGACATACCCCCGTTATGGTTAGAGGGAATGAGCTGAAGAAGGAGCCTGGAAAAGAGGCAGAGAAATAGTATTCAGAGAGGTAGGACGAAAACCAGGAAAGAGTGGCGTCCCACAAACTTTTAAAAAAAGAGAGTATCAAGGAGAGGGTGGTCAACAGGGTCAAAGGCTTCAGAAAGGTCAAGGAGAATGAAGATTGAGAAAAGGCCCTGGTACTTGGTAACTAAGAGACCATTGAAAACTTGGGAAAGAGCAGTTTCAATGGAATGAGAAACTTGCAAGATAAATTGTAAGGGTTTAAGAAGAGGATGAGAGGAAAGAAAGTAGTGGCACCTGTTGTAAACAGCCTTTTTTGAGGAGTTTAGCTACAAAGGACAAAAGAAATATAGGATGATTGCAGGAATGTAGGGATCAAGTGAGGGCTTTCTCCCCCCCCCCCAAATATGGGAGACATGGGGCATGTTTGTAGGCAGTAGGAAACATGACAGGGGGGTAATCTGTTGGAAAAGACTGGATAATATGGGATTCCTTGAGCAAGCAGAAGGGTTACCTTTGTTAAGAAGACTAGTGTTGTAAGGGAAGTGATGTGAATTTTCTATATAAATGCAGTTATTTATTATTATTATTATTATGAACATAATGTAATATAGTTTTTATGGTCAACTTGAAAAAAAAGTGGATTTTCCCCTTCTCCCTGTACTCTGCTGCTTGAGGAATTCTTCTTTTAAACCATCTTGTGTGTGTTGCTGATTCCCCACCTTACACAGTGGTATAAAGCCTAATTTTAAGGTCAAGCCTCACCTCCTTTTATGGAATGAAGCATAATGCAAAGTTTATATATTCCATTGTAAGCAAATAAAATCTTATTTTTAGGAGCTATGTTTAAGTTTCATTATTAGTTATACTTTTAGTTTACAAAACGTGGAGAGCAATGTTTTTAATGGGGTTTCTTTATCATAACAAAATATTGAAACAACAAAGGCTTTTCTTTTTCTAATTTGTGGTACTTTGAACAGTTGCTTCTGATTTGCAACTATAACACAAAGCATATTACTTGGATTGGCAGTGCAAATAAAAAAAGCACCCTTTAGATTTCCTTTACTCAGGGGACTGTAATGCATTCTTGGTGCCATCTACAATTGGCTCTGGAATCGCTAGATTTTATGTATTTTTTTTTTAATCTTTTGCCAAGAGGCAAACCAATATACAACCTTTCATGAGCCTGAATAAATGTGCATGACGTTGGGGCAAAAGGAAATAAGGCATTGTTTCCTTAGCAATGCAAAAATGGTCACTTATTTTATTTTACATAAAATAAGCTGCAGTAGTTGGGACTTATAAAACTATTGCCACTGAAAGTATTTGAGGCTGTTGACCCCTATAAGAATTTTACTGTTGCTCTTTGAAAAAGCATTTAAATTCGACTTTATAGAGCTTGGAACTGCATCAGAACCTTGCTGAAGGCACTTGGTCAATTTTCCAGATATAATATATCCTGACAATAATGTGCTTCATTTGTGCATTTATTCAATTAATTTAATAAACATTTAACATACTCTGTGCAGAGAACTGGGATAAGGTTTCTGGGGGAGGGAATTAATGGGAAGTGATTTTTAAAAATTATACAGTAGTCTCTACCCTCAAGCAGCTTACTGTCTAACAGACAGTTATGGAAATGGAAAATTAGAAGGAATATTTTTACATAATAAGGACTTAAGATGGGTATAAGGAAAGTGCTACCTGAGGTCAGGTGGAAGCATAACTTACTAGGGGCATGAGGAAAAAGCATAATAGAATTGGTTCTGGGCCATAAAGACTGTAAAGGTAGTCACTGAACTGTATCAGTATAATAGAATGGCAATAATACCAGTTAATTTAATTCACATTTTAATGCTTTCAATCAAACTATCAGATGGATCCAATACAGAACTCAGTAAAATAATAACAAAATTAATTTGGAGAAACAATGTATAAAATAGAGACAATAATACCACTTATGTCATAGGACTGTGATGCAGCTCACATGAGTTAACATGTAACTTTCATTATATATATAGTACATAAAATGTGATATTACATGTTATATGTGTGTATAGATATTATGCACTTTGTAAAACTTAAAATTCTATAAGAATGTTATTGTTTGGATTATTCTAAAATTAGATATAAAATCTCCTATTTGGCATTCAAAACTCTTTACAATCTGGCCCTTTCTTTCCTTTCCAATCTTCTTGCTGCCTCTATGTACTCTGTCACCCAGTGACACCAGCTTCCTTGCTTTTTTTCAAACGAGACGCTGAACACTCTGGGCATTTTCACGGGTTGTTCACCAAACTTGGAATTGTCTCACTTTCATTTTCTGCCTCCTGACTTCTGTGACTCCCTCAAGTCCTGGCTCAAATCTTACCCTCCACAGGAAGACTTTCCTGATCCCCCTTAGAGAAACCTTTCCTAAGCCTTAATTCTATTGTCTTCCACTTTATTGATTATCACCAGTTCATCTTTTCATTATCCTATTTGTATATAGTCTTCACCATTAGACTGTGAGCTCCTTGATAAAAGGAACTGTCTTCTTTGGGTTTTTCTTGAAACTCCAGTGCTTAGCCAAGTGGGTTATCAATAAATGCTTATTAATTGGCGAATAATAACAAATCAAAAGGGAAATGATAAAAAGTTAGCAATAAAGGGGTCTAAGTGTTCTAGATTTTAAACTGGATTATAAAACAACAATCATCAAAATAATTTGGAATTTATTAAAAAATAAGAGTAGCATGTCCAGAGTTAAGCCAAGATGGCAGAGAAGGACGCTTCAGCAGAACTTACACAACACTTCCCTCCAAACAGTTTTTTAAAAAAGCCTCAGATCAATGCTGGAGTGACAAAAGGTCAGAGTGAAACAACCTTCAAGCTGAAGACAACTTAAGAGGTTGGAAGGAGAGATCTGTGACATAGGAATGTTGGCTGACCCAGGGTTCACATGGTTGAAACACCAGTGATGGGACTAGCTGGAAGTGACAGAAGCAGCAAGTAGCTTCCAGAGCTCTCAAGCCAGAGACAGTAAAGGGACCTGGCAACTGGTCAGACAAAGATTACAGGGCACTTCTGTGCTAATACTGCACAGTGTTTGGCACTCCATTGTTTTGGCAACTCCATTGCCAAACTCCACTTCTGGGTCACAGTTCAAGGGCAGAACATTCAGTCAAGAGGATGCAATATCAACTATAACCCCAGAGGATCAGGGGTCATTCCTGGGTAAGGACCAAGGTTCTTATCAGGAAAGGAGTAACCAGGTCTCTCTCCAGATCATGACACCTTACAATTATTGAAAACTTTTAAACCCCTAGCTCTAAAATCAGCGGTCCAAAAAACCAAAAACCAAAACAAACAAACAAACAAACAAACAAACACAAAAAACCTTGAAGCTTGGGAAAGTATGACCTAATGCAGAAAAGCAAAAATATAAAATGTACTCTTTTCATACCATAATACAATAAAATTACATTTAATAAAGGTCTGTGAAAGCAGAGATTAGAATTTTATTGGGAACTAAATAATCTAATCCTTAAGAATGAGTGGGTCAAAAAACAAATCGCAGAAACAAACAATAATTTCTTTAAAGAGAACGACAACATTGAGACAATGTGCCAAAATCTGTGGGATGCAACCAAAGCAGTACATAATGGAAAAATTGATATATCTGAACATGTATTTCAATAAAAGTGAAAAGAGTAGATCAATGAATTAGACACGACTTCTTTTTTTAAAAACAGGAAATGAACAAAGTAAAAAGTCTCAATTAAACATCGAAATGAAAATCCTGAAAATAAAAGAAGAGATTAATAAAATTGAAAGTAAAAAGTAGAACCATTGAATTAATAAATAAAACTAAGAGTGGGTTTTATAAAAAAATCAAGTAAACAACTGCTTAAGTTGATTTTAAAAAGAATACTAAATTGTCAGTAACAAAAATGAAAGTAGTGAATTCATTACCAATGAAGATGAAATTAAAGACATTATTAGAAGCTATTCTTTTTTCAAATTATATGGTGGTAAAACTGCCAAGTTAAGTAAAATATATATTTACAAAATATATATAAACTGCCTATATTAACAGAAGAAGAAAAATTTAAATAGGCCATCTTAGAAAAAGACATTAAATAGGCCATCAATGAGTTCCCTAAGGAAAAAAAAAATCCCCCAAAGCAGATGGATTTACAAGTGAATTTTACCAAAAATTTAAGGATCAAATGTTCCCAATACTATATAAACTAATTTTTAAAAAATTGGTAAAGAAGGAATACTAACAAATACCTTTCATGACACAAATATGATTTTGATACCTAAACCAGGGAGAGCTAAAACAGAGAAAGAAAATGTAAACCAATTTTCTTAATGAATATCAATACAGAAATTTTAAATAAAATACTATCAATGAGATTACAACAATATATCACAAAGATCACATATTAAAACCAAATGGGATTTATGCCAGGAATGTAAGACTTGTTCAGTGTTAGGTAAACTATCAGTATAAATGGCCATATCAATTGCAAAAATAAAAATTATATAATTATATCAGGAGATGCAGAAGAAGCTTTTGACAAAATATATCATCCATTTCTATTGAAAAAAAACCAGCAACACCAGAATGCATAGAAATAAATGTAACCTTTATTAAAACTATAAGTAGTACCTTGGTAAAACTTAGAGAAAACATTATTAGTAATGAAGATAAACTTGAAGCTTATGAAAAGAATTGCAAAATACTTTTCACACAAATAAAGACAGACCTATACTACTGGATAAATATTAATTGCTCATGGATAGGTCAAGCCAATGCAATAAAAAAGATAATTCTACATAAATTAATTTTCTTTTTCAGTACCAAACTAATAAAAATACATTATTTTATAGAGGTAGAAAAATCATAGCAAAATTCATCTGAAAGAACAAAAGGTCAAGAATATTAAGGGGATCAATGAAAAAAAATTGCAAAGGAAGGCAACTTAGTACCAGGGTAAAGCCAAGATGATAGAGTAAAAACAGGAACTTGCTGAGCTCCCACTCCAACCACCTCCAATACCTGTAAAAAAAAATTGACTCTACACAGTTTTTAGAGCTACAGAACACACAAAGTGACAGAGAGAATTAAATATTCTACTGAAGGCAGCCTGGCAGGCCGACAGGAAGGGTCTATCACACCAGATTGGCAGCTGAGCACAGTCCCATGTGAACCATGCTGGCCCAGACTCACGCCCCAGATTGGCCAGAGAAGACTTCAGGAGAGTGAAGTTCTGGTTATGCTCAGATCACTTTGTGTCAGTTGACTAGCAGCTGTGGCAGTTTCCAGATGTCTCAACCCATAACTGCCAAAGAGAAAGTAAAAGGTCAGTAGGGAATTCTGTTGGAACTGGGCGAAGAGTGCAATGCAATCTGCCCCCAGAGCGAGAGGTGGCAGAGGCACAGTGGCCTCCAGAGCTCCAGGCCTACAGATCACAGGGGGACAAAGAGACCATTCAGAGGGTAATCACTCTTGCTTTGACCTGCTTGGATATGGGTTGCAGTCTTGGGTCTTGGCCCTGGGATGAGTATGCTAGAGCTTGTGGTGGCTGTAGGGAGGGCACCCTCCTCATAGTTCTGACAACTGCAAAACCCCCAGTGATTTGGGACATAGCTCTCTCCACTCTGGAAATAGAGTTCTTCTACCATGGCAAAGAGCACAAAAGTCAAGTAATTGATTGGCAAGATGAGCAAGCAGAGGAAGCACAGTCAGACCATAGAATCCTTTTCGGGGGACAAAAAGGATCAAAACATGGAACCAGAAGAAGTCAACAAAGCAGTACCAGATTTCAACTAAGCAGTAATCATCAAAACAATCTGGTATTGGCTAGGAATTGATAGATAAGTGGAACAAATTAGGTGCACAATACACAGTAGTAAATTAAATTAAATCTAGTGTTAGACCCAGAGACTACAGTTTTAGGGTTAAAAACTCATCATTTGACAAAAATTGATGGGAAAAGAAGTTTAGAATACACTAGACATAGAATAACATTTGACACCATATATCCAAGAAAAAATCAAAATAGATAAATGATTTAGACATAAAGGGTTATATCATAAGTAAATTAGGGGAGCATGGGAAAATGTTTGTTTGTTTGTTTTCTTGTTTTTTTTTTTTTTTGAGAGCAATTGGGGTTAAGTGACTTGCCCAAGGACACACGGCTAGTTTTTGTGTTAAGTGTCTGTGGCCGGATTTGAACTCAGGTCCTCCTGACTCCAGGGCCGGTGCTCTGTTCACTGCGCCACCTAGCCGCCCCGAGCATGGGAAAATGTACCTGTCTTATCTACAGATAAGGAAAGAGTTTATGGCCAGAGATAAAGATGATCACAGAAAGTGAGATGTATAATTTTGATTACATGAAATCAAGCAGTTTCTACAGAAAAAAACAAAAAAACAAAACCCCAAGAACTAATCCAGCCAAAATTAAAAGTAAAACAGGAGATTGTGGAAAAAATTCCAGTACAGTGAGTTTGTTTGGCAATGTTCTCATCTCTTAAATATATGGAAAAATGAGCCAAATTAAAATCTCTCTCTCCCTTCCTCCCTCCCTCTCTCTCACTCCCTCTTTCCCTCCCTCTCTCACACACTCTCTCTCTCTCTCTCTCTCTTTCTCTCTCTCTCCACACACACAAACACACACACACACACACAAACACAAACACAAACACACACACGAACCTTTCCCCAATTGAGAAATAATTAAAGGACATATTCTGGAGTTTTCAGAAATAGAAATCAAAGCTATCAAATAATCATATTAAAAAATGGTCTAAATCACTACTGATTACAGAAGTGCAAATTAAAGCAACTCTGAAATCCCACCTCATACCTATTAAATTGGCTAATAGGACAGAAAGAAATAAATGGCTGAGGGGAAGTGGAAATGCTTGGACTCTAATGAATTGTTAATGGAGTTGTGAACTAGTCCAACTATGCTGGAAAACAATTTGGAATTATACCCAAAGGCCTATTAAACTTTGTATAACCTTTGACCCAAGGAAACCACTATTTCATTTGTATCCCAAGGAGATCAGAGGAAAGGGAAGAGGAACTGTTTGTACCAAAATATTTATAGCAGCTCTTTTGGTGGTGGCAAAAAAATTGGAAATCCAGAGAATTCCCATCAAATGGAGAATGGCTGACCAAATTGTGGTATACGATTGTGATAAAATACTATTTTTCTATTATAAGAAATTAAGAGCAGGATTGTTTCAGAAAAATCTGGGCAGACTTGTCAACTGACACAAAGTGATCTGAGCATAACCATGAAAATATTATACACAGTGCTAGCAATATTATAAAGATGATCAATTGTGAAAGACTGCTTCTCTAATCAAGTCCAGTGGTCCAAGACAATTATATTGACCTTGGCAAATATCAACGTAAATGAATATGTCTTTAAATAAAAGAAGAAAAAAAGGAAAATTTTATTTAGCGTCATGTATCTCATCTCATTTCTATACATCTTGGGGTTTTTCAAAGTGTATTTTAAATTTAATTTGGTAATTCCAACACTGCTCATCTGTCTCTCTTTCCTAAGTTCCTTCTGCTTCATCTTCTGGGTGTATATGTTTTAAATTTCAATTTCATTTCTCTCACTCACCACTTCCCAACTTCCCATCACCACCCCAAAATAAACACCTTTCATTGCTAACAAATATCAAAAGTAAAGCTAAACAAATTTGTGAATTGATTGGGTCTGAAAATCGATGTCTCATTCTGCACATCTAGTCTATCACCAATTTGCCAGGAAGTGGGAAGCATGATTCATTATCAGTCTTCTGGTGTCCTGATTGATTGTTGCATATAGTTTTAGTTTCTTAAAGTTGTTTTCCTTTTCAATATTACACTTATTTAATAAATTGCTCTCCTGGTTCTATTCAGTTCTTTTTGTTTTCAAAACAAGTAGTACTTCCCTCCCTTACCCCCCCACCCCCTCTTACCCCCCAGTCACCCCACAAGGAATCCTCCTAGGCATGGTTGAAACAATATTATCTACCAGAGACCTTTTCCATGGTGCTAAGATGGCTTTTCCTGAAACTCATCCCTTGCAGGTTAGAAGGAAAGGCTTTAAAGCTGTCCTTGAGATATAACTCTTAAGAGTCTAAGACCTGCGGGTGGCTAGGTGGCTAGGTGGCGCAGTCAATAGAGCACCAGCCCTGGAGTCAGTAGGACCTGAGTTCAAATCCGGCCTCAGACACTTAACACAAAAACTAGCTGTGTGACCTTGGGCAAGTCACTTAACCCCAACTGCCCTCCAAAAAGCAAAAAAAAAAAAAAAGAGTCTAAGACCTGGGCTTTCTTGTTACCTAAGATTATAAAAGCCCCCCCTATGTATGTGCAGTTTAAACTTCTTGATATTCCAAGTTCTCCAGCCTTAATCAAACCACAATTGTTTTTCTCAAGTTCTTATATGGAAGTATTCTTGATAAGATATTCTTTCTATGCTATGGCTGGGTAAACTTCCTTTAATTGACTGTTGAATGACCTATGACTGTCTCATTTCATTCTTACATCGGACTTACACCATCAGAAGACACAAGGGAGTCAGAATTATTTTACAATGGATGTCTCTAAATCTGTGCCTTCATCATTTCTTTTCTTTCTTTTTTTCCTCATTAATATGATACTCAATGTTTATTAGTTTTTGTTGAGTACAAGGTAAAAAAGTTACTGACACTGTTGGAAAACACACAGGTGATTCAGATAGTAAAAATAAACAAACAATAACAGTGTGGTTACTTTTACTTCTTTTTGGTGTTTTGCTTTTGTTTTCCTTTAAACATACATACATGCGCCCACACTCTCTCTCTCTCTCTCTCACACACACACACACACACACACACACACACACACACACACACACACACAAACACGCACCACTACTTTTACATTTAAACAACCAGTGCAATCTAAGGGAAAAGTGGGAGAGGGAATGTGAAGAGGACAGGGAAAGGGGAAATGAAATCTGATGACACTTCAGAAGAAAAGGGGTAGCAAGAAGAGTGCCACAACTCATGCAGCAGGCCCAGTGCTGGTTTTTCTGGGATTATTTACATGCTATTTCTTCATGAATTTCTGAGCCAGGTTACAGATGATCATGTCATGAGCAACCTAGAAATTTCCTGAGTGCTCTGAGGATTCCAGTATAGTTGTCATGGATAAAAGCTGGTCCACCAGTGGCCTGGGTCTGATTTGAATGGCGGAGGATCATTTCCCCAGACTACTCTGCATTTCCATAGGAGATGTTGCTGGAAATGGAACCTTCAGTAAAAGTCATAGGTTGTTATGAGTGAACCAATGGACAGGATTGCTGCCATATTGGTTGTTCTTCTCATGATGATGTAAACCTTAGTGGTGGGTCTCGAACAGCCCCTGTCAGGCAGTGGATTGTAGTGGACAATCGTGGGAGACCTGGCTTGGGAGAAGGGAGCTTGAGGCCACAGAGCCCATCTGTAAAGGAGATCATTGGAGGATACTCCATAGCAATGAAAATGCCAGAGTTCTTTGGGTTTGACCCCCTTCATTATATCTTATGGCACAAAAAGTATTCCATTATATTCAATGCCATTGTTTGTTCAACCATTCTCAAATAATGAGTGCCCGCTTTGTGGTTCATTACTACAACAATAAATTTTTCATGTAAATATTTTTTGTGCATATGAGACATGTTTCTCAGACACCAACTGAATTCTTTTTTCAGGTGCCATTATTATTGTAATTTTATTGCATTGAGGCCAGTAAAATAAACATTTAGCACTTCTGGATTTCTGTTTTCTTTTATAAAGTTTTCATTGTCTGGAGCATGCTGAACTTCTGCAAAGGCAATAGAAGTACTTGAAAACTCTTTCTGTTCCTATTAAATAATCACAAATCTGTCATATCAAGCTAAAAAAAATAAGTTCTTAATTTATTCCTTGTTTATCTTTTTTTGGTAGATTTGTGGTCCCAAACTCTAATGGTTTTGCTGTCTATTTTCACTTCTAGTTCATTTAGTTTTTCTTTTAAGTTCTGAGATACTGTACCATCATTGATATTTTTCATTGCCTATATTAGTTTAAACATATGGTGGGTTGGTGGGTTGTCTGTTTATTTGTTTTAACCTGGTCTCGTTTTTATGGTTTCCTTGTATGCTTTTCTTACTTTTTTTTTTTTTAGTATGCCTGGAGCAAAGTAAATTCTACATAATCTCCTCATCTTAAATTGGCCTGAAACTGTATGCTTCCAGAGTGTTTCTTATGAACAGTTTATTATTGGATTCTTCTTTGCAATCTATTCTGCTGTCTTCCTCCATTTTATGCATAGTTTCACTCTGTTTTTATAATAGTTATGATTGCTAATTGTGTATTTTCTCCTTTACACACTTTTATACTTTTTTCTGCCTTTTTCCCAGTCCTCTACATAACAAAGAAGAAAATGGTAGTGAATGTTAAAGAACGCAATCTATATAGGTAATTGATATTGAAATACAATGCTTCCACTCCACTGACCCACCTCCTTGGCTAAACTCTGAACGCAAGTTTTAAAACCTTTCCCTACCTTTGTGATTTACCATCCAAAGGTGAGGTTTGTTTTCATTTTAACTATTATTCCCCTGACTTCCTTTGACTTTCCCCTTTCTGGATCACTCTTTCTTCTGCCTATCCCTGATTATTTCCCATATGAACACATACACACACACACACATATACATGCAAATATATTCAGCTGTCCTTTGTCCAGTGGAAATAAAAATGAGATTCAGGGGATGCTTACTTCTTTAACTCCATGTCTCCATTTTTTCATAGTCTTCTTGAGTACTCCATTTATATAAATTTTATCTAATTTGTTTCTTAATATGTTCGTTTTTCCCCTTCCTTTTTTTGGTCTCACAATAAATTGACCAAAAGCAACAGCAACAACAAATCTTCACTGTTCTACTATTAAATTTTCTGTTATCTTTGGGCACATTAAAGTTCTCAAAGTACTTGTTGTATCTTCTTCCCTATTATAAGCGCTTCATTAGAATTTACTTCTATAAGCTCAAATGTTTCTGTTAACTTTCATGCATGCACTTTGGAGTTCCTGCTCAGTTCTAATCTATTTAAAATATTTGAAAATTCTGTATTCCAATAGATTTTCATTTCCTCTTCTGTATTATAATACTTAGTATATGTTTTCTTAGTTGTAAGTCTTTATCTTTTGCCTTTGGAATATTTTATTTCAAGTTTCCTTCTGTTACAATAGTAGTTGCCAAGGCAACTATCTATAAGCCTGACAGTGGATCCTTGGTGTTTGAACTCTTTCTTTCTGGATGCTTGCCATTTTTTTTTTCACTTCAGCATGGAAACTCTGGTTTTTAGTGGAAGATTATACTTGTTTTCATTTTTGAGTTTCTTTTATGAAGTTTTTAGTGTATCTTTTCTACTTTTTGTTTTGCCGTCTGGTTATTATACATCTAGGCAGTTTTCTTTTATTATTTCCTGATTTTCACGTGTCTGCTTGGTCATAGTTTTCAAGGAGTCTAAGCCCTCTTAAATTATCTTTCCTTGCCTTTTTTTCTAGGTCGATTGTTTTTGATAGCATATACTTTATGTTTTCATCTATGTTTTTCTGTCTTTTGACTTTGTTTTAATTTTTCTTATTGTCTCTTGGATTTTTTGAGTACTGATTAGTCCATTCAAAGTTTCAATGAGTTTCTAACTTGGGTAATATTTTCCACTTTTTTCCCAAACGATGTCATCCTTCCAATTTTTTCCCTTAAAAATAAAATTTGAGGGCTTCTGAGGGTAGAGTCCAGATGGTAAGCAGAGAAAATGCTCAACAGAGATTATCCCAAAATTCTCCTTTAAATAACTTTAAAATAACCACTCAAATAAAATTCTAGAATTACAGAGTGAAAAAAAGGTCAGAATGAGAAATACTTCTATCTCAAGACAATATGGGAAGTTAGAAAGATGGAGACATGCCCAGAACCCATATGGATAAAACAGGAGTGGCGAAACTGGGTGGTGGTGACAGAAACAGCAGCATCTTTGGGAGTTCTCAAGCCAGAGATGATCACACCACCTTGGAAGCACAAGAATCTCCCTAAATTCCAGAAATAGAAGTGTGAAAATGTCTGAAGATTGAGACAGTGCCTATCCATTCCCCTA
>CM053600.1:95218536-95246801 GCA_028646575.1 Pseudocheirus occidentalis
GGTTTATGTACCTGCTTACCCATCCTTATTTCCAGTTTTTCTCACATCATTCTACAAGTTATATATAATGTCCAACTGCGTGATTCTGCTCTGTATGAAATGGTTTTGCTATAAACAGACTATGGAATACATCCCTGTCTCTCTCCCTCTTTCTTGTTCAGCTAGAAGCTCTCTCTCTCTCTCTCCTTTTATTTCACTCCGCTGGTAGCTAGGCCCAGACTTGCTAGCCACAGCAATAAGTTCCTTATGATTTCTTTGCCATGTTTACCTTCTTATGCTTCTTGTATTTGAATGTCAAATTTTCTATTGAGTTCTGCTTTTTTTTCAGCAAGAATGCTTGAAAGTCCTCTATTTCCTTGAATGACAATATTTTCCACTGAAACATTATACTCAGTTTTGCTGGGGAGGTGATTCTTGGTTTTAATCTTAACTCCCTTGATTTCCAGAATATCATATTCCAGGCCCTTTGATCCCTTAATGTAGAAACTGCTAGATCCTGGGTTATCCTGATTGTATTTCCATGGTATCCAAATTGTTTCTTTTTGGCAGCTTGTAATATTTTCTCCTTGATTTGGAAACTCCAGAACCTGGCTATAACATTCCTAGGAAGTTTTTTTGGGATCTTTTTCAAGAGGTGATCAGTAAATTCTTTAAAGTTCTATTTTGCCCTTTGGTTCTGAAATGTCAGGGCAGTTTTCCTGTGATGAGCCCTTTCCTTCCACCTGCTGGGCTGCTGTCAGTGGGAACTTTGTTACCCTGTCGTTTTGTGGGTTCTGAAGCTCTAAGATTTGCATAGAGTCATATTTTATAGGTAT
The DNA here is from genome assembly GCA_028646575.1 of Pseudocheirus occidentalis. Lineage (NCBI taxonomy): Eukaryota > Metazoa > Chordata > Mammalia > Diprotodontia > Pseudocheiridae > Pseudocheirus > Pseudocheirus occidentalis. The sequence goes on from CM053600.1 coordinate 95,219,352, forward strand.
TTGAGGTGATTATGGGGGGAGCTTGAAGAGTTCTCCTGTTTCTCTGCCTCCGTCTTGACTCCTCCTAAGATAGCCTTTCTTAAAATGATAATTAGTATCTATTCAAAACTAAGAGGAAGCATTATCAGTAATTGAGATAAACATGAAGACTTCCCAGTCAGATTAGGAGTGAAGCAAGGATTTCTATTATCATTATTATTATTCAATATTGCATTAGAAAAGCCAGTATAGCAGTGAGAAGAGAAAGAAATTGAAGGAATAAAAATGGGCAATGAAGAAAAACTGTTTGCTGATGAAAAATACCAAAAACAATCAGCTAGAGAATCAACTAAACCTAGGTGAAATAATTAGCCACAATAGAGAAGTTGCTGGATATAAAACAAAACTATATAAATAATCAGCATATCTTTGTATTGCCAACAAAACCCAGCATGAAGAAATAGAAAGATAAATTCCATTTAAAATAATGGCAAACAATATAAAATACTTGGGAGTGCACCTTGTCAAGACAAACCAAGGGATTATATAAACACAATTACAAAACACTTCTCACACAAATAAAAACAGATTAAACAATTGGGGAAATATTAATTGCTAATTGGTTGGCCAAATCAGTATAATAGAAATGATGATTTAATTTCCTTATTCAATGTCAAACCAATCAAAGTATCAAAAATTATGTGGCTAGAAAACATTGTGACAAAATTCATCTGAGGGGAAAAAAGGTCAAGAATATCAAGGGACTCAATGAAAAAAAAATCTGAAGAAAGGTGATCTAGCAGTTCCAGATTTCAAACTAAATTGCAAAATGGTAATCATCAAAGCAATCTTTTATTGGTTAAGAAATAGAATGATAGATCAGTGGAAGAGATTAAGAACATAATATACAGTATGACCAAAGTAAGTTTTTTGGACATAAACTCACTCTTTGACAAAAAATTACTGGGAAAACTTGAAAGCAGTTTGACAGAAACTAGGCATAGACCAGCATCGTATACCATATGCCCAGATAAGTTCAAAATGGATAAATGACATACACATAAAGTGTGATAGCATAAGTAAATTAGATGAACATGGAAAACCGTACCTGTTAGATCTATGAATAATGGAAGAGTTTGTGACCAAATAAAAGCATTATGGGAAATAAAATAAATAATTTTGTTTACATGAATTTTAAGAATGTTATGCACAAACAAAACTAACAGTCAAAATTATAAGTAAGAAACTGGGAAAAATTAATAGCAAGTGTTTCTGATACTGTTCAGTCATTTCAGACATGTCTGACTCTTTGTGAACTCATTTGATATTTTGTTGGCAAAGATTCTGAAGTGATTTGCCATTTCCTTCTCTAGCTCATTTTACAGATGAGAAAACTGAGGCAAAACAGATAAAGTAACTTGCCCAGGGTCACATAGCTTATAAGTGTCTGAGGCTGAATTTGAACTTAGGTCTTTTTGACTACAGGCATGGCATTCTGTTGACTGAGTCATCTAATTTCCCTTTCTCTCATAAAGGTCTCTTTTCTGAAATATATTTGGAGTTGAGCCAAATTTATTTTTAAAAATTTAACTATTCCCCAGTTGATAAATGGTCAAATTATATGAAAAGGCAGTTTTCAGAAGAAAAAATCAAAGTTATCAAACATCACATAAATAACTGGTTGTTGTCTGTCATGCTTAAAGGGGACCAAAATCACATTACCGTATTGGGGTCAAGGTACAGTGTATTTGACCATGGCTGATCAGACCAATTCAAGCTTGGAAGGCTCTACCACAGGTCAGGCACAAATATCCATATGGATATTTGGAGTGTAGAGGTCTCTAACTTTGTGCATCACAATTTATTTATTTTTTTTGAGAGTACAACACCTTCTTTGATGTGAGCATGTCATGCTGGGTAGTCCTGTGCTAGTGTCTCTCATGTCTCACAATCATTTCCAAAGTTCTTCAGAGAGACCTTGAGACCCTATATCACTTCTGATGTCTTTGTGAGTGCTTCCTTCTGTTAGTTTGCCTTTTAGGCAAACCTACATTTGACATTTGAACAACGTAGCCTTTCCATTGGAGTTTCACTCTTTGCAGTAGAGTTTGAATGCTTGGCAGTTTAGATCAAGAGGGAACCTCAGTGTCTAGTACCTTATCTTGCTAGGTGATCTTCAGAATCTTCCTAAGACAATTCAATGGAAGCGATTCAGTTTCCTGTTATGACACTGATATTTTGTCCAGGTCACAAGCATGCAGCAATGAGGTCAACACAATGGTTCTGTAGGCCTTGAGTTTGGTTGGCAACCTAATCCCTTTCCTCTCCCACACTTTCCTTTGGAGTCTCCCAAACATTCAGTTAACTCTGGCAATGTATGTGTCAAGCTCCTCATCTATGTGCATACCCCTGAAAAGTATATTGCCAAGGTAAATGAACTTATTCACAACATTCAAAATTTCTCCATTTGCTGTCATGGCTGGCTCATTATACTGGGGGAAATCTTTACATAGTTGAGGTAGGCACGCCTCTAACTCACTAACAGGTTTGAGACTAGTCATTTACCCTCAACCTACATTAGCCAATCTGCTGAAATAATTTACTGGGTGTGGCCACTGCTCATGCTACAGTGTCTTGGAGGTACAAGTGAGAGTTGGGTGGCAGGTGGACAACAAAGGTGGAAAGCAGACCTGAAAAGAGAGTGCAACTCTCACACTAGAGATATTAGTCTTCCCTGAACACCTGTACAACCCCAATATAAATTCCTAGTAATTAGAAGAAATACAAATTAAACACCTCTGAGATAATGCCTCATACCTATCAGATTGGCTAACTCAACAGGAAAGGAAAATGATAAATGCTAAAGGGGATGTGGAAAAAGTGTGACACTAATGTAGTGTTGGTAGAGTTCTGAATTAGTCTAACCATTCTGGAAAACAATTTGGATGCTCCAAAGCCTGTAAAAAATTACATCCCTTTTGACTCAGCAATACCACACTAGGTGTGTATTCCAAAACGATTGAAGAAAAATTTTTAAAAAGACCTATTTGTATAAAAAATATTTATACCAACTGTTTTTGTGGTGGTACAAAATTGGAATTTAGGCAGATACTCATCAATTAGGGAATAAGCGAATTGTTTTTTTTTCCTTTTGTAGCATGGCTGATATGGAAATGTTTTACATGACTTCACATGGATAACTGATATCAAATTGCTTGCCTTCTCAAGGAGAAGGGAAGGCCAGAAGGGAGCAATGTATTTACAACTTCAATTAAAAAAAAGATATTTAAAATTTTTTACATGAATTTCAAAATCTATTTTATTTTATTTAATTAAATGTTTTGAATTGTCCCTTTCTCTTGTTATGGCTCTTCGTAGTGTACCGGACTCCTTTGTGCTACTCAGGAGATCCCAGTGTTAAATTTTCATTGCAAGCCATTTATCCCACAGAAAGTAGCAAATACTCCAAATCAGAGTGTCAATCTATTATTTAAAAAAATTTTTATAGACTTAAGAAAGTGATGGAGAAAACATCAATAATGGAGATCAAGCCTAAAAATATGTCTATGCATATATGTGTATATGTGTGTATATATATGTATGTATGTGTGTATGTATATATTTGTATATATGTGTGTATGTGTATGTATGTATGTGTTTGTGTATGTATAAAACATTTTTTTTTCCTGGAGAGCCAGTCATTACATATTTACCAGAATACCCCTACGCTTACTGTTTCAAAGAGTGCACAGGCAGGCCATTTCTTTTTGTGTAGTTACCTATGGAGTCAGGTTTTGCCCCCCATTCTCTTCTTCCAGACCAGGATCAGGATCTGCTACATGGCCACCCAATTAAAGAGTTCATTCACTTGCTGGGAGTTATAGAAAACTTCAGATTGCTCAACAAAAAACAAATACCCTGACAGAGAACAGAAAAAAAAAAAGAGTGAAGATTAATGAGCTTCTGTGACTTTAGGAAGAGTGACAAGTGCCACCTGCTGGTAGCCGTGGAGATCTGTAGGAAAAATGGTGGTGGGTGTTCTATACATAACACCTACCTATGCTGCCTGGTCTCTAGGGAAATGTTATTCATTGACAAGCAGCAGCGGTTTTCATGAGCTATGACACATGCTCTATTTATTTTCTTAAGAAAAGTTTCTTCTCTGAGCTTTGCTTGCAAGGGCATCGGTGACAATATCTTACCTGATGTTATATGATAATGATCCCCAAATTTTCTGAGAGAGGACAAAAAGTATGAGACGTTAGCAATCTCCCTAAATGTTACCTATACCTTTTAAGGAATATGATAGTCTCTAATATAAAAGATACATAAGTAAAATATTGCGGGCAATTTTGAGTGGATGACATCCCTGAATGGTTCCCTGAGAGGTAGGGACAAAGAGGTAACAATTACAATAGAATTGAGACTTATTTTAAAGATTCAGACTGGCCAAGGGGAGATCCCAATTTTGGAGCAAATGCCTATCAGGGAATATTTATTAAATAGTGTAAGGAGGTCTTTGTTTATATACCACTAAAGGGAGTAGTGCTGTGCAAGAGACAGCTGCTCAGGAAACTAGCCAATTGGGGAAGGAAGGGTACAAAAGCAACATGGTAGACTGCCAAGTTGAAGATCAGGAACTGCCTACATGTTATTCTGTCCAGGACAACAGAGGCCTTGGACCAGCTCTGTGTATCATTGATAACAAAGCCAAATCCTATTATCCCAGGGACATTTTTTCTTGGTTGTCTCCCTCTATTTTTATCTTAATTGCTTGGTCTGTTTTGTTTCATTTGAAAGGCCACCTTTTCTTCTTTCTTTAATCTGTATAATACTTCACTAACTCTGACTTACCTTTATAAAATATGGACAAAATACGGAATAATAGAGTTGTTCAGTCATAGAAAAACAGGAACCATGAAAAGCAATACTAGATTCCCAGAATCATTCTGCACCAGCAATTAATTAGTAAATCTAATTCCAAGGCTTGAACTGAAATGGCCTTGCTAAGAACATGAGCACACAGATATAAGATATGTTCATTTCAAACACACTAAAAATATGAGCAAAACAATTGCAAAATATAAAGTAGAAAGATTCAGCTCTAACCCTGTATTTCTCTTTTTTTTTTTTTTTTTTGCTTTTTGGAGGGCAGTTGGGGTTAAGTGACTTGCCCAAGGTCACACGGCTAGTTTTTCTTGGGTTAAGTGTCTGAGGCCGGATTTGAACTCAGGTACTCCTGACTCCAGGGCCGGTGCTCTATTCACTGCGCCACCTAGCCACCCCTCTAACCCTGTATTTCTAATTCAATTTTTTTTTGTCAAATAAATCATAGCTATTCATGTTATGTGACCTGATGATTTGTGATCTTGATTATGTAACACTATAAATTTATAGCCAACATTTAATGAAGAACAGTTGGAGTGAGTGGATAGACAGCATAGTGAAAGATAACTTGTAATTTTCTTTTAGATACTTACCTTGGCATCTGCGTATTTTGTTGGTTAATTTATTCATCCATACAAAAATCTTGAGTATTGCCTGTGTTCTAGCCACAGAGAGATATACTAAGATCATGGTATAGTGAGAAGAATACTGAATCAATGGTCAGCAGATCTAGGCAAAATATCAGCTTATAATACCCAATTTCAAATCCTTGCTATTACATTTAATAGTTTTAGCACATTGGACAAATAATTCCCGTATTTGTGGCTATTTCCATATCTGTAATTTGGGGGGGGGTGGTATTACTAGGAAGAGTATGGAGATAATAATGGAAAATAGAGCTAATAACACTTAAGTTGCCTCTGTCCCTGGTAGCTCTGGAGATCAAATGAGATAATGTACCTAAAGCACTTTGTAAAACTTAAGAGTTCTTTATAAGTATAAACTATATACTCTTGCTCTTAAGGAGTTTATAATGTATTAGGGGAACAGAAGACATTCTAAAATAGCAAAAAATAATAAAATATTATTAAATTCCATTAATAGTGCAAAACAAAATTCCTCTGAAAATTAAGTCAAGGAAGACATCATTTTGAGCTGGAGGGATCAAGGAAATCTTCATGGAGGAGGTACCATTTGGAATGTGCCAACTTTCAGTAAGTGACTCTAAGAGAGGCAGGGAGAAAGTTTCCCTAGCCTTGGAGTGACTCTGCCTCCCCTATCTTTCAAAATACCCCCACTTAATAACTGAGGCAAGATCTGAATTCAGGTCTTCCATACTCCAAGTCCAACACTATCCATTAAACCACCTGCTTCTAAATATGTCTTTATGTGAATTAATATACAAATTAATTTGTGGGGAAATTTTATTTTATTATAGGGTGTGCTTTTGTTCATCAGAAAATTAGTGGTTTCACATAATGGCAAGAAAGTGTCTCAGACTTTTTTTTAATGTTAGCATGTAACCATAAGTGGTAATGACCATTTTCTACTCAAGGAAAACAGTCCCTAAATCAGACAACATTGTTAGAATAATTTATTTAGAAATCTAAACCCAGTAAACTCGTTAGGTTAGTAATATGTGTACCATTTTTATCCTTTTCTCTATATTTTTTCAAATCATCTCAGAAATTTGATATTTTCAAATGATCATACATTGTAGCAACTTTCTGAGATTGTTGTGTATTGTGATTTCATCTGCTCTGTAAAGAATTAAATCTTAAAAGTTATCTCAAAAAAAATTCCCCATCTATTGTTGCCTTGCCATCAGAAGCACTTTCTCATGGGGGTTCTCTCCTGCCACCAGTGACCTTTATTGATGCTTGGACAGTTTTTGTGGTCTGTTAATTTTAGGGATCGTGGATGTACCTTGAGAGATGAAATAGAGCAATGGTTTCAAACTCAAGAAGCAAGCACTGCCAAGCTATACATGGTGATGCATGCTGGCCACATATTGACTTAGAAACCCAGAAATTAACAATATCTATATTCTACTGTATTTTAATTTACTGTGTCAAATAGTTCCCAATTACATTTTAATCTGGTATTCTGGCCTGTGGGCCCCATGTTCAACACTGATGATATAGAGAACAGTGGGAAAGTAGTCCTTTCAGTCTAAATTTTAGAGTCCATACAGGGAACTAAGATGAAATAACAGTTGGAAGTAGATTGAGAAGGGTTTAGAATGTCAGACTAAGAAGTTTCAATGTTATTCCGTAGACAAAGGGGGATCATTGAAAGGGTTTTTAATCAGTGGAGGACCATAATCAAAGTAGGAATAATCATTTCTCTTGTATTCATGATAAGTACCATATTTTCCCATCTAAGCATATAAGGAAAGCAGGTGCACCTATAAGAAGCAATGAGGTATTAGAGAAAGCATGGTGCCTTGGGGTCAGGAAAGGTTGGCTTTAATTCTAGATCTTCACACATACTAGTTATATGACCATGGAGACATAGCTTGTTTTCTGATCTGCCACATGGGGAGAATAGTGTCTTCCATACTTAGCTCACTGTATTAGAAAAATCAGATGAGATAACACATATGAATCACTTTCTAAATGTTAAAGTTCTGTGTCACCTATCATTAATGTTAACATTGTGATTAAGGCTGCATCTAATTTTAAAAAAAGCAAAGTAACCTATCCCTTTGAATTTATATGCACCTATTTTTAGAGTTCTTGGGTGATTTATATTTTCTCTGATTGTCTGTGGTATTAGTTTGCAAATTTTTGGAAGTTTGATAAAATTCAGTTAGGACATTTTGAGTTATGTTGAATATAAAAACACATTTTTTTTCAACTTTAAAAACAGTTAGAGCTATTTTCTGTTGATGTTGTTTCTGGATAACAACTTGAGTGAACTTTAAAAGTTGAAACTTTCCATATGTCTAGTCTTTCCTGTCAAAGATCTTCAGGATATTTTGGGAGGAAAAAAATCCACCAAAATAAAAAATGTATAAGTTGTTTGGAAAAAGTGTTTTTTATTTCTCATGCATATGAAATGGCCAGATGTTTTTCACTTGAGAGGAAAATTTTCCTTCTCAGGGAACGGTTTAATCCCTTGCCTAAATATTATTAATTGTGCAAATAACCTATGTTGCCCATCTCCCACTCCCTTACCTTTTAAAAAATTAATTATTCATCCAATATCATCTCTAAAATGTTAAATTATGTTATCTCTGAAGTCTCTTTGAGTTCTAAAAATTCAATTAGTCTTTTCTTTCATTGTGTATAATGATTTATTATCAAGTGTATTTTTACAACTACTAAGTTCCTTGGACATTAGAGCTAGAAGGAAACTCATAAATCATCTATTCAATCCTTTCATTTTATAGATGAGGAAACTGAGGTTCGGATATGTGAAGTGGATTGACTAGTTTCAGAATGGGGCTAGTAGAGAAATCAGTGCTAGAATCCAGGTCACTGGATTGCTACAACAGTGCTCTTTCTTTTCTTTTGTACCACTCTGCTTCAATTTTGTTTTTGAGGGGGGATGGCATGGCAATTGAGGTTTAGTGAGTTGCCCAAGGTCACACAGCTAGTAAATGTTGTGTCTGAGGCCAGATTTGAACTCAATTTCTCCTGACTCCAGGGCCAGTGCTCTATTCACTGTGCCACCTAGCCTCCCCTAAAATATTTTTTTAAAGTAGGGGGAAAAACCCAATAAAATCCTCCCTTTGATACCGATTATTCATTTATTTTAATATGTGTAGGATCAGTCACCTTAATATTGTCATGTTAGCTGTAAAGAGTACATTTAGTTGGCTGTGTTTGATTCTGTGGCCAGGGTTTCTCCCAATCAAATGATCAGGTATGTATTGAGTGCCTGTTATGTACCAGGCATTGCAAAAGGCACAAGGGAATATAAGTATAAAGAATGAAACAATTTCTACTCTCAAGAAGTTTATATTCTTTTGAGGGAGGCAAGAAAGTACATACATAAAGACATTGAAGAAATATCCAAATCTCAAATGATGTTCTAAACATGCTCTGAAATAGATTGAAATGTAATTGGGAAATAACAAAATAAATAAAAATACGATAAAACATGGATAATGGTAATGTGTAGTTTTCTAAGTCAATATGTGTCTTTAGGGAAACTGAGATATAAATAAGTGACTCTCATGATTATTTTAGTTTGACATCACTTTTCTAAAGTATCCATCATCCAAAGTACTTGGTAATGAGTTAAAGAACAGAATAGTTGATTAATAGAGGGAAAACAGATAAAGGAGTATCATAAATAATGGAACTCAATAACCCAGTGTTTGCTACACCTGAAAACATGAATTATGGAAATAACTCCCCATTTGATAAGAACTTCAGGGAACATTAGAAAGCATTCTACGTAATGATACTGGGATTTGAAGATCTTCCATAGCCCTTGAACTTGCTGATGTAGCAGGAAGGGTTGGGGCAAGAGGAAGCCAGAACCAAGCTAGAGTCAGCATGGTGACTGGAAGTAGTGGCTGTGGCTGCAGTGAGAACTCCTTTTTTTTTCGAGCCAGCCAGAATTTCTGCTAAGGACTCCTGCTGAGGAATTCCAGGGATGGGAACTGTAGGGGACCAGAGCTGCTGGGAGCAAGCTTCATGGACACTGGGCAGTTACTGTGAGTGAAGAGAAGAAGATCTTTGCCTGAGGTAGCCTGTCCTGTTTTGAAGGCTTGAGAATGTGGGTGTTTACTACATTAACTACATGACTACATGTGTCAGCTTCATAACTACTGTGATGGCTTTGACTTTCTGGTTTTATCTCTCAGTTTCCTGGTATTTGAATAAATTTTCTAGCTATATTTCCCATGTAGAGAGCCTGTTACATTTTGTGATTAATAACCATATCAGCATATTTATAGTTACTATAGGCATTGTGACTACTGCATTGTTGATACAGCCCAAAGTAAGGTTTAGATAATATCTTACACCAAATGCCACATAAATTAAAAATGGTGTCATGTTGATCACTGGAGATATAAGTACAAAAATGAAAGCCTCCCTGCCATCAAAGAGTTTAAATTCTATTCTAAATTATAAATCATTTTACTTGTCAAATTATGTTTATGGTTTCAACCCTTAAATACGATTTTCTTCCATTTCAATGCATATCTTCCACTCAGCATCAAAGCTCATTTCATTAATAATTGTGCCCTTGTAGATTTTTTAATATTTTAACTTTTCTCTATTAAAATAAGTCAGTATAGACTTAGAGTTGAATATTATCTCATCTCCTTTTTTATTTCTAGTATGCCCTTTCTTGGACCACTTAAATAGTATAATGGAATGCTCTCTTCTCAACTTATTACCTGTGTGACATATGGAAGCCACTAAATGAAGGCCTGGAGGCCTCAGTTCTTCATTTGAGAGCATTGGGCAAGATAACCTTTAAGGTCCTTTCCAACTCTATTTCTGTGACTCTATGATCATTCCCCAGTACAGAATTACAGTCTATGTCTAATACATGGATATTAATCCAATGACTCCATAGCCATAAATACAACAGAAGCTCACTTTTGTGGTAGGTCATAAGGCTTTTCCTTATGCTTTTCTTGGTCTGTCACAGACACTGGATTCCCCCACACCAGCCCTATTCTCTTGTCTATTTTTATTGATTTTGTCCAGAAATATGTTCATATATGTATTCATAGATAAGTACATGTATGTATTTATCCATATGTAGGTATTTATATGTATATGTATATACATATATACTCATGTACACACACACGTTTCTTTAACTTAGAAGTTAAGTAATCTCTTAGTTAAGTAATTCTCTAAGTTAATGAAGGGGTGGATATTCTTTTGCTTAGTCTTTATCTCCAACTATTTAACATAATGCCTGGAACATAGTTAAGTGCTTTAATAAAAGGTCATTCATTGATTGATCATAAAATGCACACATAAAACGAACAATGAAATTTTATATCATAAGGGAAACATGATACCTAGCAGGGTAATTAGTATCTTAAGTCTCATCCTCACCTGACACTTATTTCTCCATGACCTCGAGCTCAAAATGTCATTTCTCTGCCTACCATTGAGTTACTCCTCCAGGACTTCCTATTTACTTATAAAATGTCTCTTACTCAGTTCTTAATCTCCTGGTCTAACATTCTTGTTTCCTTCCTTCCTTCACATTTGTGAACCAATTTAAAGAGTTCTAGAACTAATAAATAGAAGTATGTATAGAATGGTTTTAAACACACATACACACATTTGCGTATAATGCTAAACATCTCCGGAAAGGGGGAAAGGGAAGAAAAAAAGGAAAAAAAGGTACACGATCATTTTATCATATATCAAGGAATAGCCAGTTGCAAGTAATAGATTTTCAGTTTCATGTGCAATTATATTTTTTCTATTCTATTATGTTATGGAAATGCCTATTTTATTTCTTACATTCAGAATTTTAAAAAAATTACTCTACTGAACTCCTAAATATTTTTTCCTCTTGTTCTCTCCTCCATGCTTTTTTTGCTTGTTCGTTCATTCTTTTATTCTCTGATTTTCTTTACCATGCCCTCATCTGCCTTCTCCTCCCACATCTGCCTTCTCCTAATGATGAGTTCTTCCTGAAATTTTCATTTCAAGGAAGGTCACAAATTATTTGTCCTTTTCTGTTTCTTCTGCAACATCGCCCGATGGGGGTACCACCTGTTTTTCAGTTCCCTTTTACAGTATCTTCCAATTAGAATGTAAGCTTTTTGAGAGCAAGACCTTTTTTTTTTATAGCATTTGTATTTCCAATGCTGAGCACATAGTAAGCACTTTATAAATGCTCATCAACTTAACTATTTTGTTCAAACCACACTTAGAGAAAGGTGACTGTAACCCCATACTACAGGGGTTCTGTTCACATTTATGATATCTAGTCTCAACTGACTCCTAACTGCTATGTGGCAAATGCTTTCATTCACATTGTATTGATTCCCTATATCATGCATACCACAGTATGGTGGTCTTCTCTCTTTTCAAACCCATAACTCTGTCCCTTCTCAGCCCCTAACTTAGCCCCAATCTGTCGCTCAGAAACCATTTAATCACTTGCTATGTGCTAGGTATTTGGTCAAGCTGTTACAAAGATTAAAAGATTATAGCTAATATCCTCAAGGAGCACATTTTAACCCAGGACCCAACATGTACACAGATAGGTATATTCACATATTAAAGAAATATAAGGTAAATTTAGAAGGAACCATATTAGAGGAAGGTGATGATTGACTTGAGTCTTGGAGGAAAACAAAAATACAAGAGCTGAATATGGGGAGAGAAAGTATCCCAGGCACAGGGTACAGCAAGTACTAAGACACAGTAATGGGAGGTGGTGTCTCGTGTGTGCTGTACAGTAAGTAGGTTGTAACGAGCCCATAAAAAACAAACTGACAACAACAGCAACAACAAATCAAGGTAGTAATTTGTAAGAAGCCTGGAAAGATATGAAGGGATCAAATTTTAACTTTATATGCCAAAGAGGGAACTTTCATTTTTCATCCCAGGGGAAATAAGGAATCACAGGAGCTTATTGCCTTGTGGGTAGGACTATGTGATATGGTCAGATCTTTGCTTTAGGAAAATCCCCACTGATTATGTGGAAGATGTCTTGGAGTGGGAAGAGATTTGAGGTAGGGAGAACAAGTATGGGCTATAAGAATACTGAGTGTCTGCTGTGAGTTTTTTCTTCACCCCTCCCTCTTTCCCCTACACTTCAAAGCTTCTCTTTGTTCACCATGCCCATTAATTTCTTCCTCTCCCTTTAACTCCAGTCTCCAAGGATGAGATAATTCTCTATCTAGTGACAGCAAAGTGGTACAGTGCTGGATGAAGTTCAGGGGTCAAGAAGACCTGACTACAAATTGGGCCTCCGATAATAATGACCTGCCTCAGTTTCTCTGTTTGTATAAAATGAAATAATATTTGTAACAAACATTGCAAACTTTATAGCTCTGTGTAAATACTAGTAGGTCAACTCTGCCGTCATTACATTCCTGTCTTCTTCCCATCTTCTCCAGGGTTTTGCTCTATAAGCTTGTTCTAGCATACTTCTTCAGTATCATCTTAAATTTCTGATTCTCTTGCTAGATTCTAGTCAAGCTAGGTCACTAGTCTTTGCCTTATTTTTTTCCCCTGAGCAATGGGGAAAGACATATTACCACCAGTTAACCAGGTATAAGGAGGAAAAAGATAGGATTGTAGCTTGAGTAAGTGGGAGGGAAAGTTTTTTTTAAGGATCAGAAAGGTATGAGCAAATTAAGTTAACATTTTAATATCATCTATCACTTTGACAGTCTGGTAACATCTATAGATCACTTCTTAGAATGTTTTGTTTTTAAATGCATAAGATAAACTACATATGATTATAAAGGAAATCAAAGGCTAGTGAGAACAAAGATGGGTTTGTTAGTTCATGTTTTTTTTCCCATCCAAGTTCACATGCAGTGGACCCCAAGTTAAGAAATGTGAGCTAAGGGAAAGGAGTCAATAAAGATAAAGATGAAAGATAAGAAAAAGACAGAGAGTAGGGTAGGATGTAGAGGGAACAAGGTCACTGAGTAAGAGTGGGATTAATGGCACAAATAGCACCAAAAGGGATAGGAGAAGATATATAGAAACCGAAAGGTAAGGAACTATGTAGTTTTAGAAATCTTTCATGCCTTTCATCCCCCTGAACTTCTGCCTCTAAAAATCTTTTATTTCTTTTAAAGTTCAGGTCAGGTGATATTTTCTACTTGACATCTCTTCTAATTTCTACTTGCTTATAATATTCTTCCTCCCTTTGTAAAGTCAAGCACAAGCAGCTCTCCAGAAGAATGCTACTGTGAACAGCTTTTCAAAGTTTGGATTACACAGTATAGTGAACATTCTATTTAGTCAATAACAAATCAGAGCAAAACATTCACAGAAAATCAAGGTACAGCATTCACCGTGTTATAACTTATCACAGAAAATCAAAATACAGCATTCACAACAATTTATCACTAAAATGGCCATATAGTTTTCACCACAGTGGTCACATATTTTTAAACAAAATACTATCATTTAATTAAACAAAGTACAATCACTTAATAACTCAATCATTCAATAATCCTTAAGGAGGCACAAAAGAGAGTAGTCAAAATTATCCACTCATGGGCCACACTAAATTACAAATCAGTCACTATTCAGTCATCATTCACTATTTAATCATCAGAAAATACACAGGCCATCCACCCCTTGGTCACAAGTAAATCACAGTCTTCTCAGTCAGTACACAGTATCCAAGCAAAATCTTCTTTCAACTTCACTAGGGGTAGGCACTCAAATTCCCTGGATCCTCTTCCATGGTCCCAGCTCCTACCTGGATTCACCAAACTGTCACCTGGGTTCAAAGGCAGATAGGTGCCAATTCCTTGTTCAGCTCTCTGTGCAGTTCCCATTCCATGCTGAAGCTCACAGTGTCCAGTCCGCCTTAAATCCTTCACAATCTCTATGCTTGGGAAGTCAAGGCTTAACAAAGCCACAAACAGACAATATACTGGCACCACAGTCATGCTTCCTCAGTCTTCTGCAGCTCTGTCTGGTCCTCAGAAATCCTCAGCAGCTTCGGCTGGCCCTTTGACTCTGCAGATCCTCAGCAGCTCCAGTTGGCCCTTGCACATATGTTTGCTATATCCCTTGACAGAACAGCTCCTCAAAAGAAGGAATAGGTCTAGTTTTTTTAAATTATCTATCCCCAGTACCCAGACACAATGTCTTTTAAATAGTAGATACTAAAAGATTTGTTGACTCTTTTCACTCAAGTTGATGGTGGTGGCAACATATATTGAAAATGAGGGAGGGAAAGGTGGAGATGGAGTCATAAATATGGAACAATTCCTATGACTTGATAAGAAACAAGAGGATTATCCTGCAGCAGAGAGGCAATAGAATGTATTTGTACTGGATGTAGCTAGAAGGGTTCTAGGATTTTTTCTGGCATAATTGTACATTTGGTCTGATGTGGATGGTGGTAATTATACCAGGTCAGGAAGGGCAGAAGTTAAAAAACTGAATGGACTGGAGTAAAAATCATTAATAAAGATGACCATATATTTGGTCAAGGCTAGATTACAGAAGGCAAAGGGATCAGAATGGGATAAATAGACTAAAAACCATTTGGGTGATTGACTGGAGTAGAACCTGTGGTCAAAGTATTCAAGGAACTGAAAGAAGAGGGTATTGGGAAGTCAAGGCTTAACAAAGCCACAAACAGACAATATACTGACACCACAGTCATGCTTCCTCAGTCTTCTGCAGCTCTGTCTGGTCCTCAGAAATCCTCAGCAGCTGACACTTTTGTCATCATTATACCTGCATATAGAAGTCTGTAAGAATGATGGTAAGGAAATGGATGGTAAGAAAGAAGATACCAATATCTTTAAGAAATGTGGGAGAGTGTACTGGGCTTAATAATAAAAATGACAATAATAATCAACATTATTATTTTTTTTAACTTTTTTTAAAAATTTGAGCTAAATTTTGAAGGAAATTGGGGACTCTATGGGTCAGTAGGAAAGCAAATATTATCTTCCAGTACTACTGTATATGAGAAAAAGTAAGAAGATGGGCTTGTGCATATAGTTTAGTTTCCACTGCAAGTTCTCTCTCTCCTTACTTTCTTGGGTATTCAAAGTACCATCATAAGAGAGTGAGATGTTTAGTGATGTGGTTACTAAGGAAGGGAAAAGAAGAAAAGTTAAAAAGAGAAGTAGAAGATCCAAAGAGTAAATGGGGGAGGGCAGAATCAGAGAAGAGGGCTAAACTGGAAAAATATGGACTTTAGGAAAGGATCAGTAATGAAAAAAAGAAAGAAGAGAAAAGAAAATTTAGAGGGAGAGAGAAGTAAATAACTTTCTAAAATAGGATGATAATAGTGGGAAACTGACTACTGTGCTAGAAACAAAAAAATATAAAACCTAACTCTTCCTTTTCTTTTTTTCCTAAAAATGTAAGAAACATAAATGAAATATAATATTAAGTTTTCAAATATATCAGAAACAAAGAGCTGATGTTTTACCTCATTGCATGGAAGAATTATTTTAGTTAAAACAAGCTAATGTAACAGGACATATTATAAATTAATCAGACTTTTCTAATGTTATTTATTTATTTTTGACATTCTTTTCTTTTTGATTTTTGAGTTACAAATTTTCTCCCTCCATTTTACCCCTTCCCCACCCACTGAGAAGGGAATCAAAATGATACCAATTAATTATACATGTGAAATGGTGCAAAATATGAGTCCAAATATCCAGATTGAAAAAAGCAAGAAAATTAGACCTCAATTTGCTTTCAAAGTTTGATAGTTCTCTCTCTGCAGGTTAATAACATTTTTTTCTTGCATTATGAGTCATTTGAATTTGTATTGATCATTGTATTGATCAGAGTAGCCAAGTCTTTTACAGTTGATAATTATTCTAACATTGCTGTTGCTATACAATGATCTCCCATTTCTTCTGTCTTCAATTGGCATCAGTTCATATAGATCTTTCCATGTTTATTCTGAAACTATTCTCTCCAACATTTCTTATAGCACAATAGTACTTTATCAAAATTATATACTACAAATTTTTTAGCCATTCCCTAATTGATGAGCATCTACTTGATTTTCAATTCTTTGCCATGGCAAAAAGAGCTGCTATGAATATTTTTGTACACATAGGCCCTTTTCCATTTTCTTTGATCTCTTTGGGATATAGATCTTGTAGTGGTTACTGGATCAAAGGGCATGCACAGTTTTATAGCCCTTTGGGCATAGTTCCAAATTATTTTCTAGAATGGTTGAGCCAATTTACAACTCCACCAAGGGTATATTACTGTACATATTTTTCCTCATCTCCTCCAGCATTTGTAATTTCAGATAGGCATGAAGTGATACCTCAGAGTTATTTTAATTAACATTCTTCTAATCAGTATTGATGTAGAGCATTTTGCAAATAACTATTATGGATCACTCAATTCCTACATTCTACCTACCACAGCAGAAATTGTTTTGATTTCGTTTTCTGAAAACTGCTTGTTCATATCATTTGACCATTTATGAAGTAAAGAATAGCTCTACAAATTTGACTCAGTTTCTTATTTATATGAGAAAGTAAGCCTTTATCAGAGAAACTTGCTATAAAATGTTTTGATCTGCATTGTCTATAGTACTTTTTAGGAAAATGTAATTTCCCTAATAACTCTTTTAAATGGGTCTATTTTTGTTTTTGCTTTATCTGAGATCATGATTGTGACCCCTGCCTATTTTACTTCAGGTGAAATTTAATATATATTGCTCCAGCCACTTATTTAAATTAAGTTTGTATCTTTCTGTTTTAAGAGTATCTCTTTTATACAAGATACTGTTGGATTCTGGTCTCTAATCCATTCTGCTATCTGCTTCCATTTAATAGGTGAGTTCATCCCATTAATAGTCATAGTTATTATTATTTACCATGTATGTCTCACCATTCCATTTTCTTCTACTTAGCCTTCTTTTTCTCCCATCTGTACTCAAAATTCTGTTTTGCTTTTGACTACTGTGTCCCATAATCTGCCCTCTCATTTATCACCTTTTTATTTCCCTTATCCCTTTCTGCTCCTGTATCCCTATTGGGTAAGACAGAATTCTGTACCCAAATGAGTATTTGTGTGTGTGTGTGTGTGTGTGTGTGTGTGTCTATCTGTCTATCTATCATCCCTCATTATCACTTAAAAAAATCATTCTAACATAATCAACTCACATTCATGCCCTGTGTCTATGTAAAATCCTTCTAACTGCTGTAATGATGATAATGGTTTTAGGAATTACATGCATCACCTTCCAATACACGTAAGTAAACAGTTTACATATATTGAATGCCAACCTTTTCATATTTCTCAAGAGTCTTGCGTTTGAATGTCAAATTTTCTTCTTGGCTCTGATCTTTTCATCAGGAATGCTTGAAAGTTCTCTATTTCATTAAATATTCTTCTTCTGCCTGAAGGATTATGCTCAGTTTTGCTGTGTAGGTTATTCTTGGCTATAATCCTACACCTTTGCCTCTGGAATATAATATTCCAAGTCCTCAGCTCCTTTAGCATGGAAGCTATTACACCTTGTGTGATCCTGACTCTGTCTCCACAGTGTTTGAATTGTTTCTTTCTGGCAGCTTGCATTATTTTCTTCTTGACATAGGAGCTCTGGATTGTGGCTATAATATTCCTGGAAGTTTTCTTTTTGGGATCTCTTTCAAGAGGTGATCAGTGGATTCTTTTAATTTTCATTTTACCTTCATGATCTAAAATATCAGGCATTTTCTTTTGTAGTTTCTTAAAATATTATGAGTAAGTGCTTTCTTTTAGTTCAATAAGTCTTAAGATATCTTTCCTTAATCTATTTTCCAGGTCATTTTTTCCTTCAGTGAGGTATTTCACATTTTCTTTTGCTTTATTTTCATTCTTTTGACTTCATTTTACTGTTTCTTGATGTCTCATAAAATTGTTAGCTTCTACTTGCTGAATTCTAATTTTTAAGGACTCATTTTTTTTTCAGTGGGTTTTTGTACCTCTTTTTGTATTTGGCCAGTTCTGCTTTTTAAGGGGCTCTTTTCTTTAGGGAATTTTTGTGTCTCTTTCACTATTTGGTCAATATTAGTTTTTAAAGTGTTACTTTCTTCAGTGTTTTTTTGCACCTTTTTCACTGAGCTATTAGTTGCCTTTTCATAATTTCTTACATCTTTCTCGTTTTCCCCCCAACTTTTACTATCCACTCATATATTTTTTAAACTATCTCAGAAATTCTTTTTCTTTTCTTTTTGGAGAGGGACATGCAAGACAGTTGGGGTTAAGTGACTTGCCCAAGTTCACACAGCTAGAAAGTGTTAAGTGTCTGAGGCTGGATTTGAACTCAGGTCCTCCTGACTCCAGGGCCAGTGCTCTATTCTCTGTGTCACCCAGTTGCCCCTATCCTAGGAATTCTTGTTGGCCTTGTATCCATGTAGTATCTTTTTTGAGGCTTTATTTATAGCTGTTCCTCCTTGTCATCTTTTTTTCTGAGTGTGTGTCTTGCTGTTCCCTGCCATAATAGCAGCTTTTTTGTGATCAAACTCTTTTCTGTTATTGTTTTCTTATTTTCCCAACCTATTTCTTGACTTTGCACTCTATGTTAAAGTTGGATTCTGTTCATCTGGGAATGGGAAGACAGTTTCAAGCCTCTGGTTTTTCCTTGCATCTGTTTTCAGAGTTAGTTCTGGGTATCTTCAAGTTGTCAGTGCTTCTAAGATGTTGTGATCCTGGGATAGGTTCTTCTAGTTCTTCTAGTATGCAATCTGGTTTTTACCCAGGAAGGGTGCTACTGCTTTCTATCTTCAAGTACTAGAACTTCTCTTTGCCTTGTGACTGTTACAGGGCCCTTGCTCCCTTGTGACTGACCACAAGCACCCTTGCCCTCCCTGGAACTGTGACCTAGAAACAGAGCTGCGACCTGCTGAATCTAATGCCAATGGGTCCTCTGTAATATCTTTTTGACTACTTCCTCAATCCCTTTACTGTCTCTATGCTGAAACTCCTAAAGCTGCTGCTGATGCCTTACCACCTTCAGTGTCCACTGCTGGTGCTCCTGCCGTGTTCTAGGTCTGCTCCCACCTCTTCTGTTGACCTCCTAAGTTGTTTTAGATCGGAAAAAAATCATCATTTTAAACTTTTGCTGCATCTGTTGCTTCAAAATTTGATCTGAGGAGGTATTTTAAAGTTGTTTAAATGTGAATGTTGGCAGAGTTCAACTGGATTGATGCTTGTATCCCACTGTTTTTATTCTATTTCCAGACTTATTTTTCAAGCATTTTATTTCTTTTAATAGCATCATATTGCAAATCTGTTTATGGGCATTATTCAGAAGCAGCATAATACATTGTGCTCTCTGTGTATATATGTATACAAATGTTAATTCTCTTGCTAAGAAAATCATCTTGGGGAGGAGTAATAAAAGGAGGTATTGATATGATATTTTTTCTAAAAAAAATCCCATTTCCCAAAATACAGTATTCTTCAAAGCCAAAAATGAAACAAATGTTGCATATCACTAATCTTCAAATGACATAAAAAATTTACATGACATACATTTAGAAATTTTCCATTAAACTGAATTGTTCAACTTTATCTTTGCCACTCCCAGTAATAACCCTGTTGCTGCCTTCTTCTCTGAGTACAATTCATAAGCAGATTTAGTGGGTTTTTTAAAATGCTGTATAAAATATACTATATAAAATATACCAGTAACCTTTAAAATCTAATTTCTCCTTCAACTAATGGTCTTCAGGTAGGATCTCTCAGGTTTTGTTTTTCCTTTAATTACTTTTCTCTTGAGTTTTTATTTAAATCATTGTTATTTTTATTTAATTCATTGTTTAACACCAATTTGAGTCTCTTACCTTATCATCATTTAATGCCCACTAAGGTGTCATGTAGTTAATTTATGCCCGAGGAGAATAAACTAAATAAGCATCTTATAATTTTTTTCTCTTTCCCTTAGGATTGAATATTGTGCCTCCTTGGGGTGGTTTGCAAAGTCAATTTCTATTGTAAGGCTGTATTCATCATTATTCAGGAAACTATGGTTCATCCTTGCCCTGAGGTAGGCATGTTCAATGATTCAGGATAGTAAATGAATTGATTCTGTTTTGGTGAATAAAAGAAGCACCAAGAGGATTCCCCTCTTGGCTACTTACTGTAAATATCTAACTGTTTTGAATGGGTAGCACACTGTTGTTGACTTACAGGATTCTAGGTTCACAAATAGAGAGACAGAAGGGAACTTCAGAAACCAGGGTAGATAGACAAATAGATAGAAAGGGAAGTCTTTCATTTTGCAGATGAAGGAACAGAGGACTAGGAATTTACATGAATTGTCCAAGACCACACAGGTAGTGTCAAACATAGGATTCAGGCCCATGCCTTCTGACTCCAGGGCCAATACATTTTCCATTTTACTGTACTACCTCAATCGATGATGTGTTGATATGTATGACAGAAAATGGAAAGGTTTGATCAGTGCTGGCCACTACCCCAAACCTCAGTGGAAGCACTTGCTTCATGATAGTTGATAAAGATGATGTAACTTTGACTCATCCAATCTTCCATGTCAACTGGCTGTACATCTACCCTCATAGGGGAGAGTTTTTGTTTTTGTTTCGCAGGCAATTCCTTATCAAGCATGAAACATATTTCCTGACTACAAGTTAGTAAGTTTAAGATTCACATAGTACTGATCAAGGGAAGAAGGGGATAAAGTGCTTACCTTAGAGTCAGGAAGACCAAAGTTCAGTCCCTGCCTCTGACACATACTAGTTTGGTGAGCAGGGAATCACTTAGTGCCTTATGCAAATCTCTAAGAATTTAATTTAATGAGAGAGTTGCAGGTCTGTATGGGGTATGGGGGGCAGTGTGTGTGTGTGGGGGAGAGTTTGTTTCTATATCTGGAGTTAGTTACTTTGATGAAGTCATAACTTGGGATGGGGAGGGTGGGGAGGGTGAGAAAGGGTGGAAATATATCCATTTACATCTAAGAGGCAATGATCAATGTATAAGACAAAATGACCTCCTTCTTCTCTCCATCAGCATTCTCATAATGATATCTTAGATTTATGTAGCACATTGAGATTTCCAGTGAGCTCCACATATTGTCTCACTTGTTTCTCATAATTACATACTGATATTGTTGCAATTAGTATCTCTATTTTACAGATGGGTAAACTGAGACATAAGTGACTTACTCAGGGATGCAAGTTCATTAAGCTTAATTCTAAGATGGTATTTGAACTCATTTTCCAGACTACAAGTTCAGAACTTTAATTCTATTTTCTACATTAATCACCAGAAGGTACAGTCTTAGTTTGCATACACCTTCATTACAAGTTGCTGATCGTGCCTGTAGGATAATCAAAGGAGGACACTCATTATTTCTCCCTTGCCCCTATTCTTTCTGCCCTGAGCTTGAATCTTATTCAGAGATATGGGGCCTTCTAATAGCTAAGGTTTAAAAGAAGGGCTATATGGGGAGAAGAGAGATTCTTCCTACCTTTGAGAGATACACAGTCACTATATTAATGAATGGCAAATAGGAAGAGGGAACAAGAATATGGAATAGATTAAGAGACAAGGTAAGGTAAATTTGATGATGCTTATTGAAAGAACCAATTAGCCGGCACTGGAATTTGCAGCAGTTTTCAATGTCACAAAGCTAGCCAACATGTAAAACTCTGATCCCCCCAAATGAAGAAAGAATTAGGGAAAGACTATTTTGGGATTTCTAGATGCATAACACCTTTTAAAACATTTCCATCATTTAGACACTCACACAACTTAAACTGGGACTTTGGAACATTAACCTACATACCTCTTGTAGCCCCACTAATGGCTTTATGTAACATAAATGCAAATTTTCCAGTGCACTACAGTGAACATTGTAAGTCTTAGGGCACAAAAAATTATGTGCTTTTCAAATGAGATTTCAAGATAGCTGGTGTTGATGAAGCAGAAAGGTACTGAAAGGTTACAGAAGTTAATTCTCAGTATAGCAAAAGTTTTGCGTGTGTGTATGTGTGTAGGTAGATTTCAGACAATGAAAATGACTTCCATGTACTTCGGCCTATTTTCACATGTTTACAGTAGAAGTTCCTCGAGGGTAAAGCACTTAGATTAGTGCTTGTTACTAATTTTAGGTTTTCTTGTGCAACCAGGGGCTCAAGTCCTGTTGTATAAGATTATCCTCATTGACAGAAACTGATTGCATAATATCCCCTTACCTGCATGACGGTTGTAGTTGGCAAGAACTTGGGAGGAGACAGGTTCTTGTCTTCTGGCTCCTAGCTTCAAAAGAGAAGACTCACAATCCTAATTTCTATTCAGGGAGAGGATCTTGGATGGAGAAAAGGTTTCTGGGAAGAACGAGACATACAGAGGGGCTAATATGTTGAGCATGTCTTTGTTCTGAGCTTAACATTCTATAGACTGAGAAATTGTCCCTTAGGTGAAATCTGGTATTCTTCTTCTTGACTGAGCTGAGATGTCTCATTCCTAGTAGAAGAATCCATTTGTGGAGTGGCTAGGTGGCGCAGTGAATAGAGCACCAGCCCTGGAGTCAGGAGTACCTGAGTTCAAATCCGGCCTCAGACACTTAACACAAAAAACTAGCCGTGTGACCTTGGGCAAGTCACTTAACCCCAAATGCCTTCCAAAAAGCAAAAAAAAAAAAAAAGAAGAATCCATCCATATATTGTCTGCTGTGTTCTCGCTGTACAACTTCTCTGATTTCTGTTTTATAGGCTTGCATAAATGTGTTTACTTGCTATTCTTTGTGAAATTGGCATTTTGTGGGAAGGGAATCAAGACTTGAATATGTAATTTGGGAACTTCTTCCCTGATATGAGATAGCTATTAGGAGTTCAGCATGAGTATAAACATTAATTACCCTATACCAACAATATTTATGGGGGATGAATAGATATAATTCTAGTCCAATGCTTCTTCTCTCTTAGGAGAACTGAGTAGACAGCCTCATGGCATCAATTTTCTACGTCCTTTCCTGGCAGGAATCTCAGCCTCCCTTAGAAAGGGTTGGAAGAAGGAGATTCTGGAGATTCATGCTTCCCAGCGAGCTATATCTTCATAAATCCATATAAAAAAAAACAAACCTACTTCAGCAACACCTACCCTATACCTGTAATCATAGTTGTCATGACATAATTGTCATGCTCATATTCTTCACTTGCAATGAGATACATATGAAGCTTGAAAACTCAGAATGGTAATAAAAATAAGGCATCTTTAAAGGACTCTGTGGAATATTTTCATATTAGAAACTTATAAAATTCTTGGAATATAATCAACATATT
This sequence comes from Pseudocheirus occidentalis, assembly GCA_028646575.1. Lineage (NCBI taxonomy): Eukaryota > Metazoa > Chordata > Mammalia > Diprotodontia > Pseudocheiridae > Pseudocheirus > Pseudocheirus occidentalis. The sequence goes on from CM053600.1 coordinate 95,243,140, forward strand.
TTAAAAGAGATAAAGACATGCCTATTTTCTAACTTATCAGAACAATGGACAATAACCTCGGTGTGCTAAAACCTAGGTAGTTGGGGTGGGGTTGGGGAAACAGACATTATCTCCAGAGATAATACAAAGGAAAGTAGATAAAAACCTGAGTAAATATTACAGCAATATGTAAAGTCAATGCAAAAGCATTGACCAATTTAGAAGCAGAGGATCTTAGTATTTTAGATTTGGAAGAGACAATAGTTGCCATTTGGTCTAACCTTTCACCCAGTGCAAGAAACCCTGCACAACATCCTCTGCAAGTGCTTAAGCATCTTCAATAAATTAGGGCACTTATTAATCCATAAGGCAGCCATAAAAGACTTTTTTTTTATTTCAAAGATGTCCTAGAGAGGGCCATTAAAATAGTAAGTACAGAAAGGAACCAAAAAAAAATATACAGTTCATCATAGGGACACCTGAGATGATATAGATGACTGAAGATAAGGGAAAAAAGGAAAATAAAAATCGATGTTAAGAAATATACATGTGTAATAGAAAACTCTATATGCATATCAGAAATAACATGGAATAAATAAAATGGAAGAAAACTCATTGGAAATAATATGAGAAAGGCTACACAGCATATCAACATTCCATATTTGTAGCTGCCACAAATTGATCAGCATGCTAGTCTGTTCCTGTCTGCAGCTTTCCAGCCCCTTCTAGGTATAAAGTGCTACAGTAGGCCAAGCACTATCCACGAAAAGACCCAGTAGGAAAAAAAATTTAAAAAAAAATATATATATATATATATATAAATTAAGAGCCTGTTCATAAGTTTAAGGGCTGAAAAAGGTTGATAGAAAGATCTGCAAAATGCATAACTACCAAGAAACTTTTTACAGAAATAATCTACTTCTTCTCTTCTGGCTCTGCAGGAGCCTAGTATTTTTTTCCAGAGTCACAGATGGGAGGAAATACTACCTGACTAGTGCTACAGGCAGAAGAAACCAATTGTCTCAATTTCCCATAAAACCATGCAATTTGTCCTTTCCATATTTATTACTTCCTGACCTCTGACCCCTTGGTAAGAAAATCAGGCGGATTTTGAGAGTAAAGAGAAAGAGAAGAAGGAAATAATTGTAACAAAAATTAAGTTAAATAATTGAGAAGGAAAGACAGCATATACATATATATTTTTTTTAGCTTGGCATTCAAAGTCCTCTCAAACATGACCCAAACCAACATTTGTTTCTTTATCTCCCATTATTTTTCCAAAATAAAACAGTCTTTTGGGATAAACTTAAATGATTTTACTGTACCCTGAAAAAGAGACAGTAAGTGGTATAGAGACTAAAGAGCTGGACTTGGAATCAGGGAGACTCATCTTTCTGAGTTCAAACTAGCCTCAGACACTTAATGATCATGGGCAAGTCACTTAACCCTTTTTGCCTCAGTTTCTCATCTGTTAAATAAACTGGAGAAGGAAATGGCAAACCACTCTAGTAACTTTGTGAAGAAAACCCCAAATGGGGTCAGGAAGAGTGGAAGACAACTGAAACATCTAAACAACAAATGCCCTGAGAACAATTTGCATTTTTCTACAACACCATTTTTGCTCAGTCCGTTCCCCTCCACTGAAATGCCCTCCTGCTTTCTATCTATTTATATCTTACCCATCTTTAAAACTTAGTTCAATTAACACCTGCTTCCTGAAACCTTTTTTTTAACTGTCTGAGCACCAAATGGTTTTATATTACAGAAACCTATAAGCATTTACCATCTGCAGCACGTTTGTCATTTATGTGAGAAAGGTGCTTAATTTCCTTTGGTCTTCATTTGTAAAAATGAAAGCGTTGTATTAGAATGGTCTCTTCAATCCTTTCTGACTCTGGAGGGAAGAAAATAATTTTCAGAGTCAAAAATTAGTAAGTTGAACATTATTATATTGGGGACATGTTCAGAGGTGAGAATGAGAAGTAGGTATCTGGAAATGAAAAGTAGTCACATTTGGATTGAATATAGTAGTATCTATGAAAGGGAATAATGGGAAACAAGTTTAAGAGAGCAGATTGGAGCCAAATTGTTTGAGGTTCTCAAATAGCATGAGGATTTTCTGTTATATTGTAGAGATAGTAGGAAGTCCCTGAAGCTTATTGAGTGAGTAACATCATTGACTTCTGTTTTAGGAATATGATTTTGAAAGTTTTGTAATGTGTGAGTGTCAACACATGAAATAGTGAAAATACAAAAGGGCTCTTAGTTCCATGAAGTCCCCTTATAATTCTGCAGAGTAACCAAAAGACAGGGAGAGATGTATATAAAAACATTTCAGATTTTGGTACAGTGTTATCTGAATGTGAGATTCTGGGGCCATGATGACTAAAGAATAGATACACTATTGGAAGAAATTAATCATATTAATTTTTATCCTCTGGATAGTTGTAAAACTAGAAGATAAAACAAAGACACAGCTAAATGAAAGGATAGCTAGCAATCTCTTCTTGGGGGTGGCAAATAAAGAAGTTGGCAGCGTTGATTTGATCATTTGTCCAAATAGAAAAGAAAAAATCATTTAAAAAATTAAACTTTGTTATCTCTGGGATTGTAATTTTCATGATAAACACTTCCAAAAGGTTATCATCAAAATAATTGCAGGTTAGAGGAAAACATCTCTGCAGAGGATGAGGTATAGAGAAATTCTATGAAGAATGCTATCAAAGCCTCTAAATTAATTCAATATATACTTAAATAATTAATAACTTTATAAGTGATTATAGTGAGGACAGTACAGTACGTTGGAAAAAATGGTTTAGAAGAAATAAATGAGGGAGACCAAATGATTATGGATATACAGAGTTCTTGAATCTTGTTAGGGGAATGTAGTAGGCCAAGATATTCAGGGGCCTTGGCCACACTAGCTCCCCAGTTCTACAAGGTCATTAGGCAGATATTCAAGGAGAGTATAATCTTGTTGGGTGGATGCTCTCATTGGTTTTTGTGAATATCTAAAGAAAGTACTGAAAGATAATTTGCAAGTCTTGATTGGGACTCCTGGTTTGTTTGTGCCTCTAAAGATGGTTCTAGGATAAAGATCTTAATGAGTGATTAGCCTTGGGCTGGGGTAGGGGAAAGTAGAGACCCAAGTTATGAAATCATCCCTGCAATAGGAAATAGAAGCTCTATGATTTTCTTGTATCTTTGGCTCTGTATGAAATGGATCTGTAATAAGCAGACTATGGAATACATCCCCATCTCTCTCTCCCTTTATTTATTCAGCTGGAAGCTTTCTCTCACTCTCTCTTTGTTTTTACTCAGCTGGTAGCTAGGCCCAGACTGTGCTGGCTGCAGCAGGGGAATCTGAACCCTTTGATAGGCTTAAGTGGCTCTGAGAATCTTCTCTGATTTGAAAGTATACTCTGCACCCTAATAGGCTGAATGTGGTCACATGGAGCCTGTAGTGGGAGACTTATTCTTCAGGAATGCCCACACCTTATGCTTTGTGATTGGGTAGTGGGTCAAGAGGGTGTAAAGCCAATCAGCAGTAGATTCCTGAGGGAATGCTACTGTTAAGAGCTTTTAAGATTCGGATTACACAGTATTAGTGAACACTCTGTTTATTCCATTACAAATCTTTATTCAGTACAATGTTTACAATTTCCACAATTCACAATATTATA
>CM053600.1:95247301-95340320 GCA_028646575.1 Pseudocheirus occidentalis
TCTCTGTCTCTGTCTCTGTCTCTGTCTCTGTCTCTCTCTCCCTCTCTCTCTCTCTCTCTTTCTCTCTTTCTCTCTCTCTCTCTCTCTCTCTCTCTCTCTCTCTCTCTCTCTCTCTCTTTCACACACACACACATTTACTCCCTAGCTTAGCCACTGGTACATCAAGCACACTTTCCAATGGTGAATTAGTTATATATACCTTACAACCAAAGTCAGACAAAAGTATCAGTGCTATCAGTTTACTATTATGGGTATTCAGACATTTCCTATGTGGCCAATGATATAGCTTAATTTTTGCACCTTTAAAATCTTAAGATAGGAAACAATAATGATCTTCTAGTGCTAGAAATGCCATCTGGTATTATGGGAACTTGTTCAACAATCACTATGGAAGCAGTCCTATTGCAAGGGGTTGTGTGTTTGAGGGGAAGCAAAGGGGAGTGCATAGGGACTGGACTTGTGATTTTTTTCATTCATATAGGGATCTTCCAAGTGAGAAAACATACTTTACCAATACAGGTCAAGCCCTTCTCTGTCACTTATTGTCTTAGAGAGCTGTCTAGAACACTGAGAGGTTAAGTCACTTGCTCATGGTCACACAGCTAGTAAATTCCAGTAGCTGGGCTTAGACCTATATATGTCATATTCCTCAACAGAAGTTAAGCTCCATGAAATCAGCAACAGTGTCTTAATTTTGTACCTTACATGGGAAGTAGCACAGTGCTTTTCACACGTAAATATATAATGAATATTTCTCAAATAAAGGAATATCTGGGGAGGCTAGGTGGCACAATGAATAGAGCATGGGCCCTGGAGTCAGGAATACTTGAGTTCAAATGCAACCTCAGACACTTAACACTTAACTATCCATGTGGCATTGGGCAAGTCACTTAACCCCAATTGCCCTGCTGTATTCCTCAAAAAGCAAATAAAGGAGTATCTGATGTTAGAGACAACAATTTATTTTGGAAACAGTAATTAGGTTTTGATTTTAGTGAATTCAGGTATTATTTTTGTAAGTAATAAAGATAATAATTATGATAATAATATTTTATTGTATACTATGGTGTATCATTAAATAATTTATAAAGAATGTTAAATGCATTATCTCATTTGATCCCCATGATATCCTCATGAGTTAGGCAGGGCAAGAATTATCTCTATTTTACAAATAAAAAAAGTCTCAGAAAAAGTGAAGTGATTTTCTCAAGATCACAGATCTCATAGAAGTAACAGGCCTAAACAACAACCTAAGTCATTATGTCAAAAGTTTGGTGCTGAGAAAGACCTTAGAAATCATATAACCTGACTTTAGCCCTATTTAAATAGGTAAGGGACATAAGCTACAGAATCCAAGCTCAGAGGCTGAATGAGCATTTATTCAAATAATTCAACTGACCATTTGCTTGTGGTACTGTGTCTTGCACATCTAGCCACAGTAGGAAAAATAATGTACTTCAGTTTGCAAAAAGTGCTTTATATATATACAATATATCAATTTTTATAGATAAAATTATAGCCATTATATAGCTATGTGCTTGTTATAGAAGTAAAGGATGGCACTTAGGTAAATTCAAGAAAAATTCCATCTATTTCTTGCTGTATTTCATTACACAGGACATAATTCTCTGCCATTTGTTCAGAATTCATATAATTGCCTTGTTATGGGAATTTCAATCCCTCAGAACTTCTAAGAAAGCCATTATGGCTGGTCATTTCTTTTTCTTCTGAAGACTAACAAAATCATGTCAATAATGTGCTAGGAGTTCCTCAGTTAAAGTTGATATTGGAAAGCTAAAATGCTCTAGTATATGTTTACCCACAGAACAGCACTGAAGAAATGTGGTACCAAGTGAAATGAATGATATTAACTAACATTAGTGATCCCAGCATTTGTTTTCAAGGAAATATGGATGGATAGGAGGATAAATCATCATCTTTGCTTGTGAAGGCTCTTTTGTATTTAACCTATAAGCAATGAGCCAGTGGGCATGCATTCTCTATGACAGTCCTGTACAGCCTTTTCTTTATTTGCTGAATTTCAAGATGGAAGAATACCAAGACTATAGACATTTAGATTATAGACATTAGACAATATATAGACTATAGACTATTATGATGCTAATAGCTTCTTGTTCTTGCAAATCACATCTTAAGGCTTTACAAATACAGAAGTTTTGTTAACTGAGGAATTAGAAGTCCCCTCTGTATAATGGAATATTACTGTCAATGCCAAGGAAATCAGACTTATCTAAAGCTCAAGTTGGAGGATTGGTTTGAGGGAAAATTGAACAGTAAGGGATATCCTTCTGTAACACAAATTACTCTGGCCCCACTGTCTGACAGCCCCACTTATATGAGCTCTGTGATCTTGAGAAAATTGCTTCACTTTTTCTGAGACTATTTTTATTTATAAAATAGAGATAATACTTGCCCTGCCTAACTCAGATAATGCATTCAGCATTCTTCATAAATTATTTAATGATACACTATAGTGCACAATAAACTATTATTACCAAATAGACTTCAACTCTCAAGGAAGACAGCTTAGCTCCCCAATTTACCTCCTCCATACAATTTACATCTCTAGGGAGGAGAGGGGAATAGATTCACTTTTTATCTCAGTTCTTACATAACATTAGTACCTTCAAGTTCAAACCCAAGGCCCACTGCACTACCCTTGATTTTCAGTATGTCCCTGCACCAAAAAATGCCAAAACCACATCATCATTTCTCAAGGTCACATAATCTAAGGGGTGACCCTCACCCTTCTCCCGTACTCTGTGGTGCCACTGACTGTGAATGAAGAAATATTCTATTTTCAGTTGAAAATACAGGGGGGCAAGGCCAGATTTTGCTCAGTGAAGTACTTTTAAAGATATTGACAGTTCTGGCTACATAGCCAATGGAAAAAAAGACTGTTCCCAGTCACAGAGCAGAGCAATTCAGAATGTCCACACAAGTACCAGTTTTCTTGTCTCCCAGAAGCAGGTTTCCCAGCATCACTAATAAGGTGATTCAACTTTAGGTGGTCTAGACAATTACCAAAATCCCATTATACTCTTTCCCAACTGAAAATTTTTCCATCTTTTTCAAATGAGAGAGATACATTTTGAGTACACTGTCCATATTCCCAAGGAAGAATAGTCCTCTGGGATCTTTAGGGAAGCAAAAAAGTTGCCCTATCATTTGACTGCCTACTACCATACAGGAAGGAGTCTCAAGAAGTATATGTATAGGGAAAAAATTAGAATTAGTTGTAATCATAAAATTTCTGCAAAGTCAACAAATAAGGAATATATCTCCAAGTTTACCAAAGAATACTTCTTATCTACTACTCAGCTTGCTTGGTTTTCAAATGTCTTTCTTCAGTCCAAGTAAGAGGAAAAAAGGAAAGAAAATCTATTTCCTATCTCAGACAGAAATTGGACCAATACGGAGCTTTTCCAACAACAAAGAACTATCCCCATATGGATTTAGGAACTGAAGCTGACTAGTTGTCATTCTCTCATTACTAAAATTATTTTTTAAAATACATCTTTGGTGAATACTCTTCCATTATTCCCATAACCCATAAGTCCATCCAATTGGTGTGTGGAAAAATTTTTCTAAGTGTTCATTTCTATTCAAGTCACAGAAAAATTATCCAGAGATCCTCATTTTCTCTTAGTAGTTATTCTAGGGGGCACTCCAAATTTCCCCCAATGGATCCCATCCACTACAAAGGTAATCCTAATGAAATTGCCGGCTCACAAGACTCACAGACAAGAAGGCTCATCAAGAGAGGTAGCAAAGAAAGTCAAATACCTGTGGTTTCTAGACACAAACAAATCCTACCCTTAGAAATTTTAGAACACATATCTATTGGGATAATACAAGTATTCTCAATCTCTTTAAATGAAAAATGGAAAAAAATCAAGATCTTTAATAGGTAGGATTCTGTTGATGTAAATCTTATATTTCTCACATCTGACTCAATATTAACGCTTGTGCAAAATTCAGCATTACGGAAAGTATAAGCATTTAAATATTCATGATAATATCAAATAGAAAGTTGGTAAAATTAAATCAATGGGATGAACTTATAAAAGAACATACTGGAAAAAATAACTATACAGCTACGATTTATTTATTTTTTGTCAGTTTCTCTAGTATTTCACAAATTTACACCACCTCAATCTCTAGTGAGGAGAGATTAAGCTTATAGTTTTTCACTGTTATTACATTGCCTTGGTCCTACCATGTGGAAATCCAAAGGATCCACCCCCCCCATCCCCCATCCCCAGGCCAGCACTCTAAATCCTTGCTTCTCAAAATTTCTCACTAGAATGTTTGAAACACATGGGTTGGTAGCTTGAGATTCTGAGATAGAGACTCCATTCTCTCAAACTAGAACTGAAAAAGATGAACAATAAAAGGTCAAACCCCCCCCAGCTAGCTTTCTAGGGGACACTTGGCCTAAGCAGAGGGTGGGTGGAATGTGGAAAGGCAACAGGAAGCAGAACTCCTTATGAATGACATCAACACTTGTGAGTGAAAGAGTCATCTATCCTTAGTCAAGAAATTGAGAGGCATAGCAAAGATGAATGAAGAGCAGCAAGAAGTCCAACAAAGCTCCCCAGCATAGCTTCTCTATAAAGACCTCAAAAGCATACCAAGCTGAATTCTGATTGAAAAATCTAGGCGAGGGGGTAACTAGGTGGCACACTGAGTAGAGCACCTGCCCTGGAGTCAGGAGGACTTGAATTCAAATCCAGCCTCAGACACTGGACACCCTTACTAGCTGTATGAGTTAACCCCAATTGCCCTCCCCAAACAAACAAATAAATGAATGAATGAATGAATGAATGAATGAATGAATGAATGAATGAACAAACAATTTTATAGAAAAATCTAGGGGAAAATCACAGCAGGTCATTTTCTCAGCCCAGGTCAGCAAAGGGAAACAGAGATATCTGCAGAAATGAGGGACATGGAAAAGTTAAGTGCATTCATGAGTACCATTCTAGCAACTAGAGACTAAAAAGGAGGCCAAGACAGTCTATTATGGTAGGAACCAAAGGTAAGAAATAATTCCAGGGAACCAGGGAGTAAGGATGATAACAGTGGTGTTGCTCACTACCAAGTTCAAGGTGACAGATCCAGGGAGGAAGGAACCTACCCAGTGGTGATGGAAGGAGTGATAGTGGTCTTAGTTGTGGGTTGAATGCTATATACAAAGTGAGAAACAATTTCAGAAGCAAAAAGTAGTTGTGTAACTCTGATCTCAGGAGGAGACCAAAGACTAAGTTCTAATCCATACCCTAGGATGAAAATTGCAGTAGAATAACCAGGGCAAGAATCCCAGGCCAATAAAGGGTCTGCATTGTGGTTACACTGAGCCTTTTGAACTTTCTAATGGACTAATAGCCAAGTCTAGGCCTTTCAACTAGAGACAAGCTGGGACACTCAAACCTCGACAGTGAATTCACAGAACTCAGATCAGGAGGGCACTCTGATCACATCACTTTGGGAATACTAAAAGTTTATAGGTGCCCAAGATAAGTGGAAAACACAACACTCAATACTGTAAGACATGGGCAGCTAAGTGATGCAGGGCACTGGGACTGGAGTCAGGAAGACCTGAGTTTAAACTCAGCTTGAGACACTTAATCACTACGTGACCCTGGGCAAGTCACTTAACCCTACTTACTTTAGTTTCCTCATCTGTAAAATGAACTGGAGAAAGAAATGGCAAACAACTCCAGTATCTTTGCCAAGAAAACCCCTAATGGGCTCATAAAGAGTTGGACACCACTGAAACTACTTAACAACAAAAACAATACCACAAGAAAGCAGAAGATGGGCCAAAAAGGATAAAAGCTCAGCCACCAGAAGTGCATGAAACTCAGCTCTAATATTAAAGTTAAGAAGAGGGCTGGAAGAAAGAATGTGGGGGAAAAATTCCCACCATAAAGAGTTATTATGGTGACAGAAAATCAAAACACAAAACCAGAAAAAGAGAATGACTCAAAATTTCAGTAAGCAAAGTCTCAAAGCAGTACCCAGCTAGGGAACAAGTTCAACCTGAATTCCTAGAAGACATAAAACAAAAGTTAAAAATTAAGTTAAAAAACCACAAAAGTTAATAACAAAAGCTAACAATACTTTTAAAGTCCAAAAGAGAGTGGTAAATTTAAAAAAAAGGAAAATAAGTGACTGCTATGGAAGAAAGATATGGAGAGAGAATTAATAATTTGGCACAAGAAGTACAAAACTTTACCCAAGGAAGCAACTTCCTGAAAATTAGAATTGAACAAGTGGAAGTTAATGATTCCTTGAGACTTCAAGAAATATTTTTTTTAACCCAAGCATCTAAAAAAAATAGAAGAAATTGTAAGGTACCTCATCAAGAACACAACTGACTTGGAAAACAAATTAAGGGGAGAAAAATTAAGAATCTTTGGACTACCTGAAAACCATGACCAAGAAAACAATCTAGACATTATCTTTCAAGAAATCATAAGAGAAAATTACCTCAACCTCTTAGAACCAAATAACAAAGTGGGAATAGAAACATGCTAAATATAACAATAATAACAAAAAATAACATTTATAAGACTTTTACTATGTGCTAAACACTGTGGTAAGTACTTTACAATTATTAGAAGAGTGATAGCCAGAAAAAGATGTTTAGGTTCAAGATGTCACAAGGAAGGTAAAATCACAAACTACAAGTGAAGGAGAAACAGAGAAGAGAATAAGCGTTTATTAAGTACCTATGTTATGGAACTATAATAAGCAATTTTCTAATTTTGTCTCATTTAGTCCTCAGATAAACCCTGAGGTAGGTGTTATTATTACCCCCATCTTACAAATGAAGGAACGGAAGCAAATAGAAGTTAAGTGACTTTCCTGGGGTCATACACTTCATAAGTATCTGAATACAAATTTGAACTTAATTCTTCCTGACTCCAGCCCCAATGCTCTATCTACCATGCCACCTAGCTTCCTCAAATTATTGGTTACCTCCTAGAGCCAAAATGAAAACTCCAAGGAATACAATATTCATAATTCCTAGTTCAAAGAAAAGTACATGGCAAGCAGCCAAAAGAAAGGGTTCAAGTAACAAGGAGCCCTAGTCAGTATCACACAAGATTTAGTAGCCACAAGGAAAATGATACAGAGGCAAAAGATACAGGCTTACAACCAAGAATAACTCACCCAGAAAATTTGAGCATAACCGTACAGGGGGAAAATGGATATTTAATGAAAAATAAAACTTCCAAGCTTTCCTCATAGAAAGACTGGAGCAGTACATAAACTTTGGCATGCAAACATATGAGCCAAGACAAGCATAAAAACTAAATCCAAGTGAGCAATCCTAAGGGACTAAACAAGGATAAGCTATTTCCATTCTTATAAGAGAAGATGATACTCCATATAATCAGGGACTACAAAGGGAATTGAATTAGACGGAATGAAATGGTTCTGTCATGTTTTTTTGATCTAAAAAGAAGAATAAAGAGGAATAAGGTAAAATGAATAGGAATAAGCTGGGATGAGGAACAGAGAAGAATGGCAAAAATTATTTCACAAAATTTGGGTATATAAAGAAGCCTATACAATACAAGGAAGTGTGGAACTGACAAACTTTTAACCTTCCTCTCATATAAAATACTCAAAGGAGAGAAGCACCCCCCCCCACAAACACAAACACACATTCAGATATACAAAGTTGAGTATAAAATATGTCTCAAAGAATTAAAAGAAAAACAAACTCTTAAAGGGCGAGGAAAACCAAACAAGGAAAAGCGTAAGATACTAAGATGAAGGAAAATACAGTTAACAAAAAAAACTGTGAATGAGATAAAATCATCCAAAAAAATGGAAGAGCATAGAAAAATTGGTTAGAAGCCACAATCCAACAAGATGTTGTCTCAAAAAAAGTACAATCAAAACAGAAAGATACACAGTGTTAAAATAAGGAGCTAGAAAATACTTTAAGATTTAAATAAAATAAAAACAGCAAAATTAGCATGTTGTCCGACAAAGCCATAGTAAAAAAAAGACAATTAAAAAAGATAAACTGGGAGGGAGAGAAGGAAGCAAGGAAGGAAGGAAGGAAGGAAGGAAGGAAGGAAGGAAGAGAGGGAGGGTCAGTGGGGCTGAGAGAAATTAAGATCCTGAACAAAATTTTAGAAAAGTTAGGTATGATAGATCTCTTGAGAATATTGAATGGAAATAAAAAGGAAATATATATATATATTTCAGTGGTGTGTGACAACTTCACAAAAAATTGACTTTGAACACAAAATCTTCACTTATGTAGAAAAGTAGAAATATTAGATGAATCTTTCCCAGACCATAATTTAAAAAAAAAATCAATAGAATCTTTGGAGCAAAGAATAGAACTAAAATAGAAACTAAAAGCAATACTAAAAAATTCGTGGGACAAAGAACAAGTCATAGAAATCTCCAATTATTTCAGTAAATATCACATAAAAGAAACAGCATATCAGTATTTGGGGGATGCAATCAAAGCACTACTTAGAGAAAGATCATGTCTCAATAGTTACATCAGTGAAAGAGGGAAGAGGATATCTGAATAAGTTGGTTATGGAAGTAAAACAAAATAGATAAATAATAGATGAAAAACCCTCCAATTAAATATCAAAAGAGAAATTCCAAAAATCAAAGAAGAGATTAACAAAAATCAATGTATTCCTAAATAAAACTAGAACCTTAAATTTTAAAAAAAGCACTAGAAAACTTGATTTCAAAAATGAATTCACAAACTATACAGAAAAAAATGAAAGAAATTATTAGGAATTAGTTTGCTTATATATATATGTGTGTGTGTGTGTGTAAATATATATATATATATATATATATCATGAAAACTGATTATCTAAATGGAATGTATAATTATGGACAACAACAACAAAAAAATGAGCTTCACCAAAAAGAAAACAAATGACTTAAATAACTCTTATCTTAGAAAAACAAATGAAATAAACCATGCCTGAACTCCCAAGGGAGGGGGGGGGGTAGAAAACTAGGATCAGATGTACTTAAAAACAAAGAACAATTAATTACAGTGCTACATAAATATTTTAAAGGGAAAGGAGTGGCCCTACCAAATTCCTATGGCATAAAAATAGTCTAGATGCTTAATAAAGGGAGAGTAAGAACCAAGAAATAAAACTACAGGTTATGCCTAATAAATATTGATACAAATATTTCAATAAAATATTGGGAGGATTCTACAGCAACATATCACAAATACCATATGCTATAACCAGGCTATATTTAAATAAAAACAAGGTGTGTTCAGTGTTAGAAAAACTATACATATAAATATATAGTTATATGATATATACATGCAGAAAAAGAACTCTGGACAAAATATACCTTTTCCTGTTTAAAAAGAAAACACTAGAAAATAATGAAATTAATGGATTTTTTCCCCTTAACATGAGAGGTAGTATCTACCTAAAACCAAAAGTCAAGTTATCTCTCATGTAGATAAAGCAGAATTATTTCCAGTTGGATTATGGTTAAGCAAGAAGAACCATTTTACCATCACTATTCATTATAGTTCTAGAAATACAAGCAATAGCAATGAGTCAAGAAAAAGAAATTGAGGGGCAGCTAGGTTTTACAGTGAGTAGAGCACCAGCCCTGGAGTCAGGAGGACCTGAGTTCAAATCCAGCCTCAGACACTTGACACACTTACTAGCCATGTGACTTCAGGCAAGTCACTTAACCCCAATTGCGCTCTGTAATGCCATGCACCAACAGATTTCCAAAAGAATGCTACTGTGAACAGCCTTTAAGATTTGGATTGTACAGTAATAGTGAACACTCTGTTTATTCCATTACAAATCAAGGCAAACATTCATAATACATCACAATATAATATTCACAACATTACATCTTATTACAGAAAGTCACAATATAGAGTCCATAACAACTTAACATTAGAATGCCCACACAGTTTTCACTACAGTGACCACAATATTTAGAACAAGGAATAAAAGAATAATCATCTGGTTTCCCTAAGGGGAAAACTCTTCTCACTTAATCATTCAATCAATTCACAATGTGTCAATCTTCCACTCATGGGGCAACCATTAATTTAATCAGTCACTAATCTAGATTCACAATTACTAAATATCATTAATCACTAGTACAGTCATTAGAAAACCATATAAACCCTCCATCCCTTGGTGTCCAGAAAACCTCAATTTCCTCCAAAGGGAGGCCTTTTCTTCATCTTGACTCTGGGTGATCTCTCTGATTCCCTGGATCCCCTTCCATGGTTCCAGCTCTCTCCTGAATCCAACAAACAGTCACCTGGATTCAGAAGCAGACAGCTGCCAGGTTCTCATCCAGTTCTCAGAGGTAAACAGCTCCCAGGTAGTTGTCCAGTCCTCAGGGCAATCCCTGGCCCACACCGAAGTTCATAGGGCCCAGCATATGTCAAACCCTTCACTACTTCTCTTGCCTGGAACTCAAGGATCAGCCAGGCCATAAACAAACAAAGTCTTATCCCAGTCATCCTTCTTCAGTCCTCCAGCAGTTTAGCTGGCCCTAGGACCCAGAAGGAATATCAGCCTTCTGTGTGGCCTCCACCAGATTCTAGTCTCAGGAAAACTCCATCTCAGTTCTCAGTCAGATTCCAAATGCTGGGAGAGAAGAGAGAAACTCTCTCTCTCTCTCTCTCTCTCTCTCTCTCTCTCTCTCTCTCTCTCTCTCTCTCTCTCTCTCTCTCTCTCTCTCTCTCTCTCTCTCTCTCTCTCTCTCTTTCTCTCTCTCTCTCTCTCTCCCTCCCAAGAAAACTCCAACTCACTTCTTCAGTCCAGTAGTCCAATTTCCAGATGCTGAGACAAATCTGCTTTGTCTAACAGGAAAACTCCAATTCTGTCTCTCTGTCTCTGGAATTCTTGCTTATATACAAACTCTGGCCTCCTGTCTCAGCCATGAATATTAATCGCTCAAGAGTAAGAAGTTACCAATGACAATACTACCTAAATTAATTTACTTATTTGGTGCTATGCCAATCAAACTACAAAAAGATTATTTTATAAAGATAAAAAAGAATTAAAACAAAAATCATATGAAGAAAGAAGGTAAAAATAAGTAATTAATGACAAAAAAAGTTAGACAGAAACAGTCCTGGCAGTACCAGATCTGTAGTACAAAGCCATAATCATCAGAACAGTTTGGTACTAGGTAAAGAATAGAATCATCAGTAGAACAGATTAGGTATACAACACACAGAAATAATTGAGCACAGTAGCCTAATGTTAGATAAATGAAAAGATCCCCACTATTGGGGTCAGAATTCACCTTTCAACAAATATTTTGGAAACAGACTGGACAGCACTCTGGCAGAAACTAGGAATAAATTAACAATTCACATTATAAACTAATGCAAGGAAGGTCAAAATGTGTACATGATTTAAACAAAAGGATCCATCATAAGCAAATTAGAAGAACACTGTTATATCCATGGAGATGGGAAATGTTTAGGATCAAATAAGAGATAAAGATTCACAGGAGGTAAAAGGAGAATTATGATTAAATAGAAAGTTTATGTGCATGCAAAACCAACTCAGCTAAAATTAGAAGAGAAGCAGAAAATATTGGTAGGAAGTTTCTCTGATAAAATTCTCATTTCTTAAATACATAGGGAACTGATTCAAATACATAAGAATATGTCATTCTTCAATTGATAAATGATCAAAAGCTTTAGACAGTTTTCAAATAAAGAAATCCCAGATATTAAAAGCTATATGAAAAGAATTCTAGATAACTAAATATGAGAGAAATGCAAATTATAGCAACCATAGGTACCATATCGCATCCATCAGATTAGAAAAGTTGACAAGGAAAGAAAATGGCAAATGATAAAGGGGCTTTGAGAAAACACATACATTGATTCACTAGTAGTGAAGCTGTGAAATGGTCCAACCATTCTGGAAAGCAATTTTTGTCCAAAAAACTATTAATCTGTGCCTACCCTTTGACCCAGTAATACTCCTAATGGGACCACAGAAAGAGGAAAAGATCCTATATACACAAACAAATTTATAGCAACATTTTTTGTGGTGTCACGGTAATAGAAACTAAGGAGATGCCCATCAATTAGGAAATAGCCCAACAAGTTGTGGTATATACATATAATCAAAAACTATTGTGCTGCAAGCATAATGAAGGAGATGGTTTCAGAGAAACCTAATAAGACTTATATGAACTGAAGTAAATTGAGCAGAACCAGGAAAACAACTTATATGACAAGAACAATATCATAAAGACAGATTTATTTTGAAAGATATGGGGAATTCCAGCATTCTGCAAAGTCTTTAAGTTGGCTATGGTGGTCTTCTATTGTCATATGACTTAAATGATTGGTTGGAAATTGAAAGCATTGCTACTTATCATATATATATTGACCTATCTGTGTTATACACACATATATACACATACACATACACACACATTATACATATACATATATATATATAAATCCCCTTTATAAGGTCTTAATTGAAGAATGAAAAATCTCTTAAAGATAACTTTGACATAACACTATGACTGTTATGTAATTATAAAAATAAATAGCTTTGTGAACTTTTGTTCTTTTCTAAAAGTTTTAGAAAACATTTTCCAAACTTTCAAAACTTGTTTTTCTGCTCTATCTTTTACAGCAGATATGTGTCTTTCCGTACAATATTCTGTAAATGCCATAAAGTAGATTCAGTAAGCATTCATTAAGGAATAGTAGACAGTAAAGGATGATCAACATTTGCTAGTAAAAACTGGCAAAAGAACCAAACAAATTTTCTCCTATTTCCACTTTACAAATTACGCGGCCTCCCCGCCCCCCATCAACTTTCATGACCAGTGAACTAGCAAACAATTTGACAGTGTCATAATCAATTTACGAGGACATTTACTAGGATCCAGAGTTATAGCATGGAATTGTTAGATGGTTACTAAGACTGGTTTATACCAATAGGAATTAAATAAGGATACATTTAAGCATTCGGGTTTAGTTATGTTTTGCTCCCAGAATTTTCCTTGATATTTTTAACCTAGGGGACAACCTTCTGATGGCTAAAGTTTCCTCTTTTATCTGATTTATTGAGGATCTACAGCTGGTGCTTGTCACACTTCATTTCACTCTCTTCTTCTCTGTGGTTGTGGTTATATTTCCAAGAATTTGGGTGGCTAAAATGATGACAACCGGTGGTGTGCTTTCCTTTAGGGGACAAAAACTCAGCAGAGTTTATCTCCTCAGGATTATTTTTATATTTGTTCTTCTCCATTATTATGGTGATGTGTCCATATCCAAAGAAACAAAATGAAGGAAAATATAACACGACCACTCTCTGAATTGGGGTTCATTTACAGCTATAGAAATTTCAAATAAACTATAAGCCTGTAGCGCTAATCTCACAAATTTTAAGTCATGTATTAACATACGGATAGTACAATTATTTTAGAAAAACATTGCTTTTTTAGTCACAGAACCTTAGGGAGAGAACGGACATTACAATTCATCCAATATTCATTTGATATTATCTTCTTTTAAAGACCTTTTAGAGGGCAGCTAGGTGACACAGTGAATAGAGCACCAGGCCCTGGAGTCAGGAGGACCTGAGTTCAAATCTGGTCTCAGACACTTAACACTTACTAGCTGTGTGACCTTGGGAAAGTCACTTAGGCCCAATTGCCTTCCCCCTTGTAATGGTACTGGGGATTTGAAGATCTTCTATGGCCCCTGTATTGCTAATCAAACAGGTATTTAGCACCTTATTTCAGTTCATGGTTGTATTGTGTTAAGATCCAGAACTTGTGAATCCCCCATTTGGAGGAACAGAAAAGAGTTATTATCATATATAAGGAAAAGCCCAAGCTAGAAAGCCAGAATTTGTGAGAGAACTGCTAGGATCCTGAGAACTTCTCACAACTGCTACAAATTGAGAACAGAATGGAGAACAGAACTTATGGTGGCAGAACTGAGAACTGAACTGAGAACTGAGAAGAATTGAGAAATGAGAAGAGAGGAGAACTGGGAAGAAGCATGGCTGTGGTGCTGGAACTTTGTCTGTCTGTTCTGATGTGACTTTGTGAGATTCTTCTGTTAACAGATGATGTTGCCGCTGTTACAGGAGTCCTGGGACCTGGCTGCTGGTTCAGAAGCCCTGAAAGAAGATTTTCTTGTTGTATGTTTACAGAAATCCTGGAAGAGGGTCTTAGTGACATTTTCAGAGGACCTGGGACTATACTGATGATTTGTGTTGATTCCTTAGACCTTGTTGTTGAGTCTATATTGAATTCACAGACAGCAAGTGAATTGATGAGAATGCCAGCAATGTGTATATGTTACTGTGGCTTTGTTAAGCTTTGTCTTCTCAGGAACAGAAACTGAGAAGGACTTGAGGTGGATTAGACTCTGTGAGCTTCAGTATAGAACAGGAACTGTACAAGGAGGTGAACAAGGAACTGAGCGTTGTCTGCCTTTGAACTCTGGTGACAGTTAGATTGAGCAGGAGCTGGGACCATGGAAGAGGAACAATCGAAGCTGAGAGCCTGCCCCAAGTCAAGATGGAAAGACCTCTCCTTGAGTATTTAATGCAAACTGAGAAGATCATGATTTACTGTGGCCTCTGAGTAGAGATCTCTGTACTCTGTATCCTATACCTTTTCAAGATGATTGAATTAAGGATGATTGAGTTAAGGACTTCTCCAATTAAGGAGAAAGAAGACTTTTTTTTTTACTGAGAGATTAAGACAATGTGACCTAGGGGTAGAAAACTTTTGTGTCTATTAAAGAGGCTTGCCTCTTTAAGGATGATTGAGTTAAGGATTTACTAAATTATTGAGTTACTAAGTGATTGAGTTACTAAATGAATGTACTTTGTTTGAAACTAGATGACCACTTTGGTGAAAACTATGTGGCCACTTTAGTGATAACTTGTTATGCTATAACACTGTGAATGCTGTACTTTGATTTCTGTCAATGTTTTGTCTTATTTTATTACTGAATAAATAGAGAGTTCTCTACACTATGTAATCAGAACCTTGAAGCTGTTCACAGAAGCAGTTCTCTTGAAAGCTGCTTGTGCTTGGGTTTACATCCCCTTCAAAAAAAAAGACAAAAAGAAGATAACTTAGAAAATCAGAAAACCTTAAAAAGTTACAGTATCTTAAGAAGAAAATGGATATAAGGAGTTATCTAATACAAACTCCCACCTGAGATGCAAATACCATCTAAAACATCACTGACATAGATTGAGTTAATGTTTTTAAGCCCTTTGATATTTTATAAAGTGTTTCCTCACAGTAGCCCTGTGAGTCATTCAAAAAGCATTTATTAAGTGCCAACTATATGCCAGACCCTGTGCTAAGTGCTATATATACAAAGAAAGGCAAAATACAGTTCTTTCTCTTAAAGAGCTCACAGGGTAATGAAAGAGACAACATGATAATAATAAGTATGTGCAAACAAAATATATATCAGGTAACTTAGAGAAAGTTGTCCCTAGAATAGAAAGGTGGCACTAATATGAGGGACTAGGAAAGACTTTTCTTAAAAGTTGGGATTTTTGCTGAGGCTTGGTGGATGTGAAAAATGAAGATGAAGAGTGTTTCAGTAATGTGCATCAGCCAGTAAAAATATCTGGAAGCTGTAGATGGAATGACAAAGGAAATATAAGCATTAACAACCCCATTTTATGGGTAAGGAAAAGAGGGGTCATAGAAATTAAATGATTTGCCCATGGTCATGCAAATAGTTGAGGGTCAAAGCTAGGATACTTGATTTAATTGAACTCAACAAAAACTTATTTAGTATCTTCGTCATCCAGGACCAGGGGTTAGTATAGAGGATATGAAGACAAAACTACAAAGAAACAAATCTGTCCTGAAGGAGTTTGCATCCTACTCACAAAACACACACACACACACATACACACACACACACACATAAATAGCACAAAATATAAATTTAAAAAATTGTGGTGAGAGATGGGAAAGAAGCACCAACAACTGGCAGAAACAGGAAAGTTATTTTAAGGGTTATTTTTTAGTTAAGCCTTGAATGTATATCAAGGGAAAAAAATGAGAAGGAGAACATTTCCATCACGGAAGGCAGCCTAGACAATGGCAAAGAAGAAACAATATCATGTAGACAGAACAACAATTTGCAGGAACTTAGAGTATACGTCACAGAACATGATGTGAAATTAATCTTAGAAAAAAGCTGAATCCCAATTTTGAATCTAAGTCTTCTGATCCCAGTTCCAGAACTCTTTCCACTATAACACATAATATGATCATTTGATCTAGTTTTGCTGGGATAATTCCAATGAAAAGGAGTTAACTGATGTGGAGCATGGACAATGGAGCAACTCCCTCCATTCATTGTTAGAAAGCTCACATTATTGGAAACTTCTGTATAAAAATAATCTAAATTATTGTGGCCATGATGATATGGACCAATACAGAAAGTCACCTGCATAAACCTGTCTATTCCCTTTTCATATTTTCACTTCAATGTGTTAAAAAATCATTTTCATAAAATTTTAAAAGATGAGGACTGATGTACATAGGTTAGTAGTAAGTTATGTTTTCTTGATCACTCCCATTTTTTTTAGTTAATGTGTGTGAGTGCTATATATAGTTTATAAGTAATAAACTATCATCTCTTCTTTAAGATAATTTGAAAACTGGTCTCTCAGAACTTTACAAATTTGTCTCCTCTACCTTGAATTTCTCTCCATTGTGGTTTTAAGGCTTCATTTCCACTTGCACATATAGTAGAATGGATTCTGAGGTCTTAGGGTACAAGGGAGAACACATTACTGTAGAGATGCTGGCAAATAATCCTTCGTTTTTGCATGTTTGTGATCCTTTCAGTTTTCTCCACAAATTACCATTTGGTGATCTGCCTGAGTCAGGCCTTTCATTTTCTTCATGCTTTATTTTCCTCTCTACTGTTTTACAACATTTTTTTTGTGAAATGATAGAGGCTTGATAAGCCATACGTCAGAATTCTGAAAGAACTGGCAGATGTCATTGCTGAGTCAGTCAGTGACCTTTGAAAATTTGTGGATAATGAGAGATGTGCCACAGGCTTAGAGACAGGCAAATATCTCAGAGGTTGGAGGAAAGACTACATTCTTAGTAAGTCAGCTGCAATCTTGACATCAGGTGTTAGCAACATTGTATAATTTTATTATTAAATGGATGACTTGTTAGCATTTAGGAAGGAAAACACTAATGACTAAGAGTCAATATGCCTTCTTCAAGAAGCTATCAAACTAACTTTCTGTCGTTTTTTCTTGGGGGTAGGGGTAAGGGGAATAGGATTACTATAATACATTTAAGTCCTACTCACATGGGGGTGTGCAAATAACTGATTTCTTCAAGATTATGCCAGTGGAGCACAATCTCTGGCAAATTATATCAAACTAGAAAGACCTCTAGTAGGCTCTCAGTTAAATTCATAGGGACTGGGGCGGCTAGGTGGTGCAGTGAATAGAGCACTGGCCCTGGAGTCAGGAGTACCTGAGTTCAAATTCGGCCTCAGACACTTAACACAAAAACTAGCTGTGTGACCTTGGGCAAGTCACTTAACCCCAACTGCCCTCCAAAAAGCAAAAAATAAGTAAATAAATAAATTCATAAGGACTTATTAAACTTATACAGTAGAGTGATGAAATTTTCAGTCACCGCAGCTTTCTAAGACTACTCTGTGTCAGTTGAGATACCTAAACTACTGATATCAAAGGACTGGTAGATCAGAGGGGCACTGTTATTCTAACATGCATATGCATTTCAAGAAAGCATTTAAAAAAGCTTCTGGTGATTTTACTTGCAGCAAAGATGGAGAGAAGAGACTTATATGCCAGGACATATATGCTGATTCAGAACTGATTTATTTACCAGATCCCCAAACCAGTGATTAATTAGTTAGTTAAACAAGGGTTTCTCTTGTGGAGAGGACTTCCCTTATAGAAAGGATGTCTCTTGTGTACCCTGGATCTCTTCATGGTCAATAATTTTATCAGTGACTTGATGCAATAGATTGTAAAATTTGCAGATGAAATAAATTTGGGGAGAATAATGAAAACATCACATGACAGAATGGGAATACAAAGGATCTTGACATTCTAAAACAATGTACAAATAATTAAACATACTTCCCTTCTCTATGTAGAGATATGGAGGACTATGAGTGTTCAGTGTAGTGTATGTTGTGATATATGGGTAATCAATCTTTTGGTTTTACTTAAAATATTTTTCTTTGTTGTAAGGAAGGGTCTGGTGGTAGTGGTAACTCTGTTGTTTTTAAAGGGAGATGAATGTTGCAAAAATAAACACAAAACAACAATAAAAAATCAAAATAAATAAGTAAGTAAGTACAGTGCTGAACCTAAGGGGGGAAAATAGTTCAGAAAATTGTCCATTTCTCTACTTGGCTTCAAAAAATTAAGTGTACAAGTACAGAAGCAATTTGCTAAATAATGTTTAATTTTTTAAAAGGAAGTTTACTGAATATGGGTCAACGGTATAACATGCCAGCAAAAAGAGTTAATTTAGCATTAAGTTACACTTCTAGATTAATACTATATAGTAAAAAGACAAGTAAGTATTCTGTTTTCTGTATTACATTGCTTAGACCACATCTGAAGCATAATATTCAATTCTTGCCACGTCAGTTTAGGAAAGAGGTTGATAGACTGGAGTGGAAATGACCAGCACTGTGATGTTTTTTTTAAAGGGGGGGGCAAAAAAAGCAAAACAAAACACCAAACATCTGGAAACCATGATGAATGATTCCCTATTAATGAAATTGCAGATGTTTAGCCTGGAGAAAACTTGGAAACATGATAGCTGTCATCAGGTATTTGTATCAGAAATGGATTCAGTTTGTTATTTTTGGCCTCAGAGGACAGAACTAGAAATGGGTAGAAACGAAGGAAGTACAGATTTCTGTTTTATGAAAGAAAAGCCTTAGGATAATTGTTTTATAAAATTCAAGTGGCTTGTCTTGTAAGGTAATGACTTCTTCATGATGGGAGAACTTGAGCAAATGCTACATGACTAATTCTTAAACACATGGAAGATTGCTACCCAAGGGATCATGTAACCTTGAGTTACTTCCCAACTCTGAGATTCTACAATCTATCCATTTTGGCCAGTAGAGCAGAGAATTCATAATTCATAAATTACAGTTGCCAATTAGCCTAGTTGATCTGCCAATAATGGCTCTGAGAGCCAAGGTGACAACACTTGCTTTCCTTCTCTGACCATATAAATCATGGAGCTAGGTTTTGTAAGGTTTTCAGTAATCTGGCTTCTAACTAGACAAACCCATTATGAAAGTCACCTTTAAATGTCTAGTAGTCTTGTTGTTGTTGTTGTTGGTTTGGTAGACTTGTTATTTCATTAGAAATGGGAAAGGAAAGGACATTCACTGTGAGGAAACTTCTTTCAATGAAGATAAGCAAATGGTCGATCAGAGTTATTGGGAGGTGGAGAGAAGAGCAGCACAGAGAGGTTACATGACTTTTCAGTATCACAGGGTCTTTCAGACACTAAGACCAACTCTCTATCTAATACATAATAACAAATGGTAACAACTAACATTTATATGGTGCTTGCTAAAGGCCAGACACTGTGCTAAGTGATTTCCAATTATTATTTCATTTCATTCTTGTAGCAACCCTGGGAGGGTAGGTGCTATTATTTTTCTCATTTAACAGATGAAGAAACTGAGCTACATGATGATGTATCAGAATACCCTCAGGGGCATTCTGCATTTTTTAAAAGGGTTTTGTACAAGCTCTTTCCAGGCTCAGATTTTTTTTTATTAATAAGAATATTGAAGAGAAGACAAAAAATCTATATATAAAATTACCTTAACCTATGCTGAATTGCAGAACACCCATAAGGCCAAAGGGACTTATTACTCACTAAGATTCATCAGACCAGTTTGAATGTGCCTCATTTATTTTCTAGCTGCATTTTACTTAGGCAGGTAATTTTGGTAAATCCCGAGCAATTACAAGTTGCTTAATAAATCTGAAAGTCCAGTCACCTGTTGTGCCATCTCAATAAAGTCAGGAAGGAGGGAAGAAAGGGGATAAAAAGATGTGTCTAACAGATTTTGGGGGCAACGCATTTGATTTTATATTTTTCTCATCTTAAATGGATCAGAGAGATACAAGAATGAGCTATGCATGCATCCAGTTCAGAGGCCATCTCCCACTGCTTAGGAGGGAAAAAGAGAATTTTCAAGAACAGAAAACCTAGTAGTTACCTTTAAAAATAAAGAAATTTCTTAGAGTTCCCCATAGCTCCTTTTTAAAGCTCTAGCTTAACAAGGTATAAAACCACAACTAAAATATTTATATACCACTATAGTTCCTATAACCCAATGAATCATTAGTTTATTCATTTTACATAATGACACAGAAGGGTGAAACAAGTACCCAAACAATGAATAATAATGTAGGAACTCACACTGTAAAATCAATATGTCAGATTGGTAGAACTGAACTTCTTTATAATGCTCGCATTCCTGGATGTAATAGAGCTTAGCTTCTGAATTATATATATATATTGACCTAATTACATAAATATTGACTTTTCCTTATATGAACCATTTTTTTATCCTCACTGTAATTACAATGTCAATATTTGTTGCCTGTAGTAACACTGAATTTAAACTTGTTAATTTTGATTGATAATATCATGCCCTGAGATATACTCATCAAGGATCTTCATGCTGCAGGATCATATTTAGACACATAAATAGTAAATAATTCAATGAAAACTATAGTTTAGGATACCAAGTGCTGTGTTTTTGTACATATGTTAGAACTTGTGAATGACAAGTATCTGATTATTTTTCAATAAGGAACCTAGTTTTGTTTTGTTTTTCCCAAACTTATTTGGAAAGATGGCCAAAAGTTTCTGGATTTTTCTCCCCATCCTTTGGGGCAGTAGTTTTATTTCAATATATTTTGTTTTGTTGTCTTCAGTTAAACAACTGCGATTGATATATTCATCAATTTCAGTCATTTTCCTGATACATTAGACCCTAATCCCTGGAAGTTTATGGAAACTATTTTTCCTTTCAATTACATTCCATGTTACTAAAGCAACAGTCCAAAGAGGCTAGATGCTTCCTCTTAAAATGTTTCTTAGAACCACCTCTTAAGAGACTGCCTTTTCTAATTCAAGCCTTCTCATGTCCCACTGACTGAGAAGTTGGAGTTGGGTGATAACACTTAAAGTAAGTTTCCAAACCTGAATGGTCTCTTTGCTTTGTATCCTGGGAGTTGTTCTGGGACGCATTATGTGGTTGATAATGAAGATGGCATCCATAACCTTGTATTTCCTTTTTGCCTCCACAGGGATTCCAGATGAGATGAACCTCAGTGACGTCAAGCAAATCCATCAAACAGATGGTGGAAGCACTTTAGACACAAGTGGAGCAGGATGCTCAGCACTGACTGCTCATATGACATTTACCCTGATTAGTGTGGCAACATTCATTCTCAGTATTTGGTAACAGAATAATTCTGGTCTGGTTCACGTGTTTATTGCAATCTTCAATTCCCCTCCCTCCCTTCATAAGCCTAGAATGAGATCTGTTGAATATAGAAATTATGTGTATGGTAGTATATATCTTATTAACATCTCAAATACCAGATTTGAATGTTCAAAAGGTATCTGATTATCACATTGCTTTAAAATATTAAGGTTATTTTTAAAGAAAAAAGTGTTTCTTTTATTTGGGGAATAGTCAATGTGAAAAAACAACCCATCCCTCCTGCAAATATAAACAGCACGAAGCCATTTTAAACAAAAAGGATACATTGCTATGTTATGCTTTTTTATATTTTAAGATTCTTCTTCTAAATCTGAGTTATAGAGTTCGTAAAACAATGGAACATTCATATCAACCACTAAAATAGAGAAAATTCAAATCCTACTATGTTAATAGAACACAATATATGATGTAGCATGCATGTATTTCCAAATTATTCTCCCATATCTACCAGCAATAGGCACTGGTTGCTTTATTTTTTTAAGCCCTGTAAGGAAGGGGAAACCTGGGTTGGAGGATGATACTGTTACATGGTGGGATTTAGTGAATTTTTATCCATTTTAATTTAGCTACTAACAGATCCTATAGATGATTATTGTGGTTGTGGTTGACTCACATTCCATTATGCCTTAAGTTTATCTTGAGTATCTCCGTACTCTCCCTATTCCCCTGCTTGCCTAATAGACTTAGATATTCTACACAACATATACAGACTGTACTTTAGGAGTCTCTCTACTCAACTTATTGATTTTTATGTGGAAAAATACTTTAAAGAATATCATTTTCTTTTGGCCAAATAGATAAATAAATCACTCATACTTTGGAAAGTAACCCAGAATATCATTGGATTTTTGAAAAGCCTTAACCTTCCAAGAAGAGTTGAGTATCAGTGAATTTCTAATATGCCTCTAGCCAGAGAAAAAGTAATTATGAACAATCCAGAAAATGTAGCCAGTTAATTTATACATTTTCTTTTCCCCCATATTAGTAAAGTTGCTGATCTGCAGGCCCTGATTTCCAAGTCATGATAAGATGTCTCAGCATACAATGATTAGGTTATATCTATGACACTACATAAGGAAGAAGAGATAAGTCAGATTTTATTAAGGAATGTCGCATTCAGTCATTGGTCAATGATTATAATTAATGTGAACTGTTATCCTAATAAAGAGAAGTGCTGAGCTTCTTTGTATAATGACTTGAAAGGACATTGAGCGACCTCTGACAACCAGCTGAAGAAGACTCAGTCAACAACAAAATCCATTAAACTAAGAGTTGTTTCTAAAATATGTAATTGTCTATTAACAGAGCACATTTTTCCAAATCTGTACTTAATTAGAATGCCACATATGCATATATGTATATTTATATACATGTAAATGTATATGCATATCTGTTATTCATTATATATTACAACTATATTATCATTGCTGAAAATATTTTTGGAGCTCTTCCTTTGAGATTGCCTTTGGTTTATATGGTACACACTCCTATGGAAGGGCTAGCAATTCTGGTTTGTGGGGAAAACATCACACTCTCTAGTGTGTGGATTCAAAAGATAGTGTATGGATTCAACAGATTCAATTGTTATCTCTCATGTAGGTTAAATGTTGGAATAAGCAGCCAGGGAGGGTATTGTCAGAAAATTGAAATTAAGTGCAGTTGATAAAGGCAACTTGAGATAGTTATTATGTGTCTGTTAGATATTCCAAACACCTGGACTAGGGAGTAATAATAGGTCAGGTTCCGGGGAAAATTTGAGAAGAGTTTATAGCTGATGGAAGCATCAGGGAACTACTAGAAAATATTCTTACGACCCTATCAGACACAAGGGAAAAGGCATTTCACAAAACCCTCTTCTTTTATTTTTCTCTTTAAAATTTTGATATTGATTGAGAATATGTCAACAAGGTACTAAAACAGACAATTAATGCAGTCAACATATATGACTACATGAATGTACATACATGCATACATACATATAGTAGATCTTTGGTACAATATAGATTACATTAATTTTCAGTTTTCACTTGGCATCTATGGCTTTGTGAGGACAGACACATTCTGTTCATGTTGCCAGAATGACTTCACAGCACAAGGATTGTTCTGCTCATCTCAATATCTTTTTGTACTTCCAACCTATGCCAACAAATAGTAATCTGTGTAAAGTAACTTATAATGATGAACAATGCCAGAATATCTTCAAAGAGCAAAAATATTTCATATGTTCCAACAATGGCCCACCTACTTCAAATAATATTCACTGATAATAATATATAAGGGCAGAAAATTTCTTAGATGTGTTTGTAATAGGATTTGTCAATTTACCCCCAAACCAGTGACCAATAACTTAATTTAGCCCAAAGTGATTTTTAAAAAATCTAAATATCTTAATAAATACATCATAAATATGTAAAACAAAATATTAGGTTGTCTCTCTTAAATGGGAATGTGTTTCACATTCTAATATCATCAATCTAGAGTATCCTGAAATATGTCAGAGACCAATTGACAGGATGGTTCTTAACTTTAAAACAGATGAAAATGAAATCTTTGTTTCTGTCTTTTACAAGAACTTTCATCACCCCCAAAGTTAACATTTCAATACTGTAAGCAATGGCTTTGCTGTGTACAATATTAGAATTCTCAAACATATATATATTCTTTCAAAAATCACAACTATAAAAAAGTAAAAAAAAGTAAATTAAGAAAACAACTTGTATTACTCATGTTAGCGTTCTCTTGTGTCTACCTAAGGGGAGCCAAAATTTCTATGAGCATTGACAGTAGGTCCCAAACAGAAACTGGCAAGCAAAGAATATTGTATATGTACCAGAGCATACAAATCTCCTAAAAGGACATTTCATGACCTGTCTTTTTGACAGAGGGTAATCTGGTTTAAGAAATATCATTAGTAGTCTTCTCTATTCTCCCAAAAGACAAAAGATATTAATACATAACAAGCAAATAACAAGCATTAAACAAAATGCTCTGTTTTCTAACATTCTATATAATGATCTTTGTGATCAATTATTCAATTATTTTCAAAATGAAAGCTTCTTAGATATTGTATTGTTTTATCTAATGCATTATTTCATTTAAGGGATTCACTTAAGGTTAAAGTTAAAAGAAAAACAAGTGCTTAACATGCAACATAGGCTTCCTAGTATTTTGAGTGAAATTCACTAAAGCAGGCAAAGATGTTTGTATTTATTTTAGGTCATAAGCAACGATAACCAAAAAGTTGTAAAGATTGACTAAAACCACAAAACAATAAATAAATAAATGTTTAAGGCTAGTAGCAATGTCTATGGTGTGGATAATATCAAGTTTTACTTTCAGTACTGCATATTGTTATGTCCATCATTGCTAATAAAAGTATGGAGAAAATAACTCTGAGGAATGGAAGTTTGCTTTCTTTGGCTGTAGATAAATAACTTTTTGGAATTAAACGTTGACTCTGAATTACTTCTATTATGTTCACTATGGATGACTAACTCAATCCAGCATTCACAATTATTTCATGGTATCTTTAGTTAATACATGGGGTATCAAATCAAGTACCTTGGTTTAGAAACAATAAAGAGAAAACTTTCTAACTTACAAAGAAAATGAATATTTGTTGGAGACTTGGCTATAGAAGACACACTACTATATGGAGGAAAGAGCCCAGAAGTAGTAGTTAAGATATCTGGGCCTCTGATTCTTTATCTGTTAAATAAGAGTATTGGCTCAAATGTTCTCAAAGGTCCTTTATAGCTGTAAGATTTTATGTCAAACATTCATATCAAGCATACAGTTTCCTAGACTCTAGAAGCCTACATTTGTTCCATTTTGAGTTAATCATTGGGAACCTACAATGACTCACACATGATTAATAAAAATTTTGAGAATTCTTTTAAGACTGAATTGATTATCTTCACTTGGGTCATTCTGTTTAAACACGGTTTAAATATATCTCTTTCACTTGACCTCCAAGAATAAAGAACTACATTTAGGGGGTAGAAATTACAGGGAAGCAGAATTATTTTTCCAGTATAAGGGGAAAAAAATGAAAACTTCCATTAATTAGAACCATACAGAAGATTTACCTTGAAATCATTTTGCATATGTCTTTTTCTGTACATGTTGTTTTCCACAATAAAGTGCAAACTCATTAAAGGAAGGAATTATTTCATTTCTGTGCCTCACACAGTATCTGACAAAAAGTAAAATAAAATGGTTAATAAGGAGTTGATAGCCTTTTTCCCCCTAGTGCTGCAAGGCATGCAGGTCTGTTCCAAGGGCATGGATCTTAATCTGCAGGATGGGGTTCGTTAAAGTTGTCAAGAATAAGGCCTACTTCAAGAGGCACCAAGTGAAATTCCAGAGAAGGTGAAAGGGAAAAATGGATTATTATGCATGGAAACACTTAGTAATCCAAGATAAAAGCAAGTATAACACACCAAAATACAGGACGATAGTCCATGTCACCAAAAGATATCATCTGCCAGTGCCCATATAGTACAGGATATGGTTGTCTGTGCAGCTTATACCTATGAGTTACCAAAGTATGGTGTGAAGGTTGGCCTGATAAATTATGCTGCCCCTTACTGCACAGGCATGTTGCTGGCCTACAGGCTTCTTAACAGATTTGGCATGGACACGATCAACGAAGGTTAGGTGGAAGTGGCTGGAAATGAGTACAATGTGGAAAACATTGGTGGTCAGCCTGGTGCTTTTACATGCTACCTGGACAGAGGTCTTGCCAGAATTACCACAGGAAACAAAGTCTTTGGGGCCCGTAAGGGAGCTATGGATGGTGGTCTGTCTGTTCTTCACAATACCAAACACTTCTCTGGATATGATTCAGAAAGCAAGTGATTCGATGCTGAAGTACATTGTAAATACATCATGAGTCAAAATGATGCAGATCATATGTGTCATCTCATGGAAGAAGATGAAGATGCTTATAAAAAGCAATTCTTACAGTACATAAAGAACAACATAATTCCTGACATGATGGAGGAAATGTACAAGAAAGCATGTGATGGCATATGGGAGAATCCAGTGTATGAAAAATGAAAATAAACCCAAGAAAAATTAGAAAAGATAAAACTGCCCCCAAAATGTCCATTGCCCAGAAGAAAGATTGGGTTGCTCAGAAGAAAACTACTTTCCTCAGAGCCCAGGAGCAGGCAGCTGATAGTTAAAACATCAAAATCTGTTTTCTGATTTGTTTTAGGTCATAATTTATTTTTATAATTATTATTGTAATTATTATTAATAATAATTATGATAGTTATTATATATCACATATAATAATTATTATAAATTATTATAAAACATTTTCTATGAAGATTTTCAGATTAAGACAATGAACTTATTGAACATCAAAAAAAATAATAAGGAAGGAATCAATAGCTAAGATAGTATGAGAGTTTCTAAAATCCTTTGATTTGTTCAGTTCTTTAGGTCCAAATATATTTGGGGGTATGGTAAGACTATCAAAGGTAATTGTTGAGCCATACTCAACAGTCTTTGAAAGATCAAGGCAAACAGGAAAAGTACCACAAAATTGGTGATGAATGAATATCATTTGGATATATAAAAAGAGAAAGCATATACACAAATTAAAGGCCAATGGCCTTGAGTTTGATTATCAACATAATTTGATCATGTGTCATAAAAGGGAGGGTTTGTGAAAATTTAGAAAAAAAGTTGATGATCGCAAAAGAACTAACACAATTTCATTAAGGGCAAGTCATGCTAGACATTTCCTTTTTTGATAGTTCCTAGATTGATAGAAAAGATAGATGCAATATTCCTATATTTCAGAAAGGCTTTTAACCAAGTGTTTCATGCTGTTCTTTTTTGAAAATAAACAGGTCAGACAAACAGGAGAGTGAGATGGATTTGGAATTGGTTGAATGCCCAGATTAAAAGGTCACCTTGAAAGGGGTCTCCTATAAAATACCTCAGAAATCTATGTTTCGTTTCTATTTTTTAACAATTTAATCAGTAACTTGAGTAGATGACATACATACCATCTATCCATATTAGGTTTATAAATGACACAAAGTTGATGTTGGATAAAAAAGTTTGAGTCCAAAAAAAATCATAAAATTCTAGAATATTCTCCTGAATTTCGTAAGAGAAAATCTAATAGGAATAAATGTCTTCATACACTTGGTTTCAAAATTTTACTTCACAGATAAAAGGCATGATTAGACAATAGTCATTCTGAAAAAGATCTGTATTTTTTTTAGTGAACTATACCTTAATATACATAAGTAATATGATATGGCATCTAGGAAAGCTGATACAAATTTATGAGGCATTAAGAGAAGTAAGAGGGAGATGATTAGTCCTTCTGTACTCTTCTCTAACCAAACAACATCTCCAGTATTCTTTTAAGTTCTTGGTGTCACAGGGACAACTAGGTGTCATAGTGAATAGAGTGCTGAACTTGGAATCAGAAAGACTCATCTTCCTGAGTTCAAATCTAACCTCAGACACTTATTAGCTATGTGACCCTGGGAAAGTCACTTAACCCTGTTTAATCAGTTCCTTGTCTGTTAAATAAGCCGGACAAGGAAATGATAAACCACTCTAGTATCTTTGCCAAGAAAACCCCAAATAGAGTCATGAAGACTTGGACACAACTGAAAAAGTCACATTTTAGGAAGTGCATTGATCAGCTGGAGAAGATCAAGAGAAAGAGAAGCAGGATAGTGAGGGACTTTGAAATCATGCCATATGAACATTTCAAGTACTGGCTAAATGACAAAGAAAAGTTACTTGAGCTCTCAGTGTGCTAGGCCTGAGTTTTTTAGACTTTTTCCCCGAGGGACCCCTTCATTGCTTCCTAAACTGTGTAGACAACTCTCTTAAGATTATAATTTCAGAGAGAATGAGAGCTTACATTGGTAGACAGGTGTTATTATGTATAGATTTCTTTGTTGCTATGATGAATTCCATTTTCTGGTATTGGGATTTGGCTTTCTAGTGTCTGAATAAATGTTTTTCTTCTGTACTCGATATGAAGAGTTCATTACATTTTGCAATTCAGAACTATGCAGTCAGTACTGTGAATATTACCTACAAGAAGAATGGTTCTACAAGAAGAGAACCGACTGTGACGCCGGAAAGAACTGGGTTCAAGAATGGTAATGCCAAAAGAACAATCACACTACAGGGAGTAGACATAGATGTCTTTGATTGTTATTACTTGTAAGGCCTTGAAAAAAAACCACTTAACCCCTTTGGGATTTGGTTTCTTTCAAGAAAGTCCTAAGGACAAAAATAATGGTCCACACGTTCACAAAGAGTCAGATATGACCGAAAAACAGTAATAGTATAGTAGTAATTAATTGGAAATTCTTATCATTACAAAGAGGACAGAATTACAAATTGTTCCTAAATCTGTCATAGAACTTGGAATGAAGATTTAATTTTGCCTCTAGTTCTCAGGTAGAGTTGAGGATTGGATTACAGAGAGGGCAAAAAGTGATTACTAACCAGACAAAAACTAATGGGAAAAAGGACAAAAGAATTACATTTGTACCTACTTTTGCTTGTTTTCTTTTCCAGGGGAAAATGAATACTCAAATATAGTCCTTTCTGGTCCTATACCAAGGGTCCAAACTATCACTTTGAAAGAGCTAAGTTCTCTAAGAAGTGCTGTTTCCATCTGAGAGGTTAAGCAAATTCCATTTTATTTGCAAGAATGCTTATAAATAAATTGCTTTTTGGTTCTGTATTTGCATCTCTAAGGTAATTATTGAGAATTATATCATCAAGGTTCTAAAGAAATTCTACAGCTACAGAACCCACAAAATGACAGCCCAAGACAACCAGGAAGATGAAGAGGAAGGGTCTATCACACCACAATGGGTGAGGAGCATAGTCCTGCATGAGTCAAACCAGCACAGACCAGCCAAAGTAGGCCTCAGGGAATTGAATCACTGGCAGCTGTGGTGGTTTCACCAACTTCTCAAGCACAAACTGCCAAGGACAACATAGGTCAGTGGGAAAATTCTGTCAGACCTGATAGAAGTACAAGGTCCAGCCCTAGCCCCAGGGCAGCAGAGATGGTGGTTGAGACAGCAACAGTAGCCACTGCTTCCAGAGCTCTGGGTCCACAGATATTGTGGGGATAGAGCAGCTAATCAGGGGTGATTGCAGGGATCTCTTTGCTGGTTCTGAGGAAGGATTTTCTTGCTTTGCCCTGCTTAGATCTGGGTTACAGTCCTGAGTGACAATCCTGGGGAGAGGAGGAAAGCTGGTGTGCCAGAACTTGTGGTTGCAGTGGAAAGGTAATCCTCCTCACACTTCCAAGGCAGAAAAAGAGTGCTTGTGGTCACTTGCATACCAAGAGCAGTTCAGGAGAGGAGGAAATACCTTTCCTTTGAGCATACCACCTGGGAAGAGCTGAAAATTTACAGGTCCCTGTAATGGTAATCAATTTAAATTTGAAGACCCCTTTTTGTTATGTCAAGCAAGCAGGTACTTAGCCCTTAGTAACTAATCAAACTTCTGTGAAAGAAACAGGTGTGAACTGTCTCCTGTTGCTGACATAACAGGAAGGGGTTGGCTGAAACAGGAAGCCAATGCTGTGTGTGTGTGTGTGTGTGTGTATGTGTGTGTGTGAAAAGCCCCAGAGAGGCACATTCAGAATATTCTCCTGACAAGATCCTGGTGGAAGAAACTGTTCTGCTGGAGAGAGAGAGAGAGAGAGAGAGAGTGAATTTCTCTCACTGAGCATCTAGAACAATGGTTCTCAACCTTCCTAATGCTGTGACCCTTTAATACTTGTATGTGGGCCTATCTGCATGTGGGTGAACCCACCTGGAGAAGGTTGAAGGAGCGTTGTCTTGGTTCCTAAGACCATCAGAAATATGTGTTTTCTCATGGTCTTAGGTGACCCCTATGACCCCTATGAAAGGGTTGCTTGACCCCCAAAGGGGTCACAACCCACAGGTTGAGAACCACTGATCTAGAAGCTGACTAAGAACTGAGAGAAAATTTTCTTGAGACCAAAATCTGGTGAAGGCTGAAGTTGCTGCCAAGAAGGCTTCCTGGAAGGCCAAAGTTGTTGCTGCTACCTGGAAGGCTGAGATTTCTTCTGGGTTCTAGGGCCAACCAAACTGCTAGAAGACTAAGGAAGCATGATAGGGATGCTAAGACTTTATTTGTTTGTGGTTTGGTTGATCCTTGAATTCCCAAGAACAGAAACTGTGGAGGTTTTGAGATGTACTGGACCCTGTGGACTTCAGTGTGTAGCAAGCACTGCTTGGAGGACTAGACAAGGACCTGGGAGCTGTCTGCCTCTGAATCCAGGTGACTATTTGGTGGATTCAGGTAGAAGTTGGGACCATGGAAAGGGATCCAGGGAATCTGAGAGACCACTGAGGGTGTATTTTCTAATGATTATACTTAGTGATTAATGATATTTAGTAATTGTGAATCTGAATAAGTGACTGATTGAGTTAGCTGGTGGAGGATTTGTATATTTTCTAATGATTATATGTAGTGATTAGCAATACTTAGTAATTGATTGCTAAATAAGTGACTCACCAAGTTAACCTAGTTGCCCCATGAGTGGAATACTGATTTGTATTCTGAGATGATTGAATGACTAAGTAAGGAGGCAAACCTACTTAGGGATAATAGATGATTGTTCTTTTGTTCTTTGTTCTAAATACTGTGACCACTTTGGTGAAAACTATGTGGCCATTTTAATGATAAGCTGTTGTGAACACTACATTGTGATTTTCTGTGATAAGATGTAATGTTGTTAATACTGTATCTTGATTTGTTGTGAATGTTTTCCTTTGATTTGTTCTTGAATAAATAGAGCGTTCACTATACGGCGTAGTCAGAACCTTAAAAGCTGTTCACAGTAAGATTCTTTTGGGAAGCTGCTTGTGCATGGAATTATATTATGGTGTAGTTGGCAGGAAGTATCACTGAAAACAGCTGCACAAAACTCCTGAAGCTTGGGACAATACATTCACTCCCCATCCCCCACAGGAAACAGAACCCTACCCTGACAATGAGTTAGAAAGTCAAGTATTTAACTGAGAAAATGAGCAAACGGTGTAAACAAACTCAGACTATAGAATCTTTCTTTGATGGCAAAGAAGCTCAAAACATACAACCAGAAGAAGACAACAAAGTCAAAATTCCTACATCAAAAGCTTCCAAGAAAAATATGAATTGGTTGCATGCCCTGGAAGAGCTCAAAAAGGATTTTGAAAATCAAGTAAGAGAAGTAGAGGAAAAATTGGGAAGAGAAATTAGAGGAATGCAAGAAAATCATGAAAAAAGAGTCAACCACTTGCTAAAGGAGACCCCCAAAAAACTGAAGAAAAGAACACCTTCAAAAATAGACTAACCCAAATGGCAAAAGAGGTCCAAAATTTCAGTGAAGAGAAGAATGCCTTAAAAAGCAGAATTGACCAAATGGAAAAGGAGGTCTGAAAGCTCATGAAGAAAATAATTCCTTAAAAATTAGAATGGAGCAAATGGAAGATAAAGACTTTATGAGAAATCAAAAAATTATAAACCAGAACCAAAAGAAAGGAAAAATAAAAGACAATGAGAAATATATCACTGGAAAACCTACTGATCTGGAAAAAATATCCAGAAGAGATAATGTAAAAATAATTGGACTACCTGAAAGCCATGATCAGAAAAAGAACACAGATATCATCTTTCAAGAAATTATTAAGGAAAACTGCCTTGATGTTCTAAAACCAAAGGGTAAAATAGAAATTGAAAGAATCCAACCAATCACTTCTTGAAAGAGACCCCAAAAGGAAAACTTCTAGGAATACTGTAGCCTAATTTCAGAGTTCTCAGGTTAAGGAGAAAATATTACAAGCATCCAGAAACAATCTGAGTATTGTTGAAACACAGTAAGGATAGCAAAAGATCCAGCAGCTTACACATTAAGGAATTGAAGGGCTTGGAATATGATATTAAGGAGGTCAAAGGAGCTGGGATTAATGCCAAGAATCACCTACCCAACAAAACTGTTTAATACTTTGGGGGGGGGATGTATATTCAATGAAATAGAGGACTTTTAAGCATTCTTGATGAAAAGACCAGAGCTGAATAGAAAATTTGACTTTCAAATATGAGAATCAAGAAAATGAAAAGGTAAACAAAAATGAGAAATCATAAGGGACTTATTAATGTTGAACTATTTACATTCCTAAATGGAAAGATGATATTTGTAACTCCTGAGACCTTTCTCAATAATAGGGTAGATGGAGGAGATGGGATAGGATGGGGTGGGGTGGAGTGAGATGGAGTGGGATGGGGTGGGATGGGATGGGATGGGATGGGATAGGATAGGACAGGATAGGGTAGGGTAGGATAGGATAGGGTAGGATAGGATAGGATAGAACGATGATAGAGGACACAGGGTTCACTGAATATAAAGGGATAACATCAAAAAATAAAATTAAGAGATGAGAGAGGATTATATTGTGAGGAGAGGGAATGATAGAATAGAGTACATTATCTTACACAAAAGAAGAAGGAGGAAGCTTTTACAATGGAGGGGAATGGGGAAGGAGAGAAGGAATGAGTGAACCTTACTCTCATCAGATTTGGTTTAAGGAAGGAATAACATACACACTCAATTGGATATTTTACCCTACAGGAATATAGGGGGGAGGGAATTGTAGGGGGGAACATACAATGGAGGACAGATTAGGGGAAGGGGCACTCAGAAGCAAACACTATTGAAAAGGGACAGGGTCCAAGGAGAAAATAGAATAAGTGGGGGGACAGCATAGGATGGAGGGAAATATAGTAAGTCTTTTGAATCTTGACTATTATGAAAGTGTTTTGCATAACTACACATGCATAACCTATATCAAATTGCTTGCTTTCTCAATGCTGGTGGATGGGGAGGGAAGAAGGGAGAGAATGTGGAACTCTAAGTTTAAAAAACCAATGTTAAAAATTGTTTTTACATGCTAATGAGAAATATGATATACGGGCAATGGGGTACAGAAATTTATCTTGCCCGACAAAAATGTGAGGAGAAAGGGGATGGGTAGAGGGGTGATAGAAGGGAGGGCAAATTTGGGAGAAGGGGTAATCAGAATGCATGCCACCTTGGGGTGGGGGGGAGGGGAGAGATGTGGAGAAAATTTGAAACTCAAAATCTCATGGAAATGAATGTTGAAAACTAAAATTAATTTTTAAATGAATGATATCTTCCATTTAAAGACACCATTTAAATGGATTGACATGTGTATATAGCTAGAAACTTCCCCCAAAAGTTTTCCCTTCTCTTTCCCTTTTTCTGTGTGTCTCTGAGTCTCCCTGACTCTTTCCTTATATCCATTTCACTGAATGAGATACATTCATCAAATTTTAGACTACTGTATCAGCAAACACTCTAGCATACCCAGGGTGGCTGCTAGCACAGGTTCTTAGATCTGCTTTTTTAAAGGACAGCAACTCAAAATGGGTTAACAATTTTACTTTAATCAATCAAATGTGTATCATTTACCTATTTCAGGGGGAAAAGTCAGCACCCTGAATTTCAGAGAATGCAACCAGAATACAAACAGAAGTTACAAGCAGACAGAGAAACAGATCGGCAGTCTTCCAACCATCTGACTATTACATCCATACCTACTTAGTTACCAGAGAGGGAAGCACCAACATCTGGGTTTTTCAAAGCTGGGGGGACTCAATGACTGCCCAGAGTCTCATCTGGCAAAATCACACAACTCCTCTCAAAGTGAGCCCCAAAGCAAAAACTCACATCAGCAGTATGTATAGCCTTCTCCTGGATTGGAGAATATCACAGCCCTCTTGACCCACTGCCCAATCACAAAGTAATAAGGCGTGGGCATTCCTGAAGAACAAGCCTCCCACCACAGGCTTCATGTGACCAGAGTATATTTTCAAATCAGAGAAGGTTCTCAGAGCCACTTAAGCCTATCAAAGGGCCAAAGGGCAGAGAAGATCTTCATATTCCCATAACAACTAGGTAAAAGTTCCTGGAATTCCTAACTGGGAAAGAAAGTTAATTGAGCTTCCAGATCTCTTCCAACATAATGTTAATGACAATCTTGAGATGACCTAGATGGGTATACTGATTCCATTCCCCAATGGGAAGAATATCATCAAGCAAAAATCTGCACATACCCCATACACCAAGAACCCCTCATCTAAATGGTTTCTCATGACCCTTCTAGTTCTACATAGTTTATCCAGGGGTTTGCTATAAATGTTTAATAACTGGCTCTCTAGGAAGAAAAAAATATGTATGCATAAAACATTTTTGTGTATTTTTTGTTTTGTTCTACTTTTTGTAGGCAATTGGGGGTTAAGTAATTTGCCCAGGGTCACACAGCTGGTAAGTGTCTGAGGTTCATGAAACATTTTAAGTTTAATCTGCATTATTAAGATTTTTCTTCACCCCTTTCTTAAATCTTCTAGATCATCAACAAAACAATAAATCAAACCCTGATGTATAGTGTTTGCCAGTTCTAAGGTGCAAATGCTTATAGTGAAAATTTAATAGTCTCCCCATTTGGTACTAGGAAACTCTAGCATATCACCGATTTTATATGTAGCAGATCGGGGGATGAATATTTCCTACATTTCACTTGGGTAGGGTGGGAGGGACTGGGTGGTACATTAGACTAGGTGACAACAACAACTCTTAACCCTCAGCCTCCTACCTGACAATGATTCTCATCCCAGACTCTAATACAATCAAGACATATACTTCCTCATAAATATAAATGTATATCATTATTTCATCACTTAACGCTGACTCCCTATCCCATCCCTCAGCTTATTAATTAGGTGGAAGAAAACTTTTTTTTTATTTCTATAGGAAAAGAATACAGATTCTTTAGCTTAAATAGTATGACTGGTGAACCAATTTTCTAACAGTGTAACAAACAATACAAAGGCATTTAAAATTTCAAGAATCTGGTAGTTGTGAGAAGGCTCACAGAGTAGTCCTCTAATTGCAACACCTCGGTCCCTAGTCCAACAATTCAATTCTCACATGATGGCAGTCAAAGTCTATTAAGAATTCTCTTTAGGATATCCCTCTCCACAGGATGAAACATACTGAGTTTTCTCAGGAAAGGTCTCTTTATATCCTTCTCCTTGACAATGAACTCATTCAGTGTCAGAAAGTTCTCTTAGTCTTCAGCCTCTGCATGTCACATAGTCTCTTTCAATTTGAGGGTGGGGAAAGACAGAAACAGAGACAGAAAAAAGAGAGGAATGGATGAGGTAAAGACAAGGAAGGGGGAATGATACAGAGACAGAGCAGGGTGATTGCAGAGTCAGAAAGGAGGAATGACAAAAACAGGAAGAACGTCATAGAAACAGAGAGGGGGTGGCACAGAGACAGAGAAAGGGAGAGATACAGAGACAGAGAGATTTGTAGTTTAGACGTGGCAACACCCCCCCCCAGAGGAGCAGTGTATCCCATATACATGGTGTTCAACATGTCACCTACACCCTCAGCCTCTCTTCCCTTTTCTCCCTCTTTCCCCATCTCTCCTTTCATCCTTCTCTCCCTCCTAGATTAGTCACCCCAGAGAAGACAGGTACTGCTACCACTCAGCTACAACTAAAATCTCTCTCCTAGAATCCTAAAGATCAACTTGGATTGAAGGCATATACTTGAATTATTCACCACTGTACCTCCTGAACTCTCACTGGTGTGCTTTCCATTTACGCAAAATCAATCAGCTGCTATGATACCATTAACTCTCAAGAATAAAACATTTACATAAAAAATAAGTTAACTGCAGGAATAATTTTAAGATTTATTCAATAGAAGCCAAGATAAATAATAATGATATTTACTCACTGAAGTGCATAAGGAAGAATATGAAGAATATTAGAATCCACTCATAAGCTTAGATCATACTCACCAAAGAATTCCTGCAATTTCTATGGGGAATCAATCTAGCACAAACATATACAAACCTATTAGTGAGGTATGTGAATAGATAAACTCATTTGTCCTGGGTAAATCACAGTTCTGGACTACAAGCCTTAAGGATCTTGGTTCTTTCACGAACAATCTGAATCACATACATCTTTTTTAACCCCTGATAGCTCATCTCCTTATTGTTCTCAATACTTTCCTGCTGGGCAAAGCCATTTATCTTGGGCTCTTCAGGCAATAAAGTCATAATGGCTTCTTTTAGCACACAGGCACCCTTAATAGTGTGTTGAGAAAGTGTTAAACTCTTTTTGGTAGTAAGGACAACTTTGCACTTGTTCATTTACACACAGGTTCCTTAAGCCAGAGAATTGCATAGCTCCACAGTTTAGCTCTCTTGGAAATGTACATAACTCCAGCCAGCTCTTCATTCAATAGAATTCTATTTTCTCCAAAAAGTTTACATCAAAGCAAAACCTTTACTCCAATGAGTATAGATCAGAGCAAAAAGAGGTTGAAGGTACTTCCTTTCTGATTACTACTTAATCAGAACCTTGTCCTCTGAAAAGCTGCTCATGCTTGGCTTTACAGCCCCACAGCTGAAGAATGTCCTCAACTGACCAGTCTTTTTACAGTAGATAAGAAAAACATTGTCTCTCTTCCAGTCAGTAAGCACACAGCTAAACTGATGATGAGTCTTCTGGGCAATTTTGATGTCTCAGTTAAAAGCACCTTTTCACAGTACCTTCTGTGTCTTCTGTCTCTGGTTTCTTAAAACCCCTCTAGCACTCAGCTCATTCTCCTGCTTCTCCTTATGACCATTTCTTCCTCCAGTCTTTCTTTCTCCTGTAGTTTAGTCAACCTCTTTAGTCTTCTGGTGCTTCAAAATAGAACTGCCTGACCATTAGGAATTCATTTTTACCTTGTTAGATAAAACTCAAGAATACCTTATGGATGGGGGTGGTCATAACAATCATTATACATTCTTTCTGTAGACCACAAGTTTTTTTTAATTCTCTATTTCTCAAAACCTTTAAAACTCTAAAAGCAGTTATATGTAAATAAGTTTATGAAGCATGTTACCCTATAGCAATTGTTACTTCAGATTTTATTCAGCCTTCAAAGTGGTCCTTTTAGTTCATTCATTTGATTGGCAGTTTTCTACATAGTCCTCCTAATTGTTTGTCTCTCATCATTTTAACTGAGAGGTGGTGTTTCATCTCAAGTTGAATCTATTTGTTTTCTTTGTAAAATATCCCTTTTTTGTCTCCTGACAACTTAAATGTTCATATATAAAAGAAGTGCTACCTTATACTATATAGAACATCATCTTTCTCCTCAGTTCTAATTCATCATCACCAATTTCCTGTTCAATATTTACGTCTGAATTTTCTATAACCATTTTAAATTCACTATTCAAAATAGAACCTGTTGCTTCCTGATCTAAACCTGTGTCTTTTTAAAAGTTACCTATTTTTGTTAAGGTATCACTATTTTTCCAGTCTCACAATTCCTAGACATCCTTCATATTTTTTCTTCCTCTCCAACCCTTCCCTCCAATAATATTAATTTATAACTCTGTTTCTTCATTCATGTAAAAATAACTCTAGGATAGGCCTTCATTACTTTTCATTTGGATTACTGAAAAAAAAACGTTGATACCCCTGATTCTAGGAAGGAGACAAGCATTAGTTAAACATATACTAAGTTGTGGACCACTGTCCTGGTCAAACAAGGTCAGACAAAATGGTGATCCCTGTCCTCAAGGGATTTACAGTCCAACAGGTGAAGATAACTCACAAAAGAGATCTGAAAAGGTAAGAGAGGGAAAAGGAGGAAGAAATAAAGATACCCACACAAGACATGGTTTTGGAAGCTAGTAAGTCAAGGATAATAGCAGAATAAAGACAGGCCAGCCTGAGCCCATCCTCAAAATGGAGGTTCCAGGAAGAATTCACCAATGAGAGAAAGGAGATTGAACTGGTCCTTCTACTCAACCATCCATTGTTAGCCCCCATACATCCCCATGCCTCAAATTTAATCCTCCTTTATCTCTGGTTCTCTGGATCTTGAGCTTTCTTCAAAACTCTCTGAAGTTCCCAAATTCTCTCCACAACCATCCCTGAGTCTGCACACACCCACTTAGTGTTCTTTATTCTTCAAAATAAGACTCAGATCTATCATACCATTTAAGGAACTCTTTTTGTTCACCAAATACTGTAATATTTCCTCACCCTTATACCTATACAAGATGCCTCTCAGGTGAGTAGTACTAAGAACACTAAAGTACTAAGGAAAAGCTTATCATATTATACTTCTTTGTGTATATGGCCTAACATCCAAGTATAAGTTCCTTGAGGGCAACAAATACTTTTATACTTGCACCATCCAGTTTAGCATAGTGTTTTATATATTGTTGGCACTTAAAAAATGCTTACTGAGTTGAAATAATTTATTATCTGGAAATTATTTATTAAATTTAATTTTTTATTGAAAATTTAAAGCTTATTAAATATAATGTCTGTATGTAGCTTGGGTGTATATGAAAACACTGTCAATTTCTCTTAATTAAATGAACATGCCACTTCCCTGAGTGTGGCCTGCACTTTGCAGCACCAACCAAAACGTGAGAGTGTGAATAATGACTCCATGGGCCAGACAGAGATTGGAAACTTTCATATGTTTATTGTATGCATGCTAAGTAAGTCTCAATTAA
Organism: Pseudocheirus occidentalis; assembly: GCA_028646575.1. Classification (NCBI taxonomy): domain Eukaryota; kingdom Metazoa; phylum Chordata; class Mammalia; order Diprotodontia; family Pseudocheiridae; genus Pseudocheirus; species Pseudocheirus occidentalis. The sequence continues at coordinate 95,286,563 of CM053600.1, forward strand.
ACATCTGAGGGTTAGGGTTTATATACTGTAGCTGAAGCATTTACATCATACTTTCTCATGGGAAACTTCACGTAGTTTGTTATATGAGGCACCTAACTTGCAACTTTGCAGAAGGCTACTCCCATAAGACACTTCCTTGCTTTCTTATCTCATGTGTCATTACTTTATCTATAGCACTTAAGTGGCCAGGGTTTCATGGATGGCCAGAATGTTCCAAGCCTCCCTTGCAGGGGGGTGGAGAGTCGACTTCCTGAGATAGTGGGCCCAGCCTGGATGCACACCCATGGAATGCATATTCCTCAGAGCGTGCCCATGTCAGTCCCCTCAGAGCCCTGGACAGCACCCCCTACACCTGACTATTGCCACATCTCAGCTGTGTTGGTTTCCTATTTTACTTATACAGTCATTGAACCTAGTCTGCAAGAATGAAATTTGTAATGCTTTGTAATTGTTAAAAGGTTGAGAAATTCACCATAAAATCGATAACATTCCCTACAGACGATGGAGAAAGGTCTAAATGGGAGCAAGAAGGACACAGCTTCATAATAAGAACCAGATCTATCATACCATTTAGGGAACTCTTTTTGCTCACCAAATACAGCAGTATTTCCTCTCCCTCATACCTCTATAAGCTGCCTCCCAAGTGAGTAGTGCTAATCAAGCATTTATAGGATCTTTTCTTAATAGCAGATTTGTATCAACAGAGAGAAAAAGAAAAAAAAGTGTATGCAAAGAGACCGGAGTAAGAGAGATGAAGGGTATTTCCCCAAAGCATGGTCCTGAATTTATGTGAGATCTTTGCTGAGACAGATTAATGCCTTTTGAAAAAAGTCAGGGAATTCTCTTTTCTTTCAATTTTTTTTTTCCTTTGAGGAGGAAGGAGTGGCAGTCTTTTCTTCCTCTTCCATGCTCTCTGTGTGTGTGTGTGTGTGTGTGTGTGTGTGTGTGTGTGTGTATAGTATGGGTAGTCTCTCTCTTATTATTCCATTGTCACTACAAATTTGGTAATGTTCATTAAGCCAACAAAAAAATAAATAAAGACCCTAAAAAACAGCAGTTATACACTCTCTGGAGTATTTGAAGGAATATATTCCACTGGCATCTTAAATAAGAAAGGTATGTCTTAGATAGCCAGGCCTTGGACAGAAGTTCCCTAACCCCTCAGCTACACACATGCTTATGTACTCAACAATTATTTTGAGGATTTACTTAGGATGTGACCAAACAAAGAGGTGTCTAGGAGTGCTGATAAATGCAGATAAGATCAGCAAATCCTCATAATCCACAGAAAAACTGATGTCAGTACACCCAGTCGTGTACCAGCAATGCAATATTCACAGTGTCTATGGTAGCTATGAATATTCCGGTATAGTTGTGAATTACACAATGCAACAGGATGTCTACATGGAGGACAGAACCAAAGCATTTATTCAAATACCAGAAAACGGAGTCCCCAAACCAAAAAGTCAAAGTCATTACAGTAACCACGAAGTTGGTACACATAGTCAATGCAGTGAATGCCCACATTCCCAAGCCTTCAAAACAAAACAGGCTCCCTCAAGCTAGGATTCTCTTCTCTAAGTCCTTCCCTCAAACACAGATCCTCCTCTCCTCACTCACAGTAACTGCTCAGCCTCTACCCTGCTTGCTCCTAGCAGTTCTGGCTCCTAGCAGTTCTCATTCCCAGCAGTTCTGGATGGCTCTCAGAAGTTCTCAGCAGCTCTAGTTGGCTTTCAGAAGTTCTCAATTTGGTTATCAGAAGAAGTTCTGGCTCTCTAGCTTGGGCTTTTCCTTATATATGATATTAGCTCCTCCTTGTTCTACACCTTCCTGTTATGATGCAAGTTCATCCCACTGTGGGATTCACAAGTTCTGGATCTTAATACTTATAAGATCATGAACTTGAAACAAGGTGCTAAGTACCTGTTTGATTGCCAGTATAAGGGGCATGGAAGATATTAAAACCCCATTACCATTACAACTAGTAACTAAATAATGGCCTTTACTTGACCTTAGTCCTATATAAGAAGAGGATTAGATTGGAACCAGGGGTGGGGAACCTACTTCCTTGAAGCCACATGTGGCTCTTTAGGTCCTCAAATGTAGCCCTTGGACTTGAAGTAAGTGTGGTCCAACCAAATTTAGTCAAAGGACCACACTTGAGAACTAGAGGGCCATATGTAGCATTGAGGTCACAGGCTTCCCACCCCTGGAGATGATTTCATTTGGATAATAAAAAAACCCCAGATATAAGATTCAAAAGACCTAGAGTAAAGTCTCCAGTATGGAGACTTCCAAGTAAAAATGCCTTTTAAAAGTCACTTAAGTGACCTCAGTTTTCTCATCTACAAAAAGGGGAGGTTTAGACCTGTACTACCTACGTAACAGGGTAGTTGGAGCAAAATCCTTTATACCTTAATATGCTATATACATTGATCTTCTACACCTAAAAGGTTATGAATTCTATAGTTTCTTGGACAAATTAGAAAACCTAGTTACATGGGTAGAAGACATTGTTTTCCTTAATGATAAATCATATAACCTCCTTTTTTTAATAATGCAAAGAGGTCTGTAGGAAAAAAATCATTTCTCATATTTTTACAGGATCTTCATTTTAAACCTTAAAGTTTTATAGGTACATCTATTATTATTATCCATATTTCTAACACCTTCACAGAATATTAGGAATATGGCTTCATTTTTTATTCTGGTTGGTAATAATGTTGCCAAAGGTAAAGGGAAATATGGCTGAGGTTTTTTTTTTCAATTTAATGGATAGACCTCTCTCCTAGGGAAGTAGAGAGCAAATATACCATTAAATATTTAGGTACTAATTGCTTTCTGTCCTAATCTTGAGAGCAGTTAGCATCACTAATTCAAGTGTGGTCAACCAGGCTTTTTGAATGGAAAGAGTTAAGGCTAGGAACATGCTATTGTAGACAATGGTAACATTATCAGACCAATAAGGGAAAGGAATGTTAAAATAATAATAACAATTGTGGGGAAGGTATTTTGAATGAGTTTCTACTTCACACAGATTTTCCCTGGAGATTCATTGAAATAGTTCCTAACAAAGGTTGTTGCTTGATGATTTATTATGGAACAAGTTGACAGTGTGTGCAAGCATGTTATCTGGCCTTCTTTAAATGCAAAGGCTAATTCAGTCAATGCATAAAGACCAGGTGTAGTTGTAGGGGCAAATACACTTTATCACTCAATAAACAGACAGATGGTGTCTGGGGAAATAATGCTTACTTCAAGGGACCCCTTTCAAATATACCCTGTTACTATTCTTTGAAAACATTATATTGTGTTCATAAAATTCTTATCAGTACCTAACCTCCCATATGAGAATGAGAGAGATGTCAGACTGAGACTAACTAAAAGGATTCTACTTTACTTTCTTATATTTTAATTATTGTGTAAACATTTCTAATTAAGTAGAATACCTTGATAAGGTTTGCTTCTGGTTTTATTCAAAGAATAAGTCACAACAATAATAATATTTAGACTTATTTTTGTTGAATTATTATGATTATTCATTCCTTTTTCTCATCAGTATTCTCTGATCCTCTCTATGTGAACTTTCCCTATTGGTAATTAAAAAAAAAAGCATTGATGGTGAATTACACAGAAAATTAGACTATGATAACTAGTTAAAAAACTGAAGTTACTAGTAAACTAAGAAGCTACCATATAAAATAGGAAACAAAATTTATGGTTGAATCCAGGAGGCTTTATCCCCCCTAGTGCAAAGGAATGTTCAGATACAAACCAGATCTTTGAACCAAAACTTCTGACTCAAACTGTAGTTTTAATTTTAATTTGGTTTGATGTTTTGTCAACTCTCTCCCTTACATTAGGATGACTGGTTATCAGGAAGGTCATAGACAATTCATGCTTTGGGCAAAGTTGCAGCTAGGTGGTGTATAGAGAACAAGACTTGGGGGGAAGAAAGATCTGATTTTTGAATCCTGACTCAAACATTGATGTGTGACCATGGGCAACTTATGTAACCTCTGCCAACCTCAGTTTTCTCATCTATAAAATCGAGAATAAGAGCACTGGCCTCTCAGGGTTCTTGTAAAGATAAAATGAGTTAACATGCATAAAGTGTTATATATAATAGATATCTTCTAAGGTGCTTTCCAACTCCGAATTTCTATGCTTTTTTATTTTTATTAGCCAACACTATCTTTTGCCATGAAGGAGCCAAAAGAAGTATATGAATATATTGGAGCAAAAGAAAGGTGGGTCAGACACAAGGTAAAAGTATTTGATGGGAACAGCTTCTCAGCAGCAAAACAAGATACCAAGAAAGATCATGAAATCTTAATTCCCAGTCATCTTTAAAAATAGTTATGGTTAGGTTTTCAGCCTTTAGGAGGTAGAAAGGCCAGGATCAGATGACTTCCTTGAAATACCTTTAAGCTAAAATTCTATAAGTCTTAATAAGTTGTAAAATCAATTAATATATTTTTACCATTGCTAGTACAGAATAAAATCTAGCATATATATTTTATTTTTTTAAGTAATACTAAGAATTAACTTCATAGTTATATGCTTCAAATTTTTAAGGATCTATAATCTCATAGGTGTGAGAAGGTAGTATTAAACTTGGATTCAGGGGACCTGAGTTCAAATCCTGGCTCTTCCCGTTAGTACATGTTTGACATTGGGAAAGTCATTTAACACCTTGGGAGTTCTGTTTTCTTACCTGCAAAATGAAGGTGTTGGACTAAAAGACCTCACAGGTCACTTCCTGCAATAAATTCATGATAATTAAATATATAAATAATTTCATAATCTTTGGAGTATTTCTCTCATCAGTGCACATCATGATCTATTCGCACATATTATTACTTTATACAATTCAAACACACATATTCCCACAAATTTTTTAAAGAACAGCCCTACAGACTATATGCCTCCTTTTAGTTATAAGAATATTTTGAGTACACCAGTTCAATATTCAAGTTCTTCAATGATTATCCCTTGTTCTCACTGTGTGACTGACCCTCTTATTCTTACAGTCATATTTCTCCTTGAGAATGGCATTTCTTATGTGCAAGTCATCATCAGTGATATGTTATAACCTATTTATATCAACCCTGCATCATTCCATGTCCTTTGGGTCACATGCCATTGTGGTGCTTCATGAATCATCATTTCCTTAATAATATCCCTAAGAGATCACTAATATTGCAAAGATGGGTTTGTGAGACAGCAAGGAGTTTAAGAACATTAGAAGCATTAGATTTCATAAATTAAAACTTGCCTGATCTCCATTATTAGACACGCTAGACAGGCACATGGAAAGAGATACAATGACCCTCATCTTTAGCCAACGTCAATAGACTGTCGTTATTAGCAGTATAAAAGAACAGAACACAAACACTAATATTGAATACATCATCTTCTAATGCCTTTAGGGCTATGATGAAAGACATTTCTGTTTAACCTTTAATTTTTTTTGGTCCTGAACTCACTTGTTTTTTATTGTTTTCTATTAGAACATCATGATCCCAGAGCACGCAAGGTTTTGATTGATTCCTTTTTGCCCTAGCTTATAGTTATCTCATATCTTAAAGCAAAAACATCAATAAGGTCCCGTAATATTTATTCTAATTGCAAGTATTTTGTCATGATCTTGATAAATAGTTGCTTATCTTTCAGTAGCATCTTCTGATGGTCTCAAAGAGCTTTTTGTAACCCTTTCTCCAGTCGCCCTAACCTCCGCTCTGAAGGATGACCTCAGCCAAGGAGAAAGAGCTGACAGTTTCAGCTGGTACCAACGAAGGCTAAGAATGCCCAAGGATGTAACGGCCTAAGCCAGGGCCACTTTCAGACCATCTTCTCTAAATAAATAAGACCTTAAATAGCGATATAACGAGAATATTGGAACTCCTATTCTAAGTTGACATTTATAGACAGCTTGAGTGGTAGATAACTTGAAAAGGAATGCAAAAATATATGAATCATTCTAAGCAACATCAGCTACCTACCCAGAAAAGGAGATAGACCTCTGACTGGGGAAGAAAGCACTGTAGTGCTGGTGAGGGGAAGGATTAGGGAAGCACCACCCAACCTCATGTCAATGCACCACAACTTGCTGAGATTAAACATTTTTAGGCAGGATCAGACTTTATCTAACCAGCGGTCTACCTTAGACTAGTGCCTAATGGCAAATCATAATCTATTGGCTGATGGTAAGTCATGAGTGTGAGGTCTTGTTGATTTATTTATCAGGGATTTCTAGCCTTTTGTGTCTGTGTAAGTGTATGTGTATGTGAGTGTGAATGTGAGTGTGAGAGTGTGTGTGTGTGTGTGTGTGTGACAGAGATATTAAGGATTCTGAACTAATTAAAGTGCTAAATTTCATTTAGAAGTTATACATCCATCTAAGCTCACAGATCTCCTGTGACATATCCATTTCAACTTCATGGCTACATGGATGCTAGGTTAAGAATTTCAGAAATAGGGGCAGCTATGTGGCTTAGTGAATAGAGCACTGGCCCTGGAGCCAGGAAGACCTGAGTTTAAATCCAGCCTCAGACATTTAACACAAAACTAGCCATGTGACCTTGGGCAAGTGACTTAACCCCAAATACACTACCTTCCCCCCTCCAAAAAGCAAAAGAATTATAATAATAATTTCTGAAACAGATGAATATATTGAACAATTTTCAGCAGCATCATATTTTCTTAAGTTTGTGAGAATTTATGTTCCCACCACTGGCCACCACTCCTCATAGCCAGAGGGGGCTTTTTGGTGTGCTTAATCTAGCAGTTGAATTTAATACTACATTGCCATTCCCTTTCCTTATGAGTATCCATCTTACTGAATCACCTAGGTATATTCTAAGTCCCAGGGGAAGGACCTTGGAAAATCTTTCCACTCCCTCTTCACTAGGGAAAAATTTAGAGATCATACCAAGAGCTAAAAAGGCCCTCTTACAAATGATGAAACTAAGGCCCAGTTAAGAGACTTGCTTGAGGTCATATGGAATGTTAATATCAGAGAGGATTTGAATTCAGGTCCTCTAATTCAAAATCTAGTTCTCTATCCACTAAATCTTACTGCCTCCCTAAAACTACTCAAGCTACAACTCACACTTAGCATACCAAGTTTCTTCAAGAAGTAAGGACCTGAATTTTTGAACATTTGTCAAGCCTGATAAAAAATTTGTGCATATAATTCCTTTAAAACTGATAATGGAACTTCTCAAATCAAGATGGGTGAGTAAGGCAGGAATTCACCTGAACTCTTCCAAAATGCACTCCAACTTTAACATCTTAAAAATGAATTCTGAAGCAGCAGAACCAACAAAAGAGTGGGATAAAATAATTTTTAGCCCAAGAAAACTTAGAAGGTCAAGGAAAGGTCTGTCTCACTGAGGTGACAGTGGCGGTCTAACCCAGGAAGCCCAAGTAAGCCAGTAACCCAGTAACATTCACATGCCCTGGTGCAAGCTAGCACCCTGTCCCTCCCCAGCAAAATAGTGCATGCCTTGGGGGCAACTGAATCAGCAGTAGTGACTCCTGGAGTTCTCAGCCCAAAGATGGTAAGAATGAGATTACAGGAAATGCTTGGCTGACACTGGTTGCAGAACTCTATTGAATCACCAAAGCAGGGATCTGGTTAACACTCCCAGGATAAAAGGTAGCAGGAGCACATTTGAATTTGTGGTCACAGGTGAGGAGGGACCCTGGTCACGAGTTCAGGGTAGAAAAGAGTGATTGAGGTTGCTCACAGACCAGAGCATAAGAGATGAATAGAACTTGTATTTCCACGGAAAATATGTAATATCTATAATACCAGTAATAAGTACTTAATATCATTTTGGTCTTCAATAAGTGCCAGAGCCTAAAGTAATCAAGAAGAGCATGGACCTAAAGGCTTCTTTGTTCGCTGAGTAAATTCAAAGAATATTTCTTCTTATGTCAACAAGGCCAGATGAGGTTGACTTAGCATTTTTTTTTCTGTTTATGGTCATTAAGGCTGAGACCCTTAACCCAAGACACTATCTTAAACAATGGGACCTTCTCTTAATATTTTATGGACACGTAACATATGGACATGTTAATGGTAAAGAAAATACAGATATCCTGGGTTGTCATTTCAATTGATGCTTTGTCAACTCTCTTATCTTATTGTATTTACCACCTATTCAATTAAGATACCACCTAGCCTCTTTGCTTTTCCAACCAAATTTCAGATCAACACCAGAAAGATTAAAATGCATTATCTTGTATGATGGAACTCTTCGTGTCTTAATGATGGGTACATCTATTGAAGAAATCTGTTTGAAAGAATTTATGACTTGTCAAAATATAAAGGAAATCAGAATTGGAGGTAGGGAGGAACTGAAATGTGAAATGGAATCAGAGGCACAGATAAGGGGATATCCCCTTATCATGTGGGTGGGTTTTAGGCATCTTTGTATAGACTAGGAACCCTGCTGCTCCCAGCCAATGAGAGCAGGGGAGGGAAATGTGAATTGGGGCATGGTATAAATTGTGTATTTGCCTTAAACAAATGTGCCTATGTTTAGGTTACTTGCTCTTGAAAGAATGAAATTAAATTCCTTCCTGAGTTAATTAGTTAATGTCTTACTCTTTCAAGAGCACATTTCTCACAACAGCACAGGCCAGGAAAGCAGTGATGGCATTTGTTCTTAGATTATACCACGTTGGAGGTAATAAAAACTTATAGGTCCACAGACTTAGCCCTGAAAAGAGCAGCATAAAACCTGAAGCTTGAAATAGTGGCCACTATACTCCAGGAGCAGACCTAATCCAAGAATAACTTATCCAGAATTGTTGAGTATAATCCTGAAGGGAAAAAAAAGGGCATTGATAAACTGAAAGACTTTCAGTATTTGTAACAGAAACACAAGAACTCAATGGAAAATTCAATATGAAAGATCCAGAAGAAATAGAAGGAAATCAGTAAAGACTAATTATAAGGAACTGATTAACTTACAATATATGAAAATGAAATAATCATTAGTAATTATTGTTTATTTTTATTAGTAGTAATATTATTCTTAAAACTGTTATCATTAATAAAGTAGTTTGAAAGAAAGGTTGGGGTTCAATTGTGTATGATGAGGTGATTCTAAAAAACAAAATTGTGTAGGAAAAGGTTAAAAGAAGAAATTATCTCATAAAAAGGGCAGGAAAGATAAAACTAATACAGAGGAAGCAGGTGGGGTGGAGGGCTGATAATATAGGAACCCTACTCTTATCCTCCCCAGAAGAGGAAAGAATATATATATATATAAAGAGGTTTAGAGATTATATATATATACAGAGAGAGAGAGAGAGAGAGAGAGAGAGAGAGGTTTAGAAATCTTCTGAACTTTTAGAAAGGTAAGAAAACTGGAGGATATTATGGGTGAGGGTATATTGATTAAGATTAGGAGGGTATGGTAAATAGAGAGGGATTTTTAGAGGAGAGGTTAAAATAAGGCATAAGAAGGTAAGAGGAGAAGATAAGGTAATGGGATAGGGTGAAAAGAAAGACTGATAAGAAAAATAGTGAACAAAAACAAGATTGAAGGAAATTCACAAATAGCAATTAAAACTTTAAATGTGAATAGGGTATTAATTGGGAAATGGTTGAACAAGCTGTGGCATGTGAGTATAATGGAATACTACTGTGCTGTAAGAAATGTTGAGCTCAATAATCTTAGAAAAACATGGAAAGACTTGCATGAACTAATGAAGAGTATAATGAGCAGAACCAAGAGAATATGGTATGCAGTAACAGCAATGTTGTTTTAAGAATGACTTTGAGGTAATGAGTCATTTTGATATCATAAATACCCAAATTACCTATAAAGAACATATGAAGGAAGATACTGTGTGCATATATAGAAAGAACTAATAAATAGAAATATGCATAGAATAAAATTACGTGAGTGTGCGTGTGTGTATATATATATACTCTGTATATATATATATATATATATATATATATATATATATATATACTTATTTGTGTTTAATGGTAGTCATTTCAAGGATGGGAGAGTGGAAGAAAAAAAGAAATTAAAACGATAATTTTGTTGTATATTTGTATATTTGAAAGGAAATAGCAAGTTGTGCATGGTAGTTTTGCAGTTTTATGTACAGTCATATTTTTATTATATTGTATTATCAAAATGCCCATTTTATTCCAAAAATTTTAAATAACATACAATTTAAAACTAAAAAAGTTAAAAATTATTTTTACATGTAATTGGAAAAAATTTAATTTGAAAAGACAAAAATAAAGAGTATTAAGGAAGTATGAAGGGAAGAAGCAATTTACCACTGTCCCTGCTTTCCCTTCTTTTTCTGTTTCTTATCTGTAAAATTGTGAAATGAAACTAAAGAATTCTAGCAATACATTGAGCTCATCCTACATTCCCAGACAAATCCTGAAAAAAAAAATACCTTCAATTCAATTAAACAAGTATTTATTAAACACTTGCAAGGAGTTTATGCAACACCCCGTGACAGTTTCTGGACATGCAAAGATGTGGGAGATGGAAAGGAATTTAGAGGCCATCACATCTAACCCCCTAATTTTATAGACAAGACATTAAGGGACTGTTTCAGGGTCATATAGGTAATGTGACTGAGGTCTTGCTGAAGTGAACAGTGGTTGGGGGTGTCCTTTTGGATAATCTCATGATTTCCTGATGTACATTAACAATGACCAATCTTGCCTGGCTAAATAGTGTGATTTTTCACATCCTCCCCATTTGAATTTTAGGCCTTTCCAAAGGCCTAAATTTAGGCCAGGAGACAATTTCTAAAAGGAAAATACTTTCTATGTCCTTCTAGGCCTTCTGCAAGCTGGTAAGTCCATGGATATTTATGACCAGTCTTCTTTTCAAAGACTGTCTCTCCCTCTTCTTATTTTTTAGATCTAGTTTAGCCTTAAAACCATGCCTTTTAAAGACCCTTTCGTCTTATGATTTGGGCCTTATTTCCTAAATAGTCTTGTTTGTCATTTTACTCATTAATTCATAAGGTTATTGAAAATGGACAATCATCAGGCATGCATCATACATGACCCTCTCCAAGAACAGAGCAACCCACATAAAGATGAAGGTCAAAGCCCAGGTCAGTACACTGTGGCTGTCTTGATGAACCACTAATGAATGAACAGTTAGCAGCATCACTTCTCTCAGTGTTACAGAATCAATATAAGTAATAAGTCCCATAAAATGTTTCATAGGTTAAAATGGCTTTCCTGCACAGAGACCAGCATATGTCAGTGCAATCTTGAAACAAAAATGTTTTTCCTCTCTTTCCTGACATAGAATATATGAATTTAACTTTTGTTCTTTTTTTCAATAGCTCTTAGCTAGACTATGAAACCAATATTGCCCAGAGTTCAATACTGTTGGTAAAAAAAAAAAGAGTCTGTGACATTTATTATTATTATTTACATTCTCAAAAGCAATAGTGACAATATGTAATAACTTGCAGTAACATGCAAGGAATATGCCCGTTTTAATTTTCCAAGAAAACATCAAAAACCCACTCTCTAGCTCTGCTACACACAGAATCTATCTTTCCTTTCCTTGCGTACCACAATATGGATCAAAGCTGATGAGTAATGAAAACAGCATTTTGCTACATTGACTCAATTTGCAGTAAAAATGAATGATATAGATACTCCCATTGCTTTCTCAGAGAACTGTTATGTATAGTTGCTAGGGTGTATTATAGCTTTGGTGCATCAAAAGAAAGGGGAAAAAAATCATCATAAACAGAAAGACATTCCTGCCCAGGAGAGACTGTGCAGATACTGTCCAGAAGGCTAGATTCAAAAATAGAGATAAGAGCATTCTTCTTTTTTTTACTGGGTTATGCTGAGACACATGCAGTATCATTTCAGACTGACCAGAAGGAGATTCTGCCGCATTGCTCAGGAAGCATATTCAAATGTCTTATGATCTTTATAGTTTTGAAACTTTCTGTAATGTATGTCTTCAGCCCTCTCATTTCAATTCCTCCTGAGTGAGAAAAACTTGCAGTACCCCTTTGTATTCCCTAAAACTCTTTTTTCATGCCTCATTCATACTCAATAACTTCACTTTTTTAAAGCTTTCCTCCCTGCCCTCCCCCCTCCGTCATTTTTCCCCTAAGGCTTTATTGCTTGGGTTATTCTTCTCTAAACCTTTCATTTCAGCTATTTGTCTAACAGATATATGTCAAGTCTGATAATAATTCACAATATAATCTCATAGGGTTGATAAGAAAGGACGTAGGAAAGGAAAAACAAAACATTTATTAAGCGCTTACTATGTAACAGGCTCCGCACTAAGAAATTTTGATCCTCAAAACAGCTCTGGGAGGTAGGTGCTATTACATCCCCTTTAGAAAACTGAGGCAGACAGAGATTAAATTATTTGCATAGGATCACAAATCTAGTAACTTCTGAGGTCAGATCTGAACTCTTGCTGTCCTGGCTCCCAGCCTAGAATTTTATCCATTGGGACATTTCAGCTATCTTCTCTCAAAACAACCCTAGAAGTGCAAGTATTATCATCCTTATTTTACAAATGACATCTGGGGAGGGGTTCTTTAGTTGAAGTGGTGATGGTCAAAAAAAGTCAAATGACATGAATGATGTGGTGCAGGCTCTGGGAGCCCCCTAGAGCTCTCCTTGAATCTACCCACATAATTCATTTACCTGAGGCCATAGGCCTTTCATTGTAGCTCTTAGCTAGCCCTCCAGACCAGCAATTTCCCACCCTTCATCCTCCTGTCCCACCCTTGAACTGGCCTACCCCACCATTGTCTGTGGTCTGCAGGTAGCCTCCAGCAACTTCCCACCCTTAATCACTCATTGGAATCTAACCTCATCTGCCTCCTCCTGAAGACCCTCCCCAAACTCCTCCTGTAGACCACCCCTAGATTCCTCCCACAACCTTTCTGTACATAAGACCCTGTCTGTCCTCCATGTGGTGTGAGAGGGCCATAGAATAACCTAGCAAAGACTTACTCTGTCCTGCTTGCCCAATGCATCACAGATATCTAGGCTCCTAAAGAGTACCCCATATGGTGAACTTTTAATGAACGTTCAATAAACTTTGCTTTTCTTTGGCCAAGAAGACTTGAGTAGAATTCTTTCTGCAGGACCCAGTGTGTTGATATTTTGGGGTCTCCAGAGCAGCCCTTACCCTAACCCTAAGCACCTCAATGAACAGTGATATAACTATTAAGTGTCAGAGTCAGGGATCGAACTTGGGCCTCCTGCCTCTAAGCCCCATGCTCTTTCCAGTACAGGATGCTTTGGTGGGAACTGTAAGAAGTACCAAGAAGAGACAGGAGGTCCTTTAGTTGGATAAATAGCACATACATAGAGGAAAGTTTAGGCAATATAAACAATAATTTAAGAACTGTAGTCTGACAGTAGGTGATTACAAATGTCCAGTGAGTGGTACAGGCAATAAATAAGATCAGTTTTTATTGCTGTCAACCACCTCTGTTCTCCTGAACACTCTGTTTCCTTGGTTTCTGTTCTGGTTTTCATCCTACATGCTTGACTGTTCATTTTCAGTATTCTTTTCTGCATCATGATCTTCTTCCTCCTTTCTAAGCAGGAGCGTTCCCCAAGGCTCTGACCTAGGCTCTCTTGGTGCCTTTTTCTAAACTCTAACTCTTGGTGTTTTCATCTACTATCATAGGCACAATTATCATCTCTTCATTCCCAGATTTATATGTCACATCCTAATCTTTGTAATGAACTCAAACCCTACATCACCAAAAGCTTACTGAAGATATAAGAGACAGAAAATTCCATTGGTATCTTCAACTCAACAAGTCCAAAATGGAACTCATTATTTCCCTCCCTAAATCTACCCTTCATCTTCTAAATTATCTTATTTCTATAATCCTCCACTTATCTAGGTTCACATATTTGGATCTGTCTTTGACCCTTTCATATCCCTGACCTCCCATATCCATCCTATCACTTGCCAACTCTCATCAATTTCAGCCCCATATCATTGCTCACTTCTGACCCTTCACTACTCACACATACACTGCATTATTTTGGACCTTCATCACCTCTCACCTCTGCTCCAATCATCTTCTAATTCTTATTCCTTCCTTCTACCACTATCATATCTGCTTCATCCTTTCACAAGCTTCCAAGATTATCTTCCTAAGACACTTATATGGATACCTCTTCCCCTCCCAAACTGACAATAAGTTCTTATTGTTCCTAGGATAAAAAGCAAATTCCTTATATTGTCATTTAAAGCCTGGAGAAATCTGGCTCCTATATGTCTTTCATACTATTCACCTTCTTGAACCCAATAGCCAAACTAGCCTACTAAGCTTTTCCCTAAACTCAGTATTCTATGTCCTACCTCCATATATTCATAAAAGCTGTTCCTCATATCTAAAAGATATACTTTCCTCTAAAAATCCTTATCTTTCTTCTAATCTCTTCAGTAATAAATGTTCTTTCCTTCTACTTATCTTTTTATATGTTTCCCTTGCTAAAATAGAAATTCCTCAATCTTTTTTCTCCCCCCAATACCTAGAAGACATTTTGTAAATACTTGAGTTCAGCTGAGTCAATATGAATTTAATTTCGAGGAGGGTGAGATTATTGTAGGCTGTAGTGGTCAGTGAAGACATTATGGTTGAGATGACATTTGAAGTGGAAGGACAGATGTGGCTGGATAAATGAAAAGAAAACAAATAAATCCAAGTAATGGAAGCAGAATAAACAGTGGCATAGAAATAAGAATATGTAGTGAGTAACAGATTAGTTTGTCTAGAGGAGTGGTTCCCTAGCTGGAAGCAGCAGACAATTAACTGGATAGGCAGCTTTTGGATAGGTCATGGTATAGCTTGAATGTCAGGCTAAAGAGTTTGTAGGCATGGAGACCCTGAGATAACATTTAGTAAGGAACTGACAATGAAAATGAGGTTTTATGAAGATTAATCTTTCATGTTTGATTTTAATTCAAAGCTTGGGTCTAAGAGATGTAGAATAGATAGCAAAAGTTACCTATTCCTATTTTCTTACCTATTTTTCTAGGAATATGGGGAAATGGATAAAGTGCTGAATTTGGAGTAAAAATGTCTCAGTTTTAATCCTGCCTCAGGAATTTATGAGCTGGGTGACTCAGGACAAATCATAGCTTTTCCGAACTTTGTTTTCTTGTTTTTGTTTTTTTAATCTTTAAATAAATATAATAGTAGGTACTAAGGTTGTTGTAAGGATCAATCAATAATCAGTTATTGAAGTACCCACTATGTGCCAGGCACTGTGTTGTATTGGTAAAGAGATAATGTTTAAAATGTTAATGCAGTATATGAAGATGAGCTATGATTATCATTACAGTTATTTTTATAATTTGACTAATTATTCTTCTTCTCCAGCCCTTGAAAGTGAACTAGTGCCTCTTTTTGCCATTCATCTGGCATCTACAAGACTCAGTCAAGACTCCAGTCCTATGGCTAACCAACTCTCACTTCTTACTTTAGTTAATTCTAATCCCCTGCTCCCACTCCCAGTCTTCTTGGTGCTATTCCCCCACTAATCTTCTATTCTATCCCCTGAAACTTCTTCCTGTTGTTGCCAAACATCTTTCAGTCTCATACCTTATTTTCTAAATATTCTTTCTGACACAAAAACCTAAGTCTCACTTGTTTTCTCTTCCCAGTTTTGACCCTATAATTAACCAATTAACTTAACTAGGCAGAGCCTAGGCCTGGTTAGAGTGCCAGGCCTGGAGTCAAGAAGACTCATCTTCCTGAGTTCAAATCTGGCCTCTGACACTTACTAGCTGTATGACTCTGCATAAGTTACTTAACCTTGTTTGCCTTAGCTCCTCATCCATAAAATGAGCTAGCAAAGGAAATGGCAAACCACTCTAGGATCTTTGCCATGAAAACCCTAAAATGGGGTCATAAAGAGCTATACACAACTGAAACAATTGAACAACAACAATCTTTTCTCAAACTCAAGCTTTGAATTTGAGCTTTTGCCAATTATGCCTTGCCAAACCTCAACTCTGAATAACCTCTACCATTAATCCATTTCAGTCTTATTCACATATTCCAAAGGTGCTGAATAGGTTCACCAGTAATTTAAGTTATTAATTCTCAATGGGCTCTCCATTGTTAAAAAGCAATCCTTTTATTCTTCCTAAGTTAACTATTGCATTACTCTTAGCATCAGGACAAAACCTTTTCTCTCCCAAACTTCTCATGCAATCCTCCATTGTTCCATCTCAACAAAGTTTCTCACACCATCCTTTATGGAGGAAACAAAGACTATTTTCCATGAGATTTCTCCTACTCTATCCTCTGCTTCTCAAAATGGCCCCCCTTTGCTTCTGTTTCTGATGAAAAGGTGAACCTCCCCCTCCCAAGTTCTCAGCTTGTAAGCTAGATCCCATCCCTTCCATCTCCACAAGAAAATTACCTGCCCTAACCATTCTCCTACTCTCTCATCTTCAAATCTGCTCATTTACTATCTCCTTCCCCATCGTCTACACAGGCTGCCTCCAATATCTAAATTCATTCTCTCCTGGTCTCTGCCTGAAAAGTCCTCACTACCTTCAAACTGACATTTGAAGGTCACTGCCTACATGAGGCCTTTTCAGAACCTCAGCTTTAGTGACTCCCTGACATTACTCTATATACATTTTTATTGATAAATTATATTATTTTACAATTTATAATAAAATTTTTATTTATATATATATATAAATTATGTTATTTTATTTGTTTAATATTTACATATTATTTTCCTTGATACAATTCATATTCAAGGCAAGAATTATTTCTTTTTTGTCTTTATTTCAACATCATTGAGCACAATGCCCAACACATAGGAGCTGCTCAGCAAATGCTTGTGGATCATTTTTAAAAGAGCTTATAGATTTGCTGCCTCATCCCACTGTGTCCCAAGCATCCTTCCAAAAGTAGAACAGAGGAAAACCATGACTAAAGGCTTGGAGATATATTATGTGGTTCCTTTACACATTTGGTATTAGCAGTTTTTCCTTGTATAAAGATAAAGGCATAAAAATTTCAAAGAACAAAATCAAACCAGAGAGTTGTAAAAATACTCATTTCCTGTTATTTATTATAAACTCAAGATCACAAATCACTGGAACCACTGCTTATAATTGCTACATTGCTTGTAGATTGTTGATAGAGCATTGCATCAAAAGGTTGGCTCTGAACCACTTTCTGTCTCTGCTACATGATGTATGGGCACTGGATCTCCTGCTCATATACAGAGGTTAAAAAGAAAACCCTTAATTGCTAACTCAGCAATGCCTACCTACTTTGTTTCCTTCACTGTCGACTACATAGAAGCATACTCAATTTTTTGTTGTTGTTGTTAAATATTGATTCTTTCTGAATGAAATGGAAGCTTTCATTTCAAATATCAAAATTGTATATCATTATCTCACAGATTTTTTTAACTTAGTCTTTTTACCACTACTATTAATGAGCAAACACAAATAGCTATTTTCCTAATGGATTCATTGAGTAAGCACCATTTGTAAATATGGAAGTAATTATTGATTGGGGATAATGCTTAGCTATGGGAAATGCTTAATATGCATTTGCATGAGAATTCCCATTTGAGAATATAGTGCAATTTGAAGAATATATGCTCTATATCTGGATACAATGAAATCTTCCTGCTCTGACTTTTGAGTGAATCCTTTCATAACAGCTGATTAATTTGATATATGATGGCTTAATCTGGACATTATCATTTGCCTTCTGATCAGAGACTATCTTAAATTTTCAGTTCCCATTTTATACTTTTAATGTCTTATCAATTCATTAATATAACAATCTTTGAACCTCAAGGACCTATTAATAATACAAAGTCAACAACTCAACCACATCTATAACACATATGGACATGGAGCGTGAAGTAGTATGTTCATAAACAATTTCACATCCAAGCTAGATGTGGAGGTTCTAACCCCATATTGAAGGTCTTTTGCAAGAGTTTCAATCTCTCTTATATCATATCTAGTATATGTATGTATGCATGTATGTACACACAGTATGTATATATACATATTATATGTGAGTTATATATAGTATGCATGCATACTACATGTGTTTGTGTATATATACATATGCACACATGCATGCACACATATATGTGTAAATAGAAATTACCTGGAATTACATTTGGTTTGGGGAACCAATCAACCAAGAACTATTAAGTTTATGTGGTAGATAGATATAGAAGGGAGGGAGGGAGGGAAGGAAGGAGGGAGGAAAACAAAAGAAGAAGAGAAGACAAAAAGAGAAAAAAGGCAAAACCAAACACAACAGCCTCATAAGCTCACATTCTGATGGGGTAGACAATATGCGAAGAATGGAATATATACATGATATATAGAGTGAATTGAAAGAAATCTCAGAAGGACTTCCTCTGGTGATGCCTATACTGCTGATACCACAGACCTAGTCCCATCCCTATGTGATATGTGATATGCTGAAAATGGTGTTAGACTGGCAATCAAACATATTGCTACTTACATCTTCTGTGATATTGGAAGTCACTAAACTTCTCATTCTCAGTTTCCTCATCAGTAAAACTAAGCTAGACCAGATGGCCTCCAAGTTCCCTTCAGTTCTAAATCTATGTTCTTATGTAGAAAACAGTGTGATGAGCTGTGTGGGAAATATAAAAGATGTAATACATGATCTCCAAATTTAGAGGAATCATTTTAATTGGAAACATCATGCATATATATATATATATATATATATATATATATACACAGAGTCCCAGAATTATAAATTTCTGAATTATATATGAAAGGATCCTCCTACAAATGACTGCCTAGCAGATTATTTCTTTAAAGGAACATAAAAAGTACATAATACAGACTCAGAATGAGAGGTACTGTGATACACTGACTAGAGATTCAACTTCAAAAGTAAAGGTGATCTAGCCTCAAGCTCTTCTTTTTATCCATACTGGCTTTGTGACGTTGAATGGGTTACTTAGTTCCTTGCTCCCTCTAGTTCTTGAAGACTATAAATTGCAGAGTTCATGAAGAACAGCATTGACAGAGGAAGTTTTCTTAGTGAGAGTACCTAACAACAATTAAATCACAGATGCAAATAAAACAAAACAAAAACACTCCTAGTAAGACTCCTTTTCCAGGGACCTCTGTTGCTGAGGATTATATTCTCCTAAACCCGTGCTATTGCATTTCTAATCACCCATCATCTTCTCTACCTTCCCACTACAAAAGACAACCTTGACCCAACAGGGTCTCCACAACTCCCCACTACTAGAATCTGTTCTACTATTAATGTCATCACCTCTTTATCACATTTGGAGGTCCTAGCCCTCAGTGATCCCCCATTCTCCTTCCAATGAGATACCTATTTCCACAGTCACTGCTTGTCCTTCAGTCCCTGAAGACAAGCCAGACAGTTTATTGAAGGAACTCCTCCTCCCTTTGTTTCCAGGGAAAGGTTCAGAGATTTCTACCAGGGGAACTAGGTTCATGGCATCCCATGTTGGATCTTTCTTTACATTTTCCATAGAAATAAGATTATAATGAAAATAGCTAATAAATAGTGAAAAAAGTAATTTATTCATGGGCCATAAAAAAGGTAGACCCAAATTATGACTTACCAATGAAATCCTAAATAAAATCCTCAAAATAAAGAAGAGAAAAGAAACAAATTATAGACATAATAATTATATGAAAGAAAATGAAAATGATGAAAAACATAACAAATTTCTGAAATGTACCTAAAACAATGCTCAGAAGAAAAAGTCATATTGCTACAAATATACATAAGCAAAATAGAAAAAAAGAGAAGACCAAGTGAATATGCATTTTAAAATTAGGTCAAAAATAGACAAACTTAAAATAAGCACAGAAGAGGAGATATTAAAAATTAAAGTAGAAATAGATAAAACTGAAATCAGAAAACCTAAAGAAATTAAAATACTAAATGCTAACACTGAGAAAAGTTTAATAAATGAATAAATAAATATATTTTGGAGATAAATCTTTAGATAATTTGATTAAAAAGAACAGGACAGAAAATCAAATGAACAACAAAACCAGAAGAAATGACTAAAAAGAATATATTATGCTGTTAGATACTAACAAAACTAAGATCACACAAGAAATAGAGGGATACCTTTAAAAATATAGACTGGAACTATCAGATGATCAGACAGAGATCTTAAATAACCCAATCTCAGGAAAGAGAATATATCTAGCTATAAAGGAACTACCAAGGGGTAGGGGTTGAAGAAGAGAACAAACAACAGTAACAAACTCTTGTCTCTGATGAACTCTTACAGGAATTATATCAAACTTTAAAAGAGTTATTAGTACTCATATTTCACAAATTAGTCACAAAAATTGATAAATCACCCTATCAAAACCTTTTCATGAAATAGAGTTCAAATACCTAAATCAGAGAAAGATAAAATACAGAAGATAAACTATAGGGAGCAGGTGAAGACAAAGCACAAAAGAAAAACCACGTGTTGGTATCATTACTGACTATTGGTCAAAAATTCTAAACAAAATCCTGTCAAACAGCAAATTTTCCAAGAAATAATTCATTGTGACCATAATTTATATTAAGGATTCAAGGATGGTCCAAAACAGTTGACATGACCAATATTAAAATGAAACCATTCAAAACCATATGATCATCTCAACAGATACAGAAAAGCCCTTAACAAAAGTGGAGCACTCTTTTCTTTCTTTTTTTTTGCTAAAAACTTTAGAAAATACAGATATAGAGATACCTTTTTCAATATATTAAGCATCTATTTAAAACCAAAAGCAAATATCATATGCAATAGAGAAACACTAGAACTTTCCCAATAAAGGAGTGAATCATGGATGTCTTCTGTCACCCCTATCATTTGGAATATGGAATAATATAAATTAGGTAAGTAAAATGCCCATATTCTCTAAGCCAGAGATTCGTTTAATAGGTGTATCCCAAGGAAGCCATTAATAAGAAGACAATACCCATGTACTCCAAAATACTTATAGCAACACTTTTTGTGATGGCAAAGAACTGGAAACAAAGTAGATGCCCATAGATTGAAAAATGTTTAAACAAACTGTGGAACATAAATGTAAGGGAAAATTATTGTGCAGTAAGAAATTAGGTATATGATGAATACAAAGAAGCAAGGAAAGATCTACAGAAACAGATGTAGAGTGAAATGAGCAGAACCAAGAAAACTATATATAGTGATTACATTATAAATGGAAAGAACAACCACCAGAAAAAAAGTAAAGCTAGAAAATTATAACAATTAAACATGACTTGAACAAAGAAATACGAGAGAATAACCTCAATATATCCCTTAGTTGAGAAGGGAGGTCCACAGGTGTTTTACATTGCACATTTTGGGACTTTTTAAATATATTGATCAGTTGTGCTGATTTTTTTCTCTTTTTCAAAATACAGTTTGTTATATGGAATGGCTCTCTGGGATGGAGAGGGGAAGAGATATTGGGGAAAACTAGTGATTTTAAAAACAAAAGACAATTAAAAAAAAGAAAACAGTTGATAAAATCTAGTACTTTTGTTTGGATACATTAAGCACCAGACAAGCTTTTGTTCTTATAACTGGCAATTTAATAATTATTTATGATATTATTTCAATGAGAAAATTCATTCTGAGTTTCCAAGATATAACTTACAGTTAGGTTTTTACATTTGAGGTAATCCATCATTTATCTATGCTTTTGGACAATGGTCTGTGTTTTTTGCCCTCATCTTGACCTCCAGTTCTCGACACTCAACTATTTTACAGGTCCGGCAGTTTCTGT
The DNA here is from genome assembly GCA_028646575.1 of Pseudocheirus occidentalis. Taxonomy (NCBI): domain Eukaryota; kingdom Metazoa; phylum Chordata; class Mammalia; order Diprotodontia; family Pseudocheiridae; genus Pseudocheirus; species Pseudocheirus occidentalis. The sequence continues at coordinate 95,308,408 of CM053600.1, forward strand.
AACATGCACTCAACTCTCTTCCTTATCTCATCTTGGTGCATCATTTCAATTCAACAAAGGAATACCTAACCTCTTTGTTGTGTAGATTACAACTATATTAGCATGATTAGGTCCTGAGAAATCACAAATTTCAGATTACTCCCATCATTTACCTCCTTCTCTCTCATTCACCTGCTGCTGAATATAACTGGAAAAAATTGCTTCCTTACAAATTCTTGTTGTATAAAATCAACTGGCTTCTCATTGTTGCAGTATAATAATTTATACCTCCCTAACTGACTTGCTAATCCCACTTACCACAATAGTCCTTGTAAACCTTTGCATCTTCCCTAGACTGTCATAACAGCTAGTTGGCGCTGGATCTCTGGGTCAGAAGTTAAAACAACCAGAGTTCAAGTATGATTTCAGAGACTTATCAATGCAGTGACCCTAGACAGTCACCTACCCTTGTAGTCCTTAGTTTCCTCAACTATAAAATGGGGACAATAACAACACCTACTTTAAAGAGTTTCTATGAGGATTAAATTAGGTATTATTTGTATAGTACTTAACACAGTGTCTGGTACATAGTAAGCACTATATAAGTGCTTATTCCCACCTCCTTCCTATGGTAACCCTGTGTAAAGCCGTGCACAAGCAGCTTTCCAGAGTACTGCTGCTGTGAACAATTTTCAAGGTTCTGATTACATAGTATAGCAAACTCTCTATTCATTCAGTAACAAATCAGAGCAAAACATTCACAGAAAAGTCAAGGTACAGCATTCAGAATGCTACAACTTATCACAGAAAATAAAAATACAGCATTCATCATGTCACAACTCAATAACTTATCACTAAAATGGCCACATAGTTTTTGCCAAAGTAGTCACATAGTCTAAACAAAGTACAATCATTTAACAAGTCAATCATTGAGTAAATCAATCATTTAATCATCCCTTAAGGAGGCTTGTCTCCTCAATGGACACAAAGTACAAAAGTCAGAGTCCTCCACTCATGGGGTGCAATTAAGTTACAACTTTAACAGTCCCTACTCAGTACCCTCTTAAGGGATACTGGAAAGTACAAAATCCACCTATCCCTAGGTCTCAAGTAAATTACAATTGCATCATTCACTACTCAGTACCCTATTTCATCAGTCACTACTCAGTACCCATGGAGAGGTCTTTTCATCTTGACTCAAGGCACTCTTTCAGCTTCCATGATTCCTTTTCCATGGTCCCAGATCCCATATGAATCTAAACAACTGCTACCTAAGTTCAAAGGCAGACAGCTCCTAGTTTCTTGTCCAGCTCTCCATGCATTTCCTGCTTTATATTGAAGCTCACAGTGTCCAGTCCACCTCAAATCTCTCACACTCTCTGTTCCTGGGAAGACAAGACATAACAAAGCCACAGTAACATTCATACACATTAACACAGTCACAACAACATTTGTACAAAGTACCAGCACTACAGTCATGTTTCCTCAGTCTTCAGTAGCTCCAGCTGGCCCTGGGAAATCCTCGACAACTCCAGCATCACAAGTTCAAGTTTTGCTACCACAAGTTCCTTTGTCAAAATCAAAATCACTTTATGCAGCCTCTACCTGACTTGCTTCAAGAAATTCTGTCTTAGTTATCAATTCTCATTTTTCTTCTCAGTTTCTTCTCAATTCTCAGTTCAGTCTTCAGTCTAATGGTAGCAGCCCATCCTCCAGATGCGTGCTGAGAGAAATTTTGTCTCTCCCTCCTGCAATACCCGGTCTGCCTCCAGGATGCTTGGAGAAATTCTGACTCTCCCAGCTGGGACTTTTCCTTATATATGGTATTAGCTCCTCTCTGTTTAGCCCCTTCTTGTTATGTCAGCAATAGGGGTTCATACCTTCTGTTTCTTTAACAGAGGCTTGATATATTTAATTTGCAACTAAGTGCAAAATACCTCTTGGCTTGGAAATACAAAGGGATCTTCAAATTTCATCACTGTTACACCCTGCATCACCAATTGAGCTGACAATCTCATTTTATACTTTGAGAGACAAAAGACAGAAGGAGAGAGAGCATGCACTGACAGCTCTCATGTTTCTGTTTCTCCTCACTTAATTTCACTCAGAAATTTTCCCCCATCATCTCTTCCTTCACCCATCTCACGTGAAGAAATTATCCTTTTCCTTGCCTCTGCATGCAACCGTAATTTCATCCTCTCATCTTTTGAAGCAGATTACTATCTATATAATTAACCCCAATCTCTAATTTTCAGTCTATCCCTATCTACTGATACCTACCTTGTTGATTACAAACATACCTGTCTCTCTCATCATTAAAAAGCCTCATTTAATTCTACCATACATATTAAAATATTGTTTTATATGTCTCCTCCCCTTCTTCACTTAGCTTCTTTTTGTTTAATTTTATTTTAGACTTAGAGGTCAAAACACAAATACAGAATAGAATGAAGAAACATAAACACATCATAAACTTAAATATTGGAACTTAAATGTGAAGAAAGGGGGGGAGGAAGCATGCTGTGTGCATTGCACACACAGAGAGAACTCAAAATATGTAACAATAAATTTTCATTTTAAGAAATCCTGCATGACAACACATTGTGTTGAGAATTATCCATCTTTGCTTCTTCATGAATTTTCTTTTGTTTTCAGATGTGCACTTTTTAACTTTGTTCTTTTTTCCCTCTCCTCCCCTGAAGGCTACAATAAAGTTTAGATGTTTCTCTATAGCTATAGATATGTGCATACACATATACATATATACATACATACATATATAGACATATGCTTTCCCAAACATATTCTACTACCGATCTTTGTTTTTGTGTTTGTGCACATCTCTTGTTTCCTTTCCATCCTGCATAATCTACTTTATTTCTACCTACCACCTTGCCTTCCTATTACTTGCCTACTTCCTCCAAGGATCCTTACCCTGTCCTCCCATTCCCATAAATCTTAGCAGCCTTCTATATCCCCCTTTTACCTATTCCCTCACCCTCTTCTCTAAATATCCATCCCTTGTCCTTTCCCCCCTCTCTATGCCCCTACAATTTTATTTCTTCTGAATTTAGAAGACTTTTATATTCTTCTAAATATATGTTTATTGTTCCCTCTTAATCACATTCCCCCAAAAATGTAGGTATCTAGAACTACCATTCCTTTTCTCCTATCTAATTCTTCCTCTTGTACGTGATTTGTAGAAAATAATTACTCTTTTTACCTATTGCTAAATTAGGTTACTTTTAAAATTAAATATCATAATCAGATTTACCCCCAATCTTTCTTATGAGCTACTCAATTATTAATAAGAATCTTAGACATACGTAAAACATAAATAGTCTATACTTATGTACCCCTTATGATCAGTCCTTGGTATATACCTTATATTTCTCTTAGTTCTTGCATGTTGAATCTTCTATTCAGTTAAGGATTTTTTTTAGCAAAGGCTAGGAAGTCTGAGAGTTTATCAAATTTCCTTTTTTCATTCAGGATAATACTTATTTTTGCAGGGTATGATATTTTTTACTGGAGCTCAAGTTCTTTTCTCTTCAATATATTGTGTTCCAAGATGTGTGTCCTTTAATATCTCTGCTACTAGGTCTTGTGTGGTTCTAATTGTGGCTCCATCACATTTAATTTGTTTTCATCTTGATTCTTTTAATATTGTATCCTTGGGCTGGGGGTTTTGAAATTTGACTATGATATTCCTACTAGTTTTCCTCATAGGATCTCTATTAAGTGGTGATTAATGGATATTTTCTATTTCCACTCCCCTCACCCTCACCCTTATTCTGATGCTTGAGGACAATTTTCTTTAACTATTTCCTGTATCATTGTATCAATATTCTTTTCATCATAACTTTCAGTTAGTCTGATTACTTTAAATTTTTTCTTCTTGATCTATTCTCCAAACTGGTGGTTTTTCTTATGTTTCACTTTCTCTTCTATTTTTTTTATCATCCAGATTTTGTTTAATTATTTCTTTATCTTTTACAATTTCTCTGGCTTCACTTTGCCCAATTCTAATTATCAAGGTATCTTTTCCTTCCTTAGGATAATGAATCTCCTTTTCTTTTCCTTTTTAAATCTTTTTGGAGGGGGTAAGGCAGGGCAATTGGGGTTAAGTGACATGCCCAAGGTCACACAGCTAGTAAGTGTTAAAGGCCTGAATCCATATTTGAACTCAGGCACTCCTGATTCCAGAGTCAGTGCTCTATTCACTGCACCACCTAGCTGCCCCCTGCATCTCCTTTTCTAATTGGTTGACTCTCCTTTTGTAACATTCTTGTTTTTCTTGGATTATTCTTTTTTTTAATACTTTTTTCCTCTATCTCTTTCATTTGATTTTTAAAGTCTTTTTCAAGATCTTCTCAAATTCTTTTGGGGGCAAGTGACCATTTGACATTACCCTTTGGAGGTTTCTTTACCTCAATATCCTCCTCTGAAGATGACTTCTAGTCATCTGTATTCCCATAATAGTTTTCTATGGTTGGATTCTTTCTCCTTTGCCTGTGCATTTTTTGTGGTAATGGCTCAGTTTTTGTAGTCACCTCTAGCCCTGGGATACAGGAAATGGTGCCTCTTCCCCCAATCTTCAGTTGTCCCATCCAGCCTAAAACCAAAGCCAAACTTCCAACTTCCTGTAAGTGCATATAGCCAGGGTCTTTCTGCCCCACTATTTCTGTACTCACCAGGCATGTGCTGGTTTCTTCTCAACATGGCCTGCTCTTTGCAGTACATCTGGGTCTGGTGTTCCTTATCAGCACAGGTTCCCTCAATACTTCTTGGACTCAAATGCCCAACTCCACTCACTATCTGGGGATTAAAGTTCCTGTATCTGGTGCTGATGCAGTCCCTCAAACCAACCCCAGGACTTGCTGCTTGTTGTTAAAATGGAAGCTACTCTGGAGCTGTTACTCCTCACAGACACCAAACCTCATCCAGGGATTTTTCTTCCAATCTTTTCACATTATCCTAGGAAGACCCTGGTTGTGCTCTATTCTTATTTATCTTCACCCTACTTTGTTTGCCCTAAGGTGCTAGTTTAACTTTTTGTGGGGGGAAATCTTGAGAGCTTGGAATTATCTGACCTACTCTGCCATCTTCCCAGAATCCTCTTTGACTAAACTTCTCAAGAAAGTCATTTATACATAGCACAAAATACCTCTATTTCTTATCCTCTGATTACCTTGTAAAAAATTTTGCATTCTGGCTTCCTAACTTATACGGTGAAAACTGTCCTCACCAGTAGCCAGGGATCTCTGAAAAACTTAGTGGCCTTTCCTTAATCCTCATAATTCTTGACCTTTCTGTATCTTTTAACACTGATAATAACCCTCTTCTCCTGGATATTCTCTCCTCTCTATAATTCATGATACTACTCTTTCTTCTCTCCCTATCTGATTACTCCTCTTCTCCTTTATAAAATCTTCATCCAGATCAGGAACACTAATGGGTCGCCAAGATTTTATCATCATTCTCTTTTCTGCAACCGCTACCATCTCATCATCTCTATGGAGATGATTCCCAGATCTCTATATCCAGTGTCCTCCTTATCTCTAGTGCTTCATACCAACTGTCTTTTGGACATTTCAAACTGTATGTGCCATAGATATTTTTAACTCAGCAAGTCCAAAATGAAACTCATTATCCTTTTTCAAAAACCCTGCCCTCTTCCCAACATTTATATTACTACCAAGGGCATCATAAACTTCCCAGTCACCTTGGTTTATAACATCAGTGTCACCCTAATTCTTCACTCACACTCACCCCTATGCTTCATATCCAATCTCTTACACAGTCCTTTCTTTTCTACATCAGAAACTTCTCACATATGTCCCCTCTTCTCCATTCGTTCACACAGCCATCACCCTTCTACAGGTGCTTCATGCCTGGGCTATTGCAATGATCTTTTGAATGGTTTCCCTGACTCAAAGCTATCCTCATTCCATTCCATCCTTCGCTCAGCTACCAAAGTGGTTTTCTTAAATCACAGGACTAGCAATGGTAGCCTCCTCATTTCACCCTACTCAAAAAAGTTCATTAAATCCTTATTACCTACAGCATCAAATTTAAAATCATCTGAAGGACTTTTAAGGCATTTCAAAACCTGGCCTACTCCTTCCTTTTCACTTATACCAAGGGTAGGGAGCCTCTGACCTCAAGGCCACACATAGTCTTTTATCCACCCAAGGATGTGGCTTTTTGACTGAGTCCAAGTTTTATGGGACAAATCCTTTTATTAAAGGGACTGTTCTGTGAAGTTTGAATTCAGTCCAAAAGCCACATTTGAGGACCTAGAGGGCCACATGCAGCCTCAAGGTCACAGATTCCCTAGTCCTGTTTTATACTTTACTTCCTTTCACATACTCTACCATCCATTGAAATTGGTCCTTTTGCTAGTCCTCAAACAAGACATTCCACCTCCACAATCCCTTTTTGTAACTAGCCTTCCCTTCAAAATGGAATTCTCTTCTTTACCTTTACTCCTGGTTTCTGTGGCTTAAAATTTCACTAAGACTTTTGGAAAATGTGTGCATGTGTGTGTGTGTGTGTGTGTGTGTGTGTGTGTTGTAGCTACATAGTTATATGCATGTTGTTTTTCCCCTTAAAATATGATCTCTTTGAAGATGAGGACCATGTTTTTTCCTTTCTCTGTATCCCTAGCACTTAGCACAATGCCTGACCATTGTTTTAATCATACATGTTGAGTGACAGATGGATATCCAAATGGATATAGAAACGGTAGGCACAGGAACTTGAGTTTATAAAGGACAGCAAGTATTAAGGTCTTTCAAATTCTATAGCCAGGTCAATGTTTTGTCCTTGTTCCATCTCTCAATACAACTGTTATTATCTCAACAAATATCCTCGGGAAGAAAGAAACTCAACTTGAGGGATTTAGACTTGTTGGACCCTATACCTGAGGAAATTCAGGGATTGTAAAATTTGCACACCAATCATTTTAAAAGAAAGGAATCAATCAAGAATTGTTGTTGTTCAGTAATTTTTTCAGTTGTCTAACTCTTCATGACAGACTAGACGATATCAGTGATTCCATTATTGATATCCATCTATATTCATCTCATAAATTTATTATATGAAAGATCAAATTTTGTTGTTTTTCAGTCATGTTTGACCCTTCATGACCCCATTTGGGGTTTTCTTAGCAAAGATACTGGATTGGTATGTGATTTACTTCTCCAGCTCATTTTACAGATGAAGAAAGTAGAGCAAACAAGGTTAAGTGACTTGCCCAGAGTTCCACAGCTACTAAGTGTCTGAAGTCAGATTTGAACTCATGAAGATGAGTCTTTTTGATTCCAAGTCCAGTGCTTTATCTACTTCAACCACCTAGCTGCTCATCAATCCAAAATACTTTGTGCTTTGTCCACTTCAACTAGAGTGTTTATCAGTCCTTTCAAATGGAGAACACATAAATACAGAATGTACACATTCATAAATATATGACATATAAAAAAGTTAGATCTGACTAAAGTAATCAGAAGGCATCAAAGAACATTCTTCCTACTTGACTGGAAAGATAATTGCCTCCCTGGTAGCAAACAGTGGTAATGAAAAATAAGTTTCAAAAAATTCAATCAATTGAGCAAAGATTTATTGAGCAAAGACTTAAAGTACCTACTCTTTAGAACAGCAAGGCAATTAGAGACAAAGATGAATAAAGCACAATCCTTGAGCTCAAGGTGTTCACAATCTAGTAATATGAACAGACAAAAAACCCATTACAAAAATAGTGTTAAAGTATACATTGTGAATTTTCTTTACATCTTTTATGGATTATCATTAAACTGCATTGCCTTATTCGTATTTTTAAAACAAAACAAAAAAACATACCACTCTATCAAGCATCTATTTTAGAACTCAGCATTACAAAACTGACTTCAAAGCAATGTTTATCTGCCTTCGTTCCTGCAAAGATGAGTCTATTCTCTTTTAAAGATTATTTGAAATATAAAATGCTAAGAAAATGTTTTGCAGCTACTAGAATCTCCTAAAAAGGTCTTTCCTTTAGATATATTGTCCTGAAAATCACACTGAACTTGTTTGTGTGGTCCATAAAACTACCTCCATTAAAATTCTTTTCAAATTTAAATGTGTTGTCATATTGAATATACCTGACCGTGATACAATTTTGGTCATAGAAAAGTAATTTTTCAGTATCTGCTCTTCTTTAATATTGTACCAATATTTCTGATCCATAAAAATGAGCAGCAAGTTGAAAAAGAAATAAGTAAAATGCCAAAGTGAATTTCTTACCCCTGAAATTTCGGAAGCCTAATTTCAAGGAATTTAGCTTGCAAGTATTATAAATTTTTGGATTCTCCAGAAGATGACCTTATAAGAAATTCCAAAACCATTTCCTACCTTCCCCCCAAACAAACTGTAGTAAAATATTTGCATTTTCATACAAACACATACATAGTTTTAATATTTTTAATCTATGGGCTTATTTGTCTCTGCCTTAAGGATAGGAAGGCTGTTAATAATGCTTCCTTCCCACAAAGAGGGTAGATACAATTTCCTGTGTCCATTTCTATCCTGAAGCAGTAAGATTTATGCCTAACTTCAGAGAGAAACAATCAGCCAGCTGCTTGTTGCCTGATGTGGCCAGTGGCAAAGGAATGCATTTTCACAGTAGGTATGACATGACTCCTACCAGCAAACACACTGGTAGATGTTCTATGGATAGGAGAATTACTATAGCTATTCGGCTGCTATTCTGTTCTTAAACACCCAGGAATGCTCCATTTTCAGGTCAAAGATAAACCTAGATTGAGTTACATTAGGCTACATGTACTAATAATACTTTTGTTTTGTGAAGATGCATAGCACATGTTACCCTAGGGATCTGGGGTCCTGTGACCTTATTCTTTAAATAGTTTGACAACTGTATTTCAATATAATTGATTACCTTTACGATCATAGGCATTTTAGTTTATACATATAAAAATATTTTCTAAGAAGGAGTTTATAGGTTTCATCAGATTGCCAAAGGAGTCTATCACATGCATGTGCACACACACACACACACACACACACAATTTTAAGAATACCTGCATTAGAGATTGATAGACACAGAATTGTAGGGAAGGAAAAACAAGCAGAGATTCAGCAGAGTGTTATTTATTTAGTCTTCCCAGACTGACTCCAAACTAGTTACTTAGGTCCAAAAGGGAAGAAAGAAAATTCAGTATACTTTCCACAATGCCAAATTTCCTTCTATAATCTATATAGCTCTTCAGGGCTCCATTCTTCAGTTTCTGTTTAACAATTTTCTCAGTAGCTCAAATGAAGGCAGAGATGGAATGTATATCAAATACAGATTGTTTAGAAAGGATTGAAAAAAATTAATTACTGTCTTATATAAACTATAGGGGAAAATACATAAAGAAAAAAATGATGTAGTTTTTTAGTCTCATGCAAAGACTTTCTGAGGGGAATTCCTTTTCCTTTTGTTCCATTTCAGTAAAATATTTATAATATCCTTTTGCTTTATTCCACTTGGGTGGAATGAAAAGAGAATCTGAGAGAATAAGAGATCTGTAACCTGCTCTGGACTTTACCATAAATTCTTCTGGGACCTTAGGTCAGAGCTATAAATAGAAAATTTTGCACCTGGAGAGAAAAACAAGGTGAATAGCATAGGGAGGATCATCTGGCTGTCTTTGCTAAAAAAGGAGAAGGGGGTGGGACAGGATCAGTCAGCATTGGATCTGAATAGGGAAACTGAGCTCAGTGCTGTCTAAGTCCAATATGTTTTATTAGACATGGGGTAAGGCTCTAGGGGAAGAAGCATAGTCAAGAGCAAGCCAGGACTCTGTGGTGAAAAGGTCAGGAAATGTAGGTGGCCAGGTGGATAGAAAGTTCAATTAGAATTCAATAGAAAGTTCATGCTCTCTACATTATCCACCTGCAGCAGCAGAGGTCCTTTTTCAATTACAGCTCTGTCTTGGGCAACTTGGGCAAGTTATTTAACTGCTCAGCTATCAGATGCATTTATTGTAAATTGACAGGATATTTTTAAGAAATCTTCTATTTCTATGATTCAGAGAGAGACAGAAAGAGAGAAGGGGGGGAAGAGCGAGGGAGAAAGAGAGAGAGGGAGAGAAGCAAAATAAATTTTCCCCTAATTCATTATCCTAGAATCCTAGAAATCCTGTAAATAGGCTTAAAGATCCTCTGTCAGCCTTAGAAAAACTAACTACATGGCCTCACTCATCATTCATTAGCTCATAAACCCAAGCATATTTGCTGCCATATAAGTACCAATTATTATTAAAAATAAATGTAAACATGATTTTTAACTGAACGTCTGTGTCAGGTTTATTATTTTGCAATTAATTGTCCATCATTGAAATATATGATGCTTAGAAATTTGCTATAAATATATTAGTAATATGCAAAGTATTTATGGGTTTCAGGGGAGGGATAAACCAATAAGCAGTAAAGAGCTAAGTGAGAAGGAAAAATCTAATTGTAAAATTTCCAAGTGAATTGTTTTTTAGTTGCTTAAGGGAGAGAAGAGTTAATGGCTTGTCAACTTGAAACCATAGCAGCTCTTCTGCAAATATTGCGACTCAAATATCTCTTAATGCTCAAAGGGTAAACAAGATAGTGCCTACAGTGGTACAAGTGTTCTGTCAAACACACTATCTTTATTGATGGAATTGGTCTTGTTAAAATGAGAAAATTGCATTAAAAAGTTAATGGGGAAGTTCCACTCTATGGAACATTTTGTGCTCTTATAAAGAACGTGAAACTGTTTAAAGGTTTCTATGGCATTTAGCTAATTAATTTAATGGCATATCTAAAATGTTTAATTTATCAAATGGTTCAGCAACAAAGTTAAATGACAAATACCTAAGATTCTCACAAGAAATTATTTCAGTCCTAGTTAAATTTTATATCAATATCATAGATGACAGCAAGCACATTTATTTCTCCTCTCCATCACTTTTTTTGGTCCATTTGATTTGATTAAATCACTTTCTCTGGTTTTGAAATTCATAGGGAAGTTTCAGTTTTATGAGATCATTTATATAGAGCAAAAATTGATGTTTGAGGTTATCTGGTCCAACCACTCTCTTTGTACAGATGAGGAAAATGAACCCTAGACAGACTAACCAAATTGCCCACTTGTTTACAATTAATAAATAGTGAAGTTGGGATGGGCACCCATATTTTTCTAACTAAAATCAAGCATGCTTTCCACTGTAAGTTTTCTTCTGTAAGCCCCAAGAGCTTTCTGGTTCTGCCCTTAACCTTCTTTTGTTCAATATTTTTCACAGTGACTTGAATGAAGGTCGAATGAATATCAGATCAATGGATAGCATGAAGTTCATTGGGATATGTAATATCCCAACAGAACTGGGATTCATATTATAGTAATAGAATCCAAACAGACTATAACAGTGAGCCGAAATGAAACAGACAAATGCAAATTTCCGCATTTTTGTTAAAATAAATAGCAACTTGTGCAAGTATAAGATTAGATGTTATGCTTGGAAAGTAGTCGATATGACAAAAGACTTGGAGGTTTTAGCAGACTATCAGTTCAATATAAGTATCATCAGTGTGATGTGGCAATGAAAAACAAATTTAAAAAGTAACAAGAACTTTGACTTCTTTTACAAACAAAATATTCAGGGTACTCTGAACTGACCCAACCTTTTATATACCCTTCTTTCCATTTACACATTGACCCCCATGGTGCTGACCTGCATCACTTCATTTCTGAACTATTGCCAAAAAGCCTTCTGCTTGGTCTCCCCGACTAAAATCTATTCCCATTTTGGTCCATCCACTCAACTGCTAAAGTGTTTTTCCTAAAGCACAGGTCTGACAATGTCACCCCATTACTTCATTGACTCTCTATTGTATTTGAGATGAATTATGAAAATATCTGTTCGGCTTTAAAACCCTTTAAAGTGTTGTTTCTTCCTACATTTAGCATTTTCTAATACTTTACTCCCTTCCTCATATTCTACAAGCCAGCAACACTAGCTTTCTTGCTGTTCCAAACACATGGTACTCATCAAATGAGATAAAATTTCTTAGGTACTTATAGTTCCTGGCACATAGTAGACACTTAATAAATGCTTGTTCCCCTCCCTTTTCCCCTTCTCCCAACTCTGTCTTTGCACTGGCTGTCTCCCATTCATGGAATGCTCTTCTTCCTCACCTCAGTTTCCTGGCTTCCCTAGCTTCCTTCAAGATTTACCTCAAATCCCATTTTCTGCAAAGAGTCTTTCTTGACCTTTCCACTGCCAGTACCTTCTCTCTGAGATTCCCTCCAATTTCCCTATTTCTATCTTGTACATCTCCGTGCCCCCACCCCCATCAGAATTCAAGTTCCTTGAGGGCAGGGGCCATATTTTTTTATTTTCTTTTGATCCTTATTGTTTAGCACAGTTCTTCATACATTTGTTCTTCAGTCATTTTCATGGATGACTGGTTCTTTGTGACCTATTTTGGGATTTTCTTGGCAAAGATACTGGAGTGATTTGCCATTTCCATCTCTAGCTCATTTTACACATGAGAAAACCGAGGCAGACAGGGTTAAGTGACTTGCCCAGAGTCACACAATTAGTAAGTATCTGAAGTCAAATTTGAACTCAGGTCTTCTTGACTCTAGGCCAGGCACACTATCCAACCAAGCCCCCCACCTGATACATAGTAAAACTTAATAAGTGCCTGTCAATTGACTAAGCTATGTGTTGAAACTGTGGGAAAACCAATTTCACCTCAACCTAAGGGGAAAAAAAGAAAGATCTCAGTAATCTAGGCTATAGAAAAATAGAATGAGGCCTCCTTTAAAGGCAGTTATGTTCTCTCTAAAACTAGAGGTCTTTTAATTCAATTCAGTTCGATAAACATGTATTAAGTGTCTACTACATGCAATGATATTTCCAATCTATTGGAGGAAGACAATACACAAAAGAAAGCAGGAAACAGGAAGGAGAAGTCAATGAGGGATAATCAGGGCAAGGCATTTTGTTCCATGGAGTTCAAACCAAGCAGAGAGGAAATGAAAAGAAAATGAAAAGTAGGCTGGGTGGAATAAGGAAGGTATTGAATATCCAAGGCTGAGTTAGCAGCATGGCCATGAGATTCCAAGTGATCACCTTATCCTGGAAAGGTCATCTAGTTCTCAGGAGTTCAAACCAATCAGAGTGGGGTGAAAGGGGGAGAGAAGAGGAAGAGGAGGAGGAGGAGGAGGAGGAGGAAGAGGAGGAGGAGAGAGAGAGAGACAGAGACACAGAGAGACAGAGACAGAGACAGAGACAGAGAGACAGAGACAGAGACAGAGACAGAGAGACAGAGACAGAGAGAGACAGAGAGAGAGAGAAAGACAGAGAGAGACAGAGAGACAGAGACAGAGAGAGAGGGAGAGAGACAGAGACAGAGAGAGACAGAGAGAAAAGGAGAGAGAGAGAAAGAGAGAGAGAGAGAGAGAGAGAGAGAGAGAGAGAGAGAGAGAGAAGCTAAGCATAGACTAGCTGTCCACTTTTCAGGGAGGCTGAAGACAGGTTTTATGTTTTGGGGAAAATTAAGACAGTAATGACTGTGATCCCTTTCAGTTGTGGCATTTTTTGATTTTACCTCTCTAACCATCAGGTCACAGTTTTTGTTTTGTTTTGTTTTGTTTTTAATGAATATGTGGCCATTTAAAAAAATAACAGCTCCTTCTTCCTGGATCTAGCAGGAGGCTGATACATTTAAAAAAGAAGTCATAAAGAATATGCTTAAGCCATAAAAGGTCCCCTCCGGGTAGTTTGCCCAGAAAGTATATCTGTATTTTAAATGTCCAGAGACATACTTTGCACTCATATTGCATTGCTCCTGTTCCTAAACTGCTTTAAAATAATGACAAAATTTCCTAGCAAAGTTAATGAAAAGGAAATGAAAGGGGTGGTATAAATCATACGAAAAAAAAGCATTTGTGTGCACAATTGCATGATGTTTTAATAAGGAAAAGACACCCATGCCTAGCCCACTTTCAGGTGAAAGAAAAATCTCTGCCGTTTTCTCCAGTTTCTCAAACAACATATCAGCACCACTTTCCCATTTACTTGAATAATAGCCTTTAAAACCTTTGCAAATCCCCTAGTTTGTATTTCCTGCACAAAGTGTTCTGATAAAAGCAGAAGCTACATGAGATAACATGACGGATCTCAACACTGCCCTCTATTTCTCACCCTTCCCTTCACCCCTCCTCATCCTCCTGAAATGACTAGAGATTTCTCTGAACGGCAGGGGTAAGTGGAGATCACGGTCATGATTGAAAACATATTGAGGCATAATGAACTACCTGGACATGTATCACAAGTGACACTGGTGAAAAATTCCTCTGGAAGCCCTTCTTTCCCCCGGGTGGCATCAATTTCAGTGTTGGTGCTGGTCAGTGTACTTCATTACTTCTACTCGGTGTGCTGTGCTTCTCAGAAAAGCCAAGCTGCCATATGGCATATTAAAGATTGATTCTGATAAATCTAGCTAAGCACTCCCTGCCCTCAAGCTAATCTGTCTGTCTTTCTATCTATAAATAAATAAATATATGGATACAAATGTATAGTATATATACACATATAATATGTGTATGTGTATATATACAATATGTGTATGTGAATAATAATTTATTTGTTGTTACAGATATCTGGGCCAAAGACTGAGGACAGTTCATATCCTACATTGAGTTTTTCAGGCCCTATTATCTGCATCATTGGCTTTCAGTGCTAGAAAGTGTATTTTCCTGGTGATGCGTAGCTGTCTTTATGGAATCCTGTAGAAATAAAATGTCCAATAAGCTGTATGACTGACAAAAAGGGAGATGGCTGGTTAGGGTTTGTTTTATTCCCTTTTTATTATATATTTTATGTATGATGATATGTTGAGGGCAGGGAGCATGTGAATATGAAACTGGAGCTGAAGATTAGGAGCCAACTACAGGCTTGTAACTGGATTTTTTTTTAAAATGATACACTGCATGGTATTGGTCATGCTTCTGTGAGTGCCTAATAGTAACACTGATAATGAGGACATGTCTATGGAGCTTGAGAAAATAGGAGTTTCCTTGTTTTAAATGCTTACTTCTTTACAACTAACTTCCATTATTAGTACAGGAAAATAAAAGGTGGGAGAGCAGGAAGAACTTTGGTTTAGATCAAGCTCTCTACAATAGGCAACATTAGAAACTACTGAAACTTTTCCATTGCGATGTTTTGTTATGAAAAGCGGGTGGCGGGAAAGAAGTTACTACCACCACTGAGAGAAGAAACTCCTCGTTGTTGCTTGAAGCATAGAGATACTAAACCATGGATGGACTGGGATTGCACATTAGATGCTGATCAAATTAACGTTAACAAGGGGAACTTGCCTTTCCTCATGAGTTAATTTGGGATCACACCTTTGAAAAAGAACTGAGAAGTCACTCCCTTGGTCTTTGTGTCTGTTTGTTTAGGAAAATGCTGCTAATGATCATTTTCTCTTTGAGGTCCTGTAATCCACCCTTTCCCCTTCCCTTATTACTTGATTCCAGACTACATCTTTCAAAATTTCAAAATGCGTTGTCAGTCTTTTGTCCTATTTCAGACACCATTTTTGCAGAACCAAACAAATATAAGGGTCTCTGTCACCGGCATATTGACATAAAACACACACAGAAACACACACACACACACACACACACACACACACACACACACACACACACGTTTTCTGGACCTGAGATTTCTGGTGTATATCACTCCAGGATGGATTTCTCTACCAATGCAGATCTGAAACTGTTTTCCAACTTGAGTCTTGCAGAGTTTCCTGGAATATTTTATTTATTTGCCCAGGGTCAGACAGGCAATGTTCTTCTGAAGCAGAACTTCATAGAAACATAGTATCATAGATCTATGGCTGAGAAGAACTCAGAGACTATTTAATCCAACCCCCTTATTTTTTAAAATGAAGCCACTGAGGCCAAGGAAGGTTAAAAGACTTGTCCAAATCAACCAGGAAGTTAGTATTAGAAAGGGTCCATGGGGTGAAGAACCTGCAGCCTCAAGGTCACACAAATTTGTTCTGTGAAGTTTGAATTCAGTCAAAGGGCTGTACTTGAGGACCTAGAGGGTCCCATGTGGCCTCAAGCCTGCGGATTCCCCACCCTTGAAAGAGTTCTGATTCTAAGCATAGCCTTCTTTCCACAGTACCACATTTCTTCCTAACTTTTCCAGGCATTATGTTTGGTTTTCCAGACGTTATGGCTACATTCTGTTGCCTCTGATGACAATGCTTAAGATGAAGAAAACAACGTACTCGCTTGAGTTTTATTGATAAATTGGAGAGTGTTCAAAGGAAAGCCACAGAGATAGAAGGACAGAACATGGAGCAACAGGGCAAAGCTTCACAGAGATAAATTTAGGTTTGAGATAAGGAAAACTTCCTAACTATTAAAGACATCCCAAAGTGGAACATTCTGGTACATAAGGTTGTGCGTTTCCCCTTATAGTGGGGATTTCTAAGCAAAAGTTAGATGGCCATCTCTGGAGTTGGCTGGCAAGGAGACCCCCTTTACAAGTAAGAGATTGGAGTAGATGACCCCTTAAGTCTGCTCTAGCTCTAGAATTCTGAGAGTAAGTGACTTCACATGCTGTAGCTCTGTTATCCATATGGAGATCATAATGAAAGATTCCAAGGGTAGGGAACCTGTGACCCTCTAGGTCCTCAAGAGTAGTCCTTTGACTATTTAGTCTTTGAATAGTCAAGGCCTCATCTTTAGAGTTTACTGGGCCACTAATTTTCTCTTATTTTGAAACATTTGCCATTCAGTTCAATGATCTAGCATTACTTACCTAATTGAGCTATGTTTTTAATTTGGGGGTTTTTGTGATATGACAAAAGCTGGATTATTTTAAGAAAATCCAGGGAAAACTGAATGAGGAATTTCTCAGGACAGTTAACTAGAGATGGAACTTAATGCCTCAAATAGTAATGAAAAACAATTTATAGTAGATGGAATAAATTCTGCATATGATCTGGGGGTTTTATAGCTGCAGGGCTTAGAAAACTATGGACTAACTCTCTTTTTGCATGTTCGTACACACACATGCCTGAGAAGGATCGTTATGGCTAATCACTACAGAAGTATACAACGCAGTTCAAATAGCAGCTCCTTCCCAGAACATTTGAAACTTGTCTTTGAAATAGGAAGGGGATGGGAGGAATTGACTCAACTGAACATTCAGCAGTGATGCAAGCAAAGTTAGATAGACCCCTAGCCCCAGCCCCACCCCTTTCTTCCTAAAAGGATTTAGTTAAAATAAGATTTGGATAAAATTGCTGAAAACTCTGACCTTCTACCATGAGTGGCTATAAATGACTTCTTGCAGATATGACCGTTTCTCCTTGTCAACAAAGTTTGCTGGGCCACTTTTTTTTTTATCTTATTTTGCAATATTGTGAGGCGCTAGCCTTCCTGCAGTGAAATCCAGTAAATATTGTTAGAGACAGGTAAAGCTTTTAGAATTCCTTTTGAGCTTTGTTAAATTGAAGGTATGAAAAATAAAGCTGTCCACTTTAAAGGAGAGGTAACATTTTCTTGGTTGGGTTAGGAGAATCAATCAACTGATTAATAAACATTAAGTGCCTACAATGTGCCAGCAATGTGCTAAATCCTGAGGCTACAAAAAGAAGCAAAAGATAATCCCTTCCCTCAAGGCGCTTATAATGTAATGGGAGAAAACAACACAGGAATAGATATATACAAGGCAAGCCATATACAGGATAAATAGGAAACAGGGGAATTTAAAAGAGTCCACAAACCACAATGGGAAGGGGATGGGGGGGGGGGGAGTCAGTAGTCAGAACAGAGGCGGGAGAGCACTCCAAGCATGAGGGATGAAATTATGCCTCACTTGTAGCTGGCAGACAGATTTTTGTCCCTGCCAAGTTCATTAGCATGATTCATTTTTATTGATTAAGGAAAAGATTCATTGTATTTTGGCCAGAGGAAAGCAGCCTCATGTTTTGTTTTGTTTTTGGGGGGGGTTGGTTTGGTTTTCTGCACATGCTCAGGTGAGCAGCATGGATCCAATTTCAACTCAAACAGGTTTTAGCCTCTGTGTGTGTGTTGGAGGAGTGAGGAAGGTTGGGAAGAGAGGCACTTGCTATACTCCAGAAAATAAGTGCATGATTAATAACACAATAGTTGTCTCCCTGCTTGAGCAGGTGAGAATGAACGGATGGAAAGAAGAAAGAGTTGTCAGGTTTTAATCTTAAGTGTTACACATATGGAACACCACACACGAGCTGATTTCTGCACAGCACACTGTTGTTATCAGATAAATGAGATGCGGCTTCCACCAAGCTGTTCACTCCCATTTAGAGGCAGCTGGTCTATTTTTGTATCTTCAGGCACAGGTAGGTAAAAATCAATCTAGGTTTTGCGTTGATGGAACCCTACTCTTTTAACAATCAAATTTCCACTCTTAATGAGTTGTTTTCTGTCATTCTTCTACCTCCTTCTTTGAAGTTTGACCCTGATTCTTTGTGGTAATAGGGCTTCTCAAAGCCAGTGCCCAAAGACCCCAGACTCGAGATATTCTTCTCAAGCTGAAAAAGTCTGACAATAAGCCAGATGCCTCCTGTATAAGAATCAATTCTATATATTTGGCAAGTCTCATGACCAAAAGTTTGACTACCAGTTTATTACCTTTTGGGGGGCACAAACTCTCATGAAGCTGTCTGAGAAAGAGCAAAGGGGAAATGATCTGTCCAATATTCATGACAATACTGTCACAAATGAAATCACATATAATTAAGAGTATTTAAGCATGATCTAGCCTAAGTTTCTTCAATATTTTTGGAAGAGTTCACTTTACAGACCTTGCAATGCTTAGAAGCAAGAATACCTTTTGTGTTTGCAAGTCCCAAATCACTGAGTGAATCAAAAAGCATTTATTCACCACTGACAGTAGGCCTGACACTTGGCTAAGCAGCGGAGACACAAAGAAAGTAAAAAACACAGTTCCTGACCTCAAGAAGTTCACATTATAATGAAGGGGGAAACTTACAAATAGCAGTGTATATACAAGATATATGGAATGTAAATGAAAGGTAATCTCAAAAGGAAGGTCCTAGCTAGCAGTGAGGAGGAGGAGAAAAGATTGGGAAAGTTTTCTTGCAAAAGGAAGATATGAGCTAAGATAATGTTAGCATTTCATGGAGAGAAGAGTGCTGAGGAAACAAGGAAACCAATGTATTTAAAAGATAACACTAGTCTTCTATCAATTAATTTTAACCAATTAATCCAAAAATATATTTAACTTTTATATAAAATTGCCATGTGATATGATGTAAAGCCAATCAACAGTAGATTCCTGAAAGAATGCTACTTTGAACAGCTTTTAAGATTCAAATTACACAGTAGTAGTGAATACTCTGTTTATTCCATTACAAATCAAGATTCAGTACAATATTCCCATTTCAATATTATATCACAATATTTAGCACAGTATTTACAGAAAGTCACAATATTTAGAACAAGGAACAAAAGAAGAATTACTGGCTTCCTCCTTAAACACTTAAAGATTCAATCAATCAATTCATCTGGTTTCCCTAAGAGGGAAACCAGCTTAATACTTAAAGAACAAAAGAAGAATCACCTGGTTTCCCTATTGGGAAAACCAGCTTAATACTTAAAGATTCAATCAACAATTCACAATATACTGATCTTCCCCTCATGAGGCAACCATTAACTTTAGTCTCCAATAAAGTTCTTAGAAAACCACACAAACTTTCCACCCCTTGATTTCCAACAAACCTCAGTTTAGTCC
Source organism: Pseudocheirus occidentalis (assembly GCA_028646575.1). Taxonomy (NCBI): domain Eukaryota; kingdom Metazoa; phylum Chordata; class Mammalia; order Diprotodontia; family Pseudocheiridae; genus Pseudocheirus; species Pseudocheirus occidentalis. Next base: position 95,328,234 of record CM053600.1, read on the forward strand.
AATGGGAGGCCTTTTCTTCATTTCAACTCTGGGTGGTCTCTCTGATTCCCTGGATCCTCTTCCCTAGTCCCAGCTCCCTCCTGAATCTGCCAAACAATCACCTAGATTCAGGAGAAGAAAGCTGACAGGTTCTCGTCCAGTCCTCAAAGGAAAACAGCTCCCAGGTCTTTGTCCTCAGCAAACATCAGTTTCGTCCAAGGGGAGGCCTTTTCTTCATTTTGACTCTGGGTGTTCTCTCTGATTCCCTGGATCCTCTTCCCTGGTCCCAGCTCCCTCCTGAATCTGCCAGACAATCACCTAGATTCAGGAGCTGACCCCTGACAGACTCTTGTCCAGTCCTCAGAGATAAACAGCTCCCAGATACTTGTCCAGTCTTCAGGGCAATCCCCGACACACACTCAAGTTCACAGGGTTCAGCACACCTCAAACCCTTCACCACTTCTCTTGCCTGGAACTCAAGGATCAGCCAGGCCACAAACAAAGTCCCATCCTGTTCATGTCTTCAGTCAGCTTTCAAATACTGGGAGAGGAACACTCTCTCTCTCTCCCTCTCTTTCTCAGCTGACTTCAGTCTCCATGAATCTTAATTTACTGAGGAGCCAATTCCAAATTCCCTCCTCTCTCTCTAAAATTCTTCTTTATATACAGCACTGGCCTCCTGTCTCAGCCAATAGCTTGCTCCCAAGTCAACAGGAGAGTGTCTCAGCCAATAGCCTTCTTACAAGTCAACAGGGGAATTCATACCTTCTCAACAATGGACAGAGTTCATACCTTCTATACTTAGCCCTAAGTTACTAGGTGCTACTTAGCCCTAAGCATCTAATAAATTGATTACTATTACATATGATTAGATCATGTCCTTGTCATATACTTTTTTTTTAATGTTAGGAAGTCCTAAACTTTGAACTTATATTTTGATGTCTACATTTCAATATAATTAGTTCCCTTTGCATTCAGTGCCTTTAAAAATGTGATTCTATGAAGGAGTCCATCAGCTTTATTAGATTGCCAAAGGGACTGATTACACACACAAAAAAAGTTAAGAACTCCTGTTCTAGATTGGGTTTTTTTTTCTGGTTTTGTTTTGTTTTTAGAAGTAAAGTTCAGGGAGCCCAACATATCAAAGAACTCATGGTATAGGCATATGTACACACACACATACACACCATACATATATGTATATCTTACACCCTAACCCTAATTAAAGTTAATTCCCATTTCCATTGGGGAGTTTATGTTAAAATTCTGAGTAAGTTAGAATAAAAGATCTCTGGCATAAAGCACATGGATCTATAAGGCCAGGAATCCATTCAGTAAAATGGACACTCCCTCACAACTGTATAGAATTCTGCATCAACTCTAAACATGTTGTACATATTGATGGCCCTGAAATATTTCAAAACCATTTCTTCTTGGAGCCACAAAGACATAGGAAACACCACTTTTAAGGTAACAAATTTGATAATTAGTTGCATGAACATATCAAGAAAGTTCATCTAACTTCTCATAGAAGGTAACCAAGTTTTGAAAATGTCAGATCACAGAACCGGCATCAAAATGCCAGTCTTCTTGACTCAAAACTTTAAGAAGCCAGAGATCTGGAAGAGTCTTTTCCATGAAATAAAATTTAGATAAACTCCACTGAAGCCCAAATGAGTGTGATTTGAAGAATGTAGCTAATCTCATTTCTATCATTTCTTTATTGTCCCTTAAAATAGCTCCTCTCTTTCCCTTGTATTAGTCTTTAGAAGTATCCCTCATCACTGTTACATGTTAATTTAAGATAATGGTCTCATTACAGGAGAAGGAAGAAAAATAGCACATTATTTCCCCATCCATCTTTTCTGTGAACTCCCTTACTACATCCAGCCAAGCAACAAACAGGATCTTGAGTTCAGGAACAACCTGAATTTGCAATAATAGGAGAAAATAGGAAAGGTAGGAATGAATGTGAATAAGGCTTCTCTTTGACTTTGCATAAACTCTATCTCATACCTAGAATGCTCTCCGTATAGATTTCTTCCTCTTAGCTTCCTTCAAGTCTCATGTCAAGCATCACTTTTATACAATAGGCCTTTTCTGATTAGCTCTGGCTATTAGTACCTTTCCTTTCAAATTATCTTGTCTCTGTCTTGAAACTATTTTGTATAAACATATTTACATGGTACTACTACCCTTTTCATAGGTGTGCAGTTTGGTTACTGTCAGGAGTTGGGGGGGGGGAGAACTTTTTTTGCGTGAAAAACTAGTAAAAATCCATATGTGAAAGAATCACATTTTTCCATTAAAACATGAGGAGAGTCCCAAATTGTTAAGAGTACTCAATGGAGAATTAATTATCCTTGGAATGAATGGTCTAAGAAGCCCTGTTTGAATAGAAAAATGACTCAGGCTACAAGGGATTGTGGTCCCTTGGCTTATTTGTATGTGGCTGTTTTTAGAGTTTAAGAGGTTAAAACTCACAAAGCAATAAACAAAAGAACTATTTTTTAGCATATGGGAAAATTCAATAAGGAATTGAATAATAATAATAATACTTGCATAATTGTCAAAAAATTATGTTTTCCTGAGTTTTAGCTTACATAGAAAGGATGAGTCACTGACCATCAGGAAACTCATATTCTAGCCAACAGAGGGAGCGAAGAAGCCATCATGAGCACTCCTGAGGTTGTTAAGAAGTCAACATGAGCAGTGAGCAAAGCAGCAGCTATGAGAGAGCTGAATTAAAATGGCAATAAGAAGAGGGGGAAGAATCAGAAAGGAATGATTTCAACGGCTGGAGTTGGTGCCTACTGATTGGGAGAGAAGCATTGCTTTTAAGATTGGCTGAAAAAAACAAGCCTGACAGGCCACTGATTAGAAAAGACCTGAACTCTGCTACACCTTGAGCGACTGCTCTCTGTTTCTCCTCTAGTTTAAGGAGAAATAGAAGAGGAGAAAATGAGTTCTACAGCTGCTTTGCTATATGCATAAAATTGAAGCTGATTGGATGAAATAGAATCTCATTCATCCAAACCTGGTTGAATATGTTTGCATTGCCCAGGGACTGAACCTGAGAATAGTAGCAATATCTCTATTAAGGAAAAGGCTTGTGATTATGGTAATATAACACTTTCTCAGTACCTCTTTAAGGGTGATTGTGAGTTAAAAGGGCTTGTCACTGTTTCATCAGTTTGAGCAAAAGAGTAGTAAGGGAGGGGCTAAAAAAGCAATAGCTTCATATGCTATAATTTTTCCCCTGAACTTTTTAAAGATTTTACAGAGTTGTGCATTGCTGCTGAGCACATAGGTTTTCTTCACTCATTTGCCTCCCTTCTAATTTTCTGGATGTGCCCATCTCTCTGAATAATACTTCGCATATTCCTGCGAAAGTGTGACATAGGTTGGGCCTATCTGTGAATTCTGATGTTTTGATTATTACTATATTTGCTTTATATTGAGAAACGTTGATGTTCTAATTATTCTGACTTTTATTTTATTTCTAAGGAAATGTTTTCTGCAACATCATGTGATGACCAACTTTGATAGACTTAGCTCTTCCCAGCAGTGCAATGATCTAAGACAATTCCAAAAGACTCATGATGGAACATGTTATCCACATCCAGAGAAACAACTATGGAGTCTGAAGGCAGAAGCATACTATTTTCTCTTCTTTTTTGTTTTATTTTCCTTCTTGTGGTTTTGCCCTTAGGTTCTAATTCTTCTTTACAGTATGACTAATGTAGAAATATGTTTATTATGATTGTACAAGTATAGTCTATACCCAATTTCAGGATGCCTTGGGGAAGGGGGAGTGGAGAGAGAGGGAGAAAATTTTGAACTCAAAAATCTTACAAAAATGAATGTTAAAAACTAAAAATAAATAAATAAAATTGAATTTAAAAAAAGAAAATGTTTCCTACTTGCCAGCTACTGTGGTCATATTGACTGATTTTCAGGAGACATAGTGGCAAGTAGTGAAAGTATTACCCTTCTCTCACTCCCACTTCCACAACAAGGTTACCTCTAGAAACTGGAGAGATTTTGAGTCATAGCCAAATTGTAATGGTCCTTCTCTGGGAACTCCAGTCATAGATGAATTAGGACAAGTTAGATGAAAGAACCAGGCCCAAGAGAATGAAACTCACATTCATACTTAAGGAGGGACTTCCCTGCTACATGCACATGTTCTCTCCATGGACTATGTTATGAAATTCTTGAGGATGGGAACCATTTTATCTCTTTAGTCTTAGTTCCTAGCATACTGCCTGGCACACAGTAGGTGTCTATTGATCAAATAATTATTGATTATGCTGATATGGAAGTTCTTAAAGGTTATGCCAATTCTTCACAAGTTTTAGCAGGTCTAACAACAACAACAATATTGACTAACATTTATATAGTGCTGATTATGTTCCAAGTACTGTGATAAGGGCTGTACAAATATTATCTCATTTAATACTCGCAACAGGGGCGGCTAGGTGGCGTAGTCAATAGAGCATCGGACTTGGAGTCAGAAGGACCTGATTTCAAATCCGGCCTCAGACACTACCCAAAAACTAGCCATGTGACCTTGGGCAAGTCACTTAAACCCAATTGCCCTCCAAAAAAGAAAAGAGAGAAAAAAAATACTCACAACAAAATAATAATGATTTATGTACTGGCCAAGTGACAGATTCTGTGTCTAATGAATTAAAAGAATCTATATTGCTTGCTATAGAATATGTGTGTACATATATATGTGTGTATATATATATATATATATATATATATATATATATATATATATATATATGGAATATGGAAACATTTAAACTGACCTATATTACTATGTAAGACCTTTATTAGACCTTTGTGTATTTGGCATGTCTTCTCTTCCCCTATGGAATTTTTTACTTCAGTTCATACATAAAATCTCCAAGGAGTGAAAAACAAAAGTACCTCAACAAAAACTTTGATTCCTCACCTCCTGGAAGCATTTTTGGTTCTTAATTCCCACTCTTTTATTGACTGTCCCCCATGTACAGAATATTATACCTCTTCACTTCTGTCCTACGTGCCTTCTTCAAGACTTAGCTCAAATTTTTGCAAGAGTTATTCCCCAGTCCCCTCTCCCCACTTCATTCCCCTGCTGCTGGTGCCTCCCCTATCAGATTACCTTCCATTTGCACTAGACTCACCTTTTATGCACATTTTCCTTGGTATGTGGTCTTTCTCATTAAGATATAGATCTTTGCTCTTGAGGGTAGGGACTCTCTGTGGGTGCTGGGGGAAGAGGACGATTGGCTGCATGATTTTATTTCTTGTTTGTTTAGTATTTTATCCTCTGCCCTGACCCCATTATACATAAAAAACAATTTTTAACATTTGTTTTTAAAACTTTGAATTCCATATTCTCTCCTTTCCTCCCTCCCCACCCCCTCTTTGAGAAGGCAAGCAATTCAGTATAGATTATATGGGTGTATAATTTGTAATCTATAATAAACATATTTCCATGTTAATCATGTTGTAAAAAATATATGTAGAAGAAATTCAAGAAAAAATTTAAAAGTAAAAAAAAAATATGTTTCAATCTGTATTCAGATACCATCAGTTCTTTCCCTGGGGATGGATAACATTTTTCATCATAAGTCCATCACAGTTGTCTTGGATCATTTTATTACTGAGAATAGCATAGTCATTCACAGCTGATCATCTTACAGTTTTGCTGTTACTTTGTGCACAGTACATGTCACTTTGCATCAGACTTTGTAAATCTTTCCAGGTTTTGCTGAGAGCTTCCTGCTCATCAATTCTTATAGTGAACCAATATTCAATCACAACCACATATCACAATTTGTTCAGGCATTCGCCAATTGATGGGCAACCCCTCATTTTTTCATTCTTTGCCACCAGAAGAGCAACTAAAACTTTTTTTTGTTATATATAGATCCTTTTCCTTTTTGTTTTATCTCTTTTTGGATACAGACCTAGCAGTGATACTGTTAGGTCAAAAAGTATGCATGGTTTTATAGCCCTCTGGGCATAGTTCCAAATTGATTTACAGAACAGTTGAATCAGGTCACAACTCCACCAACAATGCATTAGTGTCTCATTTTTTTTCCCACATCTCCTCCAACATTTGTCATTTTCCTTTTCTATACTATTAGCCAGTCTATTCGGTATGAGGTAGTACCTCAGAATCATTTGCATTTGCATTTGTCCAATTAACAGTGATTTAGAGCATATTTTCATGTGGCTATAGATAACGATTATTTCCTCTAAAATGTCATATTTTTGATCATGTATAGATTAGGGAATGACTTCTTTTTATAAATTTGACTTATTTCACTATATGTTTGAGAAATTAGGCTTTTATCAAAGGAACTTGCTTCTAAATTTTAATCACAGTTAAATTTCTAACTGTATTTCCTACTACTATTTCCCCTCTATTCTATTTTTTCTCTCCTTTCAGCCTGTGCCTCCTCAAAAATGTTTTGCTTCTGGCTACTGCCTTCTCAAATTTGCCCTCCCTTCTATCACTGCCTTCCCACTTATCCCCTTCCCTGCCTACTTTCCTGTATGGTAAGGTAGATTTCTAAATCCAATTGAGTGTGCATGTTATTCTCTCTTTGAGCCAATTCTGCTGAGAGTAAGGTTCATTCGATCCCTCTTACCTCCCTCATTTGCCCTTCTACTGTAAAAGCTTTTCCTTCCTTCTTTTATGTGAGATAATTTGCCCCATTCTACCTTTTCCTTTCTCCCATGACATTCTTTTCTCACCTTTTAGTTTTATTGTTTTAAATATAATCCTTTCATATTAAAATCACACCTGTGCCCTCTGTCTATATATACCCTTTCTAACTGCCCAAATAATGAGAAAGTTCTTATGAGCTCCAAGGGTCATCTACTCATGTAGGAATATAAAAAGTTTAACCTTATTATGTCCCTTATAATTTCACTTTACTGTTTACCTTTTTATGATTCTCTTGAGTTTTGTATTTGAAAGTCAAATTTTCAATTCAGCTCTGGTCTTTTTATCAAGAATGCTTGAAAGTCTTCTATTGTGATGAATGTCTATTTTTGCCCTGAAGGATTACATTCATATTTGCTGGGTAAGTGATTCTTAGTTGTAATCCTAGTTCCTTTGCCTTCTGCAGTATCACATTCCAAGCCTTCTGATTTTTTAAAGTAAAAGCTTTTAAATCTTTTGTTATCCTGACTGTTACTCAACAATACTTAAATTGTTTCTTTTTGGCTGCTTGTAATATTTTTCTCTGGAATTTGGATATAACATTCCTGGGAGATTTTTTTTTGAGAGGAGTGGAATCTTTTTTTAGAATGTGATTGGTGGAGTCTTTCCATTTCTATTTTCCCCTCTGGTTCTAGAATATCAGGATAGTTTTCCTTGATTGTTTCTTGAAAAATAATGCCTAGGCTGTTATTTTTTTTATCATGACTTTCAGTTAGTATAAATAATCTTCAATTTCTCTCCTCTGGATTTATTTTCTAGGTCATTTATTTTTCCAATGAGATATTTGACATTGTCTTCTATTTTTTCATTCTTTTGGTTTTGTTACTTTTTAAAAATTTCTCATAAAACCATTAACTTCATTTGTTCTGTTCTAATTTTTAAGGAATTGTTTCCTTCAGTGAGCTTTTGTAGCTCTTTTTCTATTTGGCTAATTCTACTTTTAAAGAGTTTTTTTTTCCTTCAGTGAATTTTTATGCCTCTTTTTTCCATTTGTCCTATTCTGCTTTTCAATACATTCTTCTCCACATTGGTTTTTTGTACATCTTTTACCATTTGGCCTAGTCTGTTTTTTAAAGGTGTTATTTTCATCAGTATTTTTTCTCTCCTTTATCAAGCTATTGACTCAGTTTTCATGATATTCTTGTATCAGTCTTGTTTCTCTTCCCAATTTTCCCTTTTTCTTTAATTTCCCTTTCTCTTAATTGATTTTCATAATCTTTTTTGAGCTCTTCCATGTCCTGAGACCATTTTATATTTTTCCTGGAGGCTTTGGATGTAGGAGCTTTGACTTCATCTGAGTGTGTGTTTTGAGCTTCTTTGTCACCATAGTAACTTTCTATGGTCAGATTTTTTTTCTGTTGTTTCTTCATTTTTTTTCCCCCAGTCGTTTCTAAACTTGTAACTCTCTGTTAAAGTGGTGCTCAGCTTCCAGGGTGGAGTGAGCATTGTTCCAAGCTTCATGTCCTGGAACTATGACATGGGTCCTTCTCCACTGTGGCCCACAAGTCCTAGTATGTTAGTGCTCCTCCTCTCTCTGGAAGTGCCACTCATGACTGTGACCCAGATCTGAGTATGGGCAAAGCAATAAAGTCCTGCCCCCAGTGCCAGCAAAGAGATCCCTGTCATTTCCTTCTGATCAGTTGCTCAACCCCCTTATAGTCTATAGTCTGAGAGTTCTGGAAGCAGCTCTTGTCACTGCAGATTCAATGGCTCAGAAGGTCTGTTCCTGGTTTTCTAGGGCTGGTCTATGCTGGCACAGACTGTGCTGGACTATTTTCCATTCTCATCCCATTGTGACAGACCTTTTCTGCTGACCTTCTAAGTTGTCTTTGGCTGACAAAAACTTTCTACTCTGGCCTTTTGTGAGTTCTGTTGCTCCAGGAATTGTTTTATGCCATTATTTAAAGGTGTTCACAGGGGTTTAGGGGAGAGCTTGGGCGAGTTGCTACCTTTTCTCATCCATCTTGGCTCATATGTGTGTTTTAACACTATTTATATCTCTATTACTTTGCACAATACCTAGGATATGGTAATTGCTTGATAAATTCTTGTCCACTGATTTATAAGATAATTTCTATGTAACCTGGATTAATTGTCTTTACCTTAGCTCCTAAAAACAGCCTAAAATATCTCCCCTTTTTTATAATTACCTCACAGATAAAATTCCCATTTTGGCTCATGTGGACTCCAACACCTGGCATCACAGATAAAACTCTCCATATCCTCCTTTTTAGCCAAGTTCCTCATCTCCTTCCACCAATAACTTGGCTTAAAGATCCCATAGAGTAGCTATGGAAACAGAGATAGCAGATAACACCTTGTTCCCTACCAATCACTATCTGGATTCCCTGAAAAGGAGGGACCATTTCTAATACATAACAGAAATGTAACTTTTCTTTCATAAAAAGGAAAGGCTGGTAATGTTTCTTTGGAGCTGCCAAATTACATCTATCTATGAAGCTGACACACTGACCCAATGTTGATGCAGATTCAGAGGCCAACATCATCGCACTCCTGCTGCCAACCAGCTATAAAAGAAAAAGAAGCACCCTTTAATAAATCTCCTTTGGACACATGCATTTTATTTGTGGGTTTCCTTTTCACCTCTTTACTGTAGACACTTGAGTTACCACATAATCATTCATTTAGAGATGCATTTGCCACCAAATGAAGGGATTGAAATGGCTAGGAAAATGATCAAGTGGCTTTATTTTTACCTTCTTTGAACTCAGCATCATTGCAACTAGTGTTGTAAATGTCTACATTTTACTTTTGAATACTATTAGATTATCTGTTTGTTTATTTTTAAAATCAGTAACCTTGACATAAAGCTAGGAAGACTATCCGAGCTAGCAAAACATTTGTTTGATAAGGCTTTAGGGGATTTATGTAAAACTACCTTTTAAAAAAAATTAAACAACATTCACTCCACAAACAGGGGAAAAACTAAAATTGTTTTGTTAAAATAGTGATCTTGTCCCTTCCTTCTTCACCCTCTCCCCAGTCCTCTTTTAATGGCATGAAAGCTTGCTGTCAGAATGCAAAGGTGATATAAAAGCATTTTCTCCATCATTTAGATTCAGACATATGACTTTTTAAATGCCCTCATGAGTCTAATGACAAAGTTCCTAATTCAAACTTTCAGGATTCAGCCCAAGAGACGCATTTTAGCATAAGGCCTTTTTCAATACCCCTGCTACTGGTATTTTCTCTCTCCAAAAATGCCTATTTTCCATTTAGCTTTTCCAGGGTTTCTTAAACCTTTCCTACTCACAAACCCTTTTTGTGTTTCGACAGCATTCTTTGGTACTGTGTGGCATAAGGGCATGAACAGTGCAAAGTATGCATGCTTTGTGTTCAGAACCAAGGCTGCAGTGAAGTTATGCTATCCAACATGGACAAATGCTGCCAGCAACACTTCAGATTCATTACATGACTGATTTTTAATTAATTTTTGGTCATTGCTCTTTCAGCAACTTTATACTGTGGCCAATTTTTTTGTGATTCCGTATGGGATCACGACCCACAGTTTAAGAAACACTGGGCTTTATACAGACCAATATACATGTTGTCTTAAAAGCTTTTGGGGACACCATGGTATCAAATCCCTCTCCTCTCACCCCCAAAAGTAAGCTCTCTAAGGGCAAGGATTGTTTCATTTTGGCCTTTTATGATCCCAAGCCCCTGGCACATAGGAAATACTGAATCAATGCTTGTTGATTGATTAGATGGCTCCAGCAAATAGTTACTTTCAAGGTGTGAAATGGAGAGGAGGGCACTACTGTATCAATTGTGCAGGTCATCCCTTATTACTGCTTCTGATAATGGAGTTAACAATTTGTTTCGAAAGAGCAGTTATCCATCTCCCAGTTTTGACAAAGTCAGAGGAACCAAGATGTAAATGGTAGTAAAGTGATCAAGACAATCACCTAGAGACCTTGCCTTTCTTTTTGTTCTCCCTTGCTAACGGGAAGGGAATGAGAAGAGGGTAGCACAGAAGTCAGAAGTTAAGTCTATTCATGAGAGCACAGGTCTTCCCTCTCTCTCCCTTTCTCTCTCTCTCTCTCTCTCTCTCTCTCTCTCTCTCTCTCTCTCTCTCTCCCTCTCTTTCTCTCTCTCTCTCTGTTTGGGTCAGAAAGGCTACTATTGGAGCATTACTTATGTCAGCAGAAAGCAGGGCATACTGTGGTGAGGCATCATCCAGACTTTCAGCTTCTCATCCTCAAACCTGTCTGATTTCTGAGAGACTGCCTTGGTGTAGAAACTGTTGAATTAATTCTCAGTTTACCCATTTCCACCATACATGACATAACTCTCTGATCCCTTTGGCAGGTCTGCCTGATAATTCCCATTAATTTACTTGTAACAGCTGTCATCACAAGTGTGAGGGGGCAGTAGGTGTCCTAGTTTTAAACATAGAAATAGCAAAAATAATGAATTCCCTGTAGGAGAGAACAGTTAACCGTAAATTAGTTCAGAGCTATAATATTCTCTACCGTGAGAAATGAAAACCTGGACCCACCCTGAACCCCTCTGTCTCTGTCTCTGTCTCCATCTCTTTCTCTCTCTCCCTCTCTCTGTCTCTGTCTCTGTCTCTCTCTGTTTCTCTCTCTCTCTCTCTCTCTCTCTCTCTCTCTGTCTCTCTCACTGTTTGTCTCTCTGTCTCTCTGTCTCTGTCTCTCTCTCTCTCACACACACACACAAAATATAAACCCAAATAGTCGGAATGTTGAAGTGTCTAACTACCTAAAATATAACAAGCAAATAAGTTTAGAAACAAAATAGACAAATGGTCAGAAACATGGTGTTGAAAACACTGGGAGGTGGGAGGGTGAGGGGGTGGGGGGAGAGGGATTTGATACCACGGTGTCCCAAAACTGTTGGAAACATGGACTATCTAACAAGGAAAAAAAAACATCCAAAAAGTCAGAGTAGAATATAAAATATGATTGCAACCTCTTCATTACAGATGAGGAAACTGAGACTTTGAGACTTAAATGTAGACTTTCCCTTCTTTTGTTGCAAAATAAACTGCTCAAGTCTCTTTCTAGCCTAAAGGGAGACTTGAACAATATTTGTGTGTTTGGAGAGAAAGGGGAAAAAAGATTTTTTTCCTTTTACATATTCAGAAGTACATTTGTTTAAGATTACTAGGAATAAGTATTCCAAACTTTTTTTTCTTAATTGAAACTTATTTTCTAGTAGGTAAATACAACACAAAATAAAAACAGAGACAAAACAGTGTCTTCTCTGTGTTTTTCCTCTCTCTCTTTTTACACTCTCTGACCCTGTCTTCATCTTTGGCTCTCTATGTTCTTCTCTCTCTCTCTCTCTCTCTCTCTCTCTCTCTCTCTCTCTCTCTCTCTCTCTCTCTC
>CM053600.1:95340420-95365182 GCA_028646575.1 Pseudocheirus occidentalis
AAAGGGCAAGAAGAAATTCAACAACCTAATATGTGGTAGAATAGTCCAGGCATAGGTAATAATAATAATAATAATAATGTACTTTTGTGGGCTGGGCATTGTACTAAGCAATTATCATTTTATTTGATCTTGAAATTAGATCGTCTAATCAGTGGAAGAATAATCCAAACATCAGGGAGATTAACAATAACCACAATTGCAACAAAAATAGTTGCTAGCATTTACATTTTATCCTTACAACAATCCTGGGTGATCAATGTTATTTCTATGCCCATTTCACATATGAAGAAAGGTAGGCAGATAGAGATTAAGTGATTTGCCCATGGTCATCCAGTTAATAACAGAGTTTGAACTCAGTTCTTTATGAACCCAGGTCCAGTGATCTATCTACTTCCACTTCTTAATAGAAGGTTATGCTCAAGGGTCGGTTAGTATTCTAAGTTTACTGATAAGAATATGTGGCAAGTGAGGTCAGGGGGTGGGGAGAGAGAGCCAAAAAAAAGAGGGGAAGAAAGGGAGAGAGAGAGACAGAGAGAGAGAGAGACAGAGACAGAGACAGAGAGAGACAGAGAGACAGAGAGAGAGACAGAGACAGAGAGAGACAGAGACAGAGACAGAGAGACAGAGACAGAGACAGAGAGACAGAGACAGAAACAGAGAGACAGAGACAGAGAGAAAGAGAGAGAGAGAAAATGAGAGAGAGAGAGAGAATGAGAGAGAGAGAAAGAGAGAGAGAGAGGGAGGGAGAGAGGAAAGGAGAGAGGGAGGGAATAATGTAAAAAGAGGGAGGAAAGCTGTTAACTTTAAAGAGACCACACCTTAGATTGCTTTCCTCCAGGTATTAATATTAAATAACTGGGAGATACTATTATGTGATGTGGGCTCAAGAAGGAAAATAAAGAAGAGAAGGAGAAGGTGCTAATCCTAACTGACTACTGCACAATTCACCCCAATTGGAAATGCCAGGCTAATCTAATGGGTAGCTGGTGTTCTGATAAAGTGTATGAATAGAGAGAGAATTTATTAAGCAATTGGTTCAAATAGCCCCTGTGCTAAATGCTGTCATTATAGATGCAAGCAAGAAAGTCTCTGATTTTGAGGATTTTACAATGCAAAGATAAAAAAAAAAAGAAGGCGGTGACTTGAGTGGGGTGGAGCAGCTAGGTAGCACAGTGAATAGAGTACTGGCCCTGGAGTCAGGAGGACCTGAGTTCAAATCTGACCTCAGACACTTAACATTTACTATCCATAAGACCTTCGGCAAGTCACTTAACCCCAATTGCCCTGCCTTCCCTCCTCAAAAAAAAAAGCATGAAAAAAGGAGGTGGTGGCTTGAGTGCAGCTAGTAGAGTGAGGGGATGGATAAGAGGAGAGCCAGTTAAGTCAGTATGTGGAGGAGTCTGTTGTTGTTCAGTCATTTCAGTCCTGTTTGACTCTTTGTGACCCCATTTGGGGTTTTCTTGGCAAAGATACTAAAGTGGTTTGCTCTTTCCTTCTCCAGCTCATTTTACAAATGAGAAAACAGAGACAAACAGGGTTAAGTGACTTGTCCAGGGCCATGAAACTAGAAAGTGTCTGAGGTCAAGTTTAAATTCAGGTCTTCCTAACTCCAGGATCCTGTGCTGTACCTGAGGTGCCACCTTGCTACCCCTCTATAGGAGTCCAGTTCCTCTATAAGCACAACTCATAATGCTCAAAAAAATATGCCAGAAAAGATAATTATTTAGAAAACCACAAAGAAGAAATAAAAGGTTCCTCTATCCAGTTCAAGATAGTATAAAAAGAATAGCAGAATACTGCAGAAGAAAGGGCCAGACTGTCATCCAGTCAGCCCTGGCCCAAACTGTCACCAGCAAGGCCAGAAAATTCCTACACAAGGTGTGGCCCAGTGTTAACTTAATCATTTGAGAGTAGAAAGGGCTTGTGCATGCTGTTGAGGTTAAGGGGCACCCAAAATGTTGGGGTATAAGGTCATTTCAAAAGAATTCACTCAGGCTGTCTCCAAATCAAGTAAATGCATTTACTGGAGATAAGACATCACACAGTCTCCTTCTTAAAGAAGACATAGTTTCAGGGCGACCCCAGTTTAAGGGAGGAACCCCCTTAAGAGAGAGGGGCAGAACCCCAAGGGAAAGAGGGCAGCTTAAAGGGGATACTTCTCACTAAAGGGAGATGCCCATCAAGGTAGACTGATCCTTAAGGGACATGGCCACTAAGACAGAGAGATAAGATAATCAGGGACAGTAGTTCAGGTTTTGGACATTATCCGTTTCCATTATTATTCTATAGTTCAGCCAAGGATTGAGGGGCTGCCCCTCTCCCCCAAGTTACTTTCAGTATTTCATTGACCGGCATACTAGAATCTCATTGTCTCATAAAGTGGTCTTCTCATTGACCACTCTATTTGAATCTTATCAATATCATTCAAAATTTTCAGAGAAGAGATTGAACCATGCATAGGCCTTTAATCCAAAAATTAACTTTGGAAAATAAGTAAACTGAAGAAAATGCCAAATACAACAAAGTATCTTAGTCTGAAAAATTTCCAACGGATAAACATAGAAAAAATAAGTAAATAAGGAATCCAAATAGATCCTCAGAAAAAAAGGATGTCCTGACCATAAGAAATAAAGCAAGAGATAAAGAATGGATTAATTAGTAATAAAAACAAAATTAAATGGAAAATTAATAACTTAGAACAGAGAGTGATAAACCTTTATCCAGAGATCGAATTGCACAAAAATTTAAATGGGCCAGACACAAATGACTCCACGAAACAATGACCTACATTTTTAAAACACTTGGCTACTATATTTAAAGAAATCATAATGAAAAACAACTACATTTAGTACCACAGTAAAGATCACACAAGATTTGAAAGGGACAACTAAATGTAAGTGAAGGAATTATAATATGATATTACAAAAAAAGAAAATGATAAAGTCTTACATTTAATAATAACCAATTGAGTAGAAGAGATATAATCCTTTAAGGTAAAAACTGAATCTCTCATGAAATAGAGGTTTTTAAAGCAAAAAAGAACTTAATATACACTGTGAAATGGAAATGCAGGGTCAAGAGATACATAGAAAGGTACACATAATTTATTGGTTGGAAGGAACTGTGTAAGCAGGAATTGTTTGCATGCTTATAGAGGGAAACAAAGGAAGAGTCCTCTTAGAAACTCATTGTCTTTAAGGGTAATGGAGAGAGTTAAATAAAAGAGGCAGAAGGACAGAAGGTAGTATTGCTCTGATGGCCTTAGAGAAGAAATATGAAAAAGGGACCATAATAGGGAGGAAAAGAAGAGGAAGATCAGAAAATTCATAATTGAAATAAATGAAGATTTTACAAAGATGGAATAAAATAGGTGTGTGCGGGAATATGAACATTGTGAATCTCACTTACATCTCAACTCGATGAAGAAAGATAGAATATACTCACAAATATTGCATGAATAAACTTGAAAAGTGGTGAATAAATACATTAATTCAACAGAAAAATAGAAGGGTACAAGGAGGTGGGGGCAGATTAAAGAAACCGATACAGGTGAGGGAGTATTTATAAGAAAAGGTAAACAAACTTCTAACATCAGGAGTGTGATGAAATGAATGTTCTTTCTTGCCCCTCTATGATGTGGATTTTCTTAAATATCTTGTTAGAGCTCCCAATAGTGTGGGACATTAGTACGAAGAGAATATTGAAAGCAAAGAATGTACAACACCCTGTGATTAGGAGTAGGGAAAGTGGAAGAAAAGTGGGTAAAAAAGTACAATCAGATGGAGTAATTTATGGTTTCTAAGTGTTATTCAAACTCCTTTCTCATTAACTTCTTCATTGTAAATGGAGGAGGGGAGGAAATTGGAAGAGTTATAAGAACTCAGGTTAAGAAGAAATGCTCAGTAAATGCTCAATTAACAATCACAAATGAATTTAAATGTGATGAATACACCCATAAAATGGAAGAGCATAGAATAATGGATTAGAAGGCAGAATCTCACAATATATTGTTTAAGACACATGTTTCAGATATAAAGATTGACAGAGAACTTAAAGGTTGAGTTAGAATCTATTTTTCTTTAGGATAACTAACAAAAAAGGTAGAGATAGCAATCAAGATCTCAGACAAGGCTACATTTAAAAAAGAGTTATTATTTTTAAAAAGACAAGTAGGAAAACTCCATTATTCTTAATGGCATTAGACACAGCAAATGAATTTCATCACTTAATTTATGGAACAATACAGCATCTGAATACTAAAGTAAAAGTAATCAAATTGCAAAGGGGTATAAACAATAGGGGCCTCAGTTTAGATATTTCAGACAGGGAAATCTAAAGGAAAGATAATCAAGAAAGCATTTAAAGACCTGAATACAAAATTAGAATAGTCATAGATGACAGCTAGATCTTGACTACTAAATGTGAACAGAAAGGAGTTTATATAGCTATGAATGACATCTTTAAAATAATTGTTTATGTATTGGCATGATAAAATGTTCATAAACTAATATAAAAACATAAATATGAAAAAAATTATTCATTGACCACAATACAATAAAACAATATTCAATAAGAGAACTCCAAAGAAAGATTTTTTAAGTAACTAAATAACATTCTTAAAGAATCATTGGGTCAAAGAAAAAAAATCATAGAAATAATAGGAAAAAGTCATCTAAGAAAATAACAATAATGAAATAACATACCAAAATTTATGAAATGTAGCTAAGCAGTCTTTAGAATTCAATGTATATCTCTAAACACTTTCATCAACCATACAGAGAAAGAATAAATTAATTGCCTGGGCAAAAACAAAACAAAACAAAACGATAAATAAAAGAAGTCTCATTTAAAAAACTAAAAAAGAAAGACAATTGAGTAGTCATGTTTTTAAAAAGAGAATGGACAATAAATTTTCATATGGAAAATGAGAATTCACAACAAACAAATAGAAAGGCAAAGATTTTACCAGAAGTTATCTTCCCTAATTATATACCAAGAATATAGATAGATTAGATGAAATGAATACCAAAATTAAAAATATATTCAATTTAACAGAAGAAATAAATCATTTTTATAATCAAGTTTCAGATAAAAAAAATAAACTCCTAGAGAAAAATTTCTTCAGGACCAGGATTTGCAAATGAAACCTATCAAACACTTATGGAACAATTAATTCAAACATTACATAATATGTAAAAATGGAAGGGGCACAATATAAATCTCTGTGGTACAAATAATGTCTTCATACTTAAACTGGATAATATAAAGTAGATTAAGAAAGCTGTTGACCAATATGTCTAAGAAATACTAATATAAAAATATAAACAGACTACAACAATATACTGAAAAGCTTATATAGAGAGAGCATAGTGGATTAAATAAGAAGTGTAGGATTGGTTCAATATTAATAAATTGAAAAACCCAATAAGTCATATCAATAAGAAAAGTAATTTTTGAAAACACAGGATTATATCCAAAGATACATAAATGGCTATTTACCAAAATCCAACACTTGTTGTTCTTAAAATAAAACTGAAAAACACAGAAATAATGTACTTCTCTTTAACATCATAAGCATTACATATCTAATACTCAAAGCAAACATTATATGTAATGGAAAAAAAGTTGAAAGCCTTTCCAGTAAGTTCAGGGATAAAGGAAAGATGACCATTATCACTATTATTATTTAACATTGGGTTAGAAATGCTAGGGCAGTTAGGTGGTGCAGCGGACAGACATCTTCCAGAGTTCAAATCTAGTCTTGAACACTTACAAGCTGTGCTACCCTGGGAAGTCACTTAATTTTATTTGTCTCAATTTCCTCATCTGTAAAATGAACTGGAGAAAGAAATGGCAAACCAATAAGGTATCTTTGCCAAGAAAATCTCAGATAGGATCATGAAAAGTCAGATGAGACCGAATTACAACAACAACCAGAAATGTAAGCTATAGCAATACAGTAAGAAACAAAAACTTGAGGAATAAATGTAAACAAAGAGGATAAGAAACTATTTTCTAGATTACAGCAAACCCCAAAGAGTCAACTAAAATTAATTGAATCCATTGATAAAAATCAGCAAAGTTAAAAGATATAAAATGAATCATCACATATCATAAGCATTTTTAGCAAAATGCAAAAAACTCAGCCAGAAGAGATAAAGATATATTCAATATAACTATATAATCAATATAGAAAATAATTGGGATTCTTTTGATCAGGAAAAAACATAAAAACTATGAATGTAACTATATGAAAAAGGAAGATCTAAACATTAAGTGGAATACTGATTACTCATGTATAGGCTGAACAGTATACAATAAAAAAATTTAATCACTAACTTAGTTCACTTATTTCAAGGTCATACTAAACTACCATGGAGCTACTTCATAGAGCTAGAAAAAAATAATAAAACCTATTTGGAACAGTAAGAGGTCAAAAATCTGAAAAAATGAAAAAATGGAAAAGAACCAAATTCCAAACTATATTACAAAGGAGTTTTCAACAAAATAATTTCATAGTGCTTAAAAAATAGGATGCCCAAAGAAACAGATTTAGTACATAACATACAAAAGCAAATGAACCTTATATTGTATCCAATAAACCCGACAACTTCTGCTACTAAGGAAAAGATTTACTATCTGGGAATTGCTGGGAAAACAATTAAGAAATTTTGCCAGCATTAGGTATAAACCACAATTTCTCATATTACACCAAGATAAGCTCTAAATAGAGGTCAATAAACTTTCATTAAGAGCCTACTATGTGCCTGGCACTATGTTGACTGTTGGGAAATAAATAAGAAAAACAAGGTATTTTCTGCCTTGAAGGAATTTACCCTAATAAGGGAAGACAATGCATGAAAGGACATTGAAAAGAAGTAGAGTGGGCCAAAGGACACATTCTGTATAGCACAAAAATACGATGTTCATGAAGTGAAAACCAAAGAAAGTAGCTGATGGAAAATGAAATAAGTTGGAAAATTCAGAGTTCTCTAAGGGAGGCTCTTAGAAGAGGTTTTGTTTGTTTGTTTTTAAATTTCTCTGCCCCCTGGCTCTCAAACCAGAGACTTAGGGTACTGCAGTATTGAGCTATTGAGTATCAAAGCTGGATCAATCTCCATAGTGATGAGATTCTATGTGATGAGCTTTTCCTAAAGGAGGAATGATCATCATAATATCAAAACAAAGCAGAGCAAGTAATGATGATGATAATGCAATAATTGATGAAGAACTAGGACTAGTATGCCCTTTTTCTTTGTTTGTTCACTTGTGCTTACATTACAATGTTAGCTTCAGCCTATGGTTAGTTTGTAAAACTTTTAAAATCACGTAGGTTTACTTTAGTTAAAACTGGGTAATGGAACCCATAAATCTGCTTGACCAAATACTTGTCACAATACAGTGAAAATTAACAAATAAGCGAGAACTCCTCTGTCAACCTCTCTGTGTTACAGAATTTCTACTCTTCCCCTCGGATATCTCATGAAATACATGAAGTATGATTATTAGACATAAAGACAAAGTGAGGACACTAGTGTAAAGTCATATATGTGATTAATTGCTTTATTTTGAATTTTATTCTTTAATTATTTTCATTTAAAATTAATTTCTTTATGTTTAAAATTCAAAAATATAAATAAATAAAATTCTATTATTACTTTCCACACCCTAAAGGATTATCTTACATACTCTATGGGATAGATGCATCCCATTTTGGAGAAACACCACATTACAGAAATCTCTAAGACTAAAACATTTTTGACAGTTGCTGGTCTATGTTGGTAGAGGGAGGCTGCTTTTTTTGTTTATTTGTTTGTTTTGTTTTCTTTGAGGTGTTCCTAAAAAAAATCACAAATCTAGGTTCCCCTTCCCAATGAAGCCCCACCCCTAACTCCCAAATAAAGAAACCTTATTGGTGGAAGATGCTGCAAGGAGGCAGACATTTGGCTAATGTAAGAAAAGGCATTACTACTAAATGAAGGCCATTTCATTCTTGCCACTTGGGCATAGAATTTGTAACAGTCTACTTCTACTACTTTCATGAAAGGTGATTCAGATTCCAGGTTATTATTATAATTATTCATTATATTATGTATTACAATTTCCATTATCTATAACATACATAATTGAATCATCTTATTTATTATTTTTAAATAGCTATAACTATGATAATTATGATAATAATAACTAGAATTTAAATAGTACTTCAAGGTTTGTAAAGTGTTTTAGATATATTATCTTAGTGAGACCCACCCAGGGAGTTCAAATAAATTCCCAACCAATAATTTACTTGCTTTTCATGGTGCCAAGTTCTAGGATCCTCAGAAGGGCAGGGAGGGAGTTCTCTCACTTAGCTTTCTAAAATCAGCTTAGCATCCCTCATCTCATGCAATTTATTCTAAGTACTTTCTCATGTTAGATGATCAATATACATTATATGCCAGCTGCTAAAGTGAGATTAGTAGAGTGTAAGCGTGTATGCTGTAAGACACCAATAGTATAATGTAGTTTAGCAATCAACAAAAATGTGTTCAAGGACCTTCTTGGTGGGAAGCCATGGTCTCTCATTTATTTCTTCTTCAGGCAGAAGATGACAGTAACATGGGAGCTGTAATCACTTTCCTTCTTTCAAAGGAGGTGGAGTGAGAGTCTAGGACAGCAATGCTCCAGTCTGATTGGTTTGTTCTCAACAAGAAAAGGGGAGAGATTAAAGGGAAAAGGGGCTTAAGAATTGCTTTTATTTGGACTCATTGTTTTGAGGAAGTGTAGGGCTGGTAATATAATGTGGGCAGGATTGAAAGAGATAATTCACTTTTTATCAGAGTGTGGATAAAGAGGCAGGAGGAACAAATCTACTACCACTGTCTCTTGACAAATCTAGAGTACTGACAGAATCCCAGTGGAAGGGGTGTAAGATACATCATAACAAGAATTCATCTTACACATATCTGAAGCATCACAGCTTTTTATAAGAAGGAACAGGCCCACAGAGAGCACCGTTCTTCAGTTCTCACCATAAATCAACATTTCCTGGCTGCTGTACAAGAGGCAGTCTGACATTTGTCTGTAGCATTAAAGGCCAAGTATTTAGACTATCCTGCCATGGGTTTTCCTGCAATCTAACCATTAGAGTGACGGAAACTTTTTCCTTTCCCTTGGTTCTTATCTAATGACTTTTAAATGTATGCCATTATCTTGAAGTTTCTCCAACTTTTCTTTAGATTCAATGCCTGAAAACAAGTTATACTATCATCAGTACAATATGATGAAGAGTAAAATGTCCAGATTCATGATTACTATTTTATAAATTTTACATCCCCTGAGAGAATTAAGTAGTCATTACAGTAATATTCAAGTCTCTCAGTCATGCAGCCTTTAAGGAAAAGACAGTCACTTTTGTGAGTACTGAGGCAAAAGCCCCCATGTTGTCATCTTTGTAAAGGCTGAATCTCTTTTGTGGTCATTTTGAAAACAGATCTCATAATTCAAATATTGAATCTTTGGAAATGACAGAGTCCCTTTCTGGATGTTGCAGTGAGATTTCAGACAGAATCACAACTGAGTGTTATCTGCCATTTAAAAAATAGCATGAGGAAGCTGCAATTAAGAGACATCTCATTATTTCCCCCAATCTTTACAATCCACAAAAGCCATTTGCTCATACAGCTCATTGGTTTTCTCACCCAGAAATCTGAAGGTTATTTGAAAAGAAGCAGACAGACAATTTGTCATCTCAGGAGGAATAGATTAGAGAAACAGTGAAGAAGAGACAAATTCAGGAAGCAACTGAATATCAGCTGGGTTGGACATTTGAAAAAAAAAATGGAAATTGCTTTCAGTAGCTGTTTCTAGTCCCTGACTTACGCAGTGCCAGTGGTGAATGTCAGCTAATAAACATGATAGTTTCACAAGGGAGCCAGGAAATTGTAACACAAACAGCTGGTATATACTTTTCAGAAGAAAAAAAAATCAGTGAAGTTCAAAATTCATAATTTATAACTATTACAGGGAAATTTACAAAGAGCTAAATTGTAGTAGTTGTCTAGCCCTATATGAGAAGAGCTGGTAAATATTCAAAAGACATAGTAGCCTTTGAGGGTCAGGTTTTAATACCAACTGCTACGTTAGTCATATGATTTGAGGGTTCTAGTCTTGGATCTGTCATCAATGTGACAATCTTTCTGTACCTCAGTTGCCTCAGCCAGAATGAGGATATTGAACTGGATGATTTTTGTCATTGTTGTTCAATTGTTCTGTTATAACTCATTCTTTGTGACACTGTGGACCATAGTAGATCAATATTGTCCATGAGATTTTGTTGGCAAAAATACTAGAGTGGTTTGCTATTTCCTTCTCCAGTGGATTAAGGCAAACGGGTTAAGTGACTTTCCCAGGGTCACATTGCTAGTGTCTACAATTGAATTTGAACCCAGGTCTTCCTGATTCCAGGTTCAGAACTCTATCCATTGAACCATCTAACTGTCTCCTGGACTGGATGGTCTCCAGCTTGAAAATTTAGGACTAGTTTCAAAGTCTTTGCTGGGCTTCCCCACAATGATTTTTATTGCTCACATGACGATTCTGTCCCCATTGACTGAATGCCTCATTATTAATACTTTAACCCAAAAAGCCTATGACAATAAGACTTGAAACCTGAAAAAGAACCTAATTTTTAAGCTATATTTCACCTCATGGTAAATGGAAGTATTAAAGCCCCATCTCAAAGTGAATGAGATGCTCTCTTAGTCTTACAAAGGCATATGCTATTAACAATTTCATACAGACTATTCTCCTTTGAAAACCAGGTGATTCAAATCATATCAGAGTTATTGAATTTATACAATCCATATTTAATTCCAGAAAATTAGTGGGGAAAATTTAAGAAAGTAAAAACCCTACAATGTAAAATATAAAAAAATGATTTTCATGATCCAAGAATGTGGCCAATATAGTATTTTTTTGTTTTGTTTTGTTTTGGTTTATTTTATTTTATTTGCATTTTGGAAGGGGGAGGGCAGGGAAATTAGAGTTAAATGACTTGCCCAAGGTCTTATGGCTAGTAAGTATTGAGTGTCTGAGGTTAGATTTAGACTCAGGTCCTCCTGACTCTAGGGCCAGTGCTCTATTCACTACCCCACCTAGGTATTTTTCAATCCATTAGGATTTGCACTACCTAAAAAAGAATACTGTATATTTCTAGATTTATACCCAAAGACTCCTTAAAGAAAAATTATAGAATGATTAAGTTGTGGTCAACAGGTCAACATAAGGAATTCAGGAGATACAGTAAGAAAAGTCTCAAAATATTCGGATATATGTTTCCATCAAATAAGGTAAATATTTTCCAAGGAAGTTTCAAATATTGAAAACAACCAAAAATCTGTTGTAATTGTTGTTATTGTTTGCATGTATTATGCATTCACTCACTCTTTTATTCAACATATATGAACACTTACCATTTATATTGGAGAACCTTTTTGTAAGTCATAAAAAATGGAATCTGGAGCAAGAAAGAACTATTCACTTTTCTTGTTAATCTTAGCTGCTTTCTCCAGTTTTCCTTAAAGAAAATTGAGAATAGGGATTTTTCAGTCTTCACTTTGTGCACCCAAAGGAAATGCTAATTATCTCAATAAGTTTCATAGTATTATTAAAAAATCACTTTCATTAAAAATATCTCCCATGTAGCAAAGTCTGTGGAGAATCGATTCCATAAAGGTTTCCAAATCAAACCAACCCACTCCCCCCCAAAAAATTATTGTGATATTCCCAAGTGTTTTAGGAATGTATCTTTCTCAGAATAGTCTCAAACAATAATTCCCAATAATTTTTCAAGCTATTATAATATTATCTATTTTCTTTATTTTGTCTACTTAGTTCTTTTTCTTCTTCACGTTCACCTCTCTGTTTTAGGCTCTGGCCAACCAATAATATTATTTATTTGTCCTACTTTTCTGAATTAGTGAGTAATAAAAAAATCAATGGTATTTTTTTCTTTTTTAGTATCAACAGGGTAGCATCAAAGTAAATGAAGAAAGAATGACTAGGAATTTAGAGACTTTATAATTTTAATTTGATTTGATTTTGTTTTTGATTTCACTATCAGAATTCAAGTCCCAGGTCTTCCAATAATGAAATTAATTCTGTAGTATAAATAAATTATTAATTTAGGCTGGATAACAGTTCTTTCCTCTTTCAAATGTGGAGACTGAACTAACCAAAATTTTAATTGTCTCTTCTGGCTCTAAAGTTCAATAATACTAGGTTGAGACATAGATATATTTATCTGAAACTGCTATTTATCTATATCAAGATTAAAATCAATGTACTTGAAGTATATAGACACAAAGTGATATCTATTGATATAGATATAGTTTATATCTATAAGGTATACAAGCTACTTGATATATATGTAATATTTATATAAAGATATAGACAGATAAATTAATATAAATACCATATATCTATGTACGCAAGTAATACACTACTTAATATAATATAGAATATTTATATATAAAATGTATATCATATATAAGTTTATCTTGTTTAGAAGTATCTCTGGTCCCCATCATCTGTGTAGAACAAGATGCTTTGCCAAGACTATATAGGCCAAGTTTATGTCAAATAATTATACCATAATCAAAGCTATGCCTAATTAAAAAGATCTTAAAGCACTAGTAATGCGGAAAAAAGATAATGTATTATATACCCACCAATGAAAATAGAATATATTAGCGTTAACTTTTCATCCATCCTGTCTTCCTCTTACTCCCTGTACACAAGCTGTACCCTTGTGTGTAACATGACATTAAACAAAATGGGAAGGTGTTCAGCATAGTATAATGAAAGAACAATGGAGGGACACCAAAGTGTAAATCCCAATTCTGATACTTACTATTTATTTATTTTTTACCTTAAACAAGTTATGTTCCCTCTGGACCTTAGTTTTCTTAGTTAAAAAATGAAGTTGTTGTACTAGGAATTTAAAAGGGCTACCTTTAAATCCTATGAGCTTTTCCTTTCTTTTTTTTGTTGGGTTTATAGGGAAGGATGGGACAGACTTCTGATTTCATTGGTTCAGGCAACTAGTAGTGAGGGAACTCCCTCTACCAATTTAAATTCGTAATTTTTCTAAAAATTATAGTCTTAGAAAATTTCACAGAACCCTGAGGGGTTAAGTGACTTGTCCAATGTCACAAAATATGTATTAAATGCAAAACTTAACCCAAGTCTTTGCAACTCCAAGGCCAACTCTATGCCCACTACCCCCATGCTGCCTCTTAAGATTTCCATGAAAGCCTGAGTACAAAACTTCATTTCAGGTTTTTCAGTATGGATTGTCTCTATTGAGAACTCATTTCCTCTCAGGATCATAAGAGTAGGTAGATAACACATACCAACTCATATTAAAAGTCTTTTGCATTCATTGAACTCTGCTCTAGTGAAACTGTCTTTTCACTGCTGTAGCTAAACCTCATTTCTTACCATATTTCCCCATATTTTTGACCTGGCTTATCTTCAAATCATTATAGCACTAGCCCTAAACTTGTTTGTCCTCATCTCAATATTGTCTGGCTTTGACTCTTCCATTTCTGTTAGCTCCCTCTGGGATAGCAATTCTCTCTGATACCCTGAATATTACTATGTTTTCATATCCTTGATCACCATCTCTCACATCTGCTTCTGGGTCTGATGCCCAGCTCCCTCTACTGTGAAGTGAACAGCTGTTCCCCATTTGTGCTTTCTGATCAGGAATTGTGATTCCTACCCATTAACCAATTAGTTTTTAAAGTTCATCTGCCTTCTATTGATAATATGTGACATAATATAGTAGGAATTAGAAAGCACTATTTCTGCTCTTCAAATATAGCTAAGATAATTTGCAATAAGTTTTACCATATCCTGTTTACCATACCACCTTTGGTTGCCCTAGAGTCATAGAAACTTTGCCTATTTCTAACATAGACTATAGTGTTCCCAGAGAATGTTGTACTCCCGCTTCTCTTCCCTCCACTACCCCATCCTAGCAGATCTACGAAGGCAATGGATAGATGATCAGAAAATATTATTTTAAAATGGTGCCAATGATGATTCATTAGACTAACATCAATGGATTCTTATTGCCTTTTCTTACTATTCCTTGTGTTTTCATGGTTTAATTGGAGAGTTAAGAAGTAATGTAGATGTTGCAAGAACAGTTATTGGCTAAAGAGGAAAAATACTCCCAATAATTGATCATATATAAAAATCAGTATTTCAGATAACATACATTATAGAACCTTAGAGAAAATGGTCATCCTGCTTGCTGAAACACATAGTAACTATTTAGGAAAAATCCTACAAAAGTGAAAATGTAGGAGAGGGGTGTTCAAATATTCATGTTTACAATCCAGAATGAATTTTGAGCATTTTAAACTTTTATTGTCTTTCATTAAATAACATATAATAGTGCAACATTTTCTCTTTTTTAAAATGAAGAAACAGGCTCAGAGAAAGAGAACAGAAAATGCTAATTTGATATGAAATTTCACTAATCTAGGTATCTTCGGTATGGGCTTATAAGCTACTAAAGAAAATTAAATGCAGTATTTTATATTCAGGCCTCCATTTAAAAACTAAAACTAGGATATTATCTAGTTTGATTGCCCTGCTTTATTCATTTGAATCTGAATGACTTTTACTGCTTTTCCAGAAATGAAATTCACTCTTAATAAGCATGTGTTACTATTAAGGTGTGTTTATATGGCTAATTAAACTCCAAAAGGCAATTGTCGGAGCAGCCCTTCAGGATTTCTTTTAAAAACATCATTTCTTTTTTGTAATTTTGAAAAGGATTGCTGTTTCTAATGCAATCACAATTTCCTGGGTATCCATGTTACCACGCCTATCCCTTGACCTTATAAAAGAAATACATGAAAGTGAAACACAGTAGTAAAAATATTGCTTGTTTAGAAGTATCTCTGTTGTATTCCTAAAAGGGCCCCATCATCTGTGTAGGAGAGGATGCTTTGTCAAGACTGTATAGGCCAAGTCTATATGTCAAATAATTATACCATAATGAAAGCTATGCCTGATTCAAATGCCAAAAGATCTTAAAGTACTAGTAATGTGGATGAAAGATAATGTATTGTATACCCACCAATAAAAATAGAAGGAAATAAAAAATGGAGGTCAAGGCTTGAGGACCAAAGATTTCCCTGGGAAGATTGTATAAACAATAAACAACAAAGCAAATAATTAGAGATCTTCTGCCTTTCTTCACAGAGACCTTTCTTCACACTGTAGATCAGGGGGTAATTCTACATCCCTTAATGATGCAACTCTTGTGGAATTGAATTAACACATATCAGGGAATCAAAGGCAGACATGTATCATGGGACCAGTAAACTATTCAGGACTAGTCAACTGTGAAGCATGTAGTCTTGTGAGAATCGTTGAATAAAAGTGTGTACCCAAGAGTATGCAAAAATGTTTTTAATGTTACGTCTGTGATAAGAAGAGCATGATGATTCACTACTGAAAAGATCTTGAAGTGTAATGAACTTTTTATCTTGAAGTAAGAAGTCCCTTAACTTTGGTAGACCTTGTGGTAATGCATACACATAACTGAAGTACTATAAACTAGATTTCAACCATGTCAAAATAGGAGGAGTTTTGACGTGGTGTTTCAAAATAATACCTAAAGGCAATTCCAGGAGTTCAAAAATGTTCTAAAAAATGGCAGATCATTGAAATCACTATATAGCCATTCAAAATGGCTTTTTGAAGGGGAAAATATACTTTGGTGCATGCAGATTATGATTTGTTTTCTTAAAATTTAATTCCTTTATAGTTCCATCTCATTTCTAAATCAGAAACAACATGAATTGTAAGCTTACATTTCATCTTAAAAGAGATAGCTAAGTGATGTTGAATAATCATTTGATCAATGAGGCATAAAATCTAATTTCACTGAATTGTAATATTATCCATGTCATACTAACACACCAATTTTTTAAATTAAAGGTGTTTAACCAATTCATGAATATGTCTTCAAAGAAGATACTTTCCTGTGTATGTATATGTGTGTTTTTTCCAGAATCTGAGAATGAAGCAGCTCAAAATGAAGTTGAGTTGGAAGTTGACTTGACTTTTATTCTCAAGAAAGTAGCTGAGTAGCATTTTGAAATCTTTTTCCCCATGTGAGTTTATGTGTGTGTGTGTGTATTTGAATGCATGTGTGTATTTTAAGACCAATTAGTCTTAAAGTCTGATGAATTCACACCTTCACTGTGGTCCCAGGTAAATTTCTTTATTTCTTCATTTCCTTTTTTATAATAAGACAATAATACTCCTAAACCTACCTACCTTATAGAATTTTTTGATTAAAATTTTCAAGTAATGAAACATGTTTTCTCTTCTTCCTATATCTTTCCATTAAAAAGAACAAAATTAAAACTCTTGTAACAAATTTGCATAACCAAGCAAAACTAATTGTCAAATTAGCCATGTCAGGAAGTGTACATCTTATTCTTCATTCAGAGTCTTATCACCTCCCTGTCAGGAGAGTTTGTTTCATCGTGGTTCCCCAGGAATCGTGGTCAATCATTAAGTTGAACAGAATTAGCAGATATCTCAAAGTTTTTTGTCCGACAAAAATTTTTGCTTTACTAGAGTTTTTATTATGGAAGTTCTTTGTGTATCTTCTTTTCTAAGGACAATCCCTGAAATTTAATTCCCCAAATTCTAAAGTCAAAGATCATCCTTAAGGGTTATCAAGATGCTAGCCAAGGTTTATGAAAAATCACTTGAAAACCTAAGATCATTTTAGGCAAAGGTATAATCATAAAATTCAAGGGAGATAAATTACTTTGTTTATTAAGAATGTAGCAACTGACCAACAGGTTCACAAAGTGAAAAAATCTTAAATTGTATAATTAACGACCCCTACAACATTCTGCCAATTAAAATAAGAAAGAAAAAAAACCTAATACTATTTTGGTTTTCAAACAATTAAAATTTTCTGGAGATGAAGGGGACCTTCATATTCTCCATTTCTTTGAAACTGACATTTGTCTGGTAAGTGATAGAGCTATAAAGATGAAATCAGGAAAGTTATCAGTAAGTGGAATAGACATCCTATCTATGAGTGGGTGGAGAGCCTTGCCTTTCCCTTCCCATGTCCCACCCCATACCTCATAACATAGCATCATAAATGTAACAATAGCAGGAACTCTAGAGGTCATATAACAAAACTTCTCATTTTACATATGAGGGAACCCAGATACAGAGAAGTTGTTGCTTATCCAAAGGCACACAGTAAACGACACTTGAACCCAGGTCTCCTTAATTCCAAACCTAGAATTCTTGCCAGTTTATCATGGTATCTCCCTATCTTCAATCCTGAACTACTTCAACATTTTAGATTTCCATATAAGTTAAAGGATAAAGCGAGGAAAGCCCTATGAAAATGCAGACGTATAATCTGGATAAAGTATTGAAGTGTGCTGACCCAGTGCTTGATACCCAGGAAGCACTTAACAAATGCTCATTGATTTGATTTTAAATACCACTCATTTAGCACAAAGTCATTTAACATATTAATCAAAAAGCCAGTACACAAGATGATTTTGTTTATGATAGAACCTTCCTAGCATGAGGGAATGTCTGGAGCACCACTCAGTTGAAGGGTATCATTAGCATAGTTTCATGGTGGGTTTGTTTTTGTCTTTGTTTTCATATTAGGCTATATTCAGTTTAAAACCTGCCTCACTCAGACTTTATCTTCACTCCTATTTAATCCTTTAGGTGTCTTTTTAGCATATAGCTAAGTCCTAGCCTTTGGTATGCTAGCTACAAACCTTTATAGGTAATAGGATCATAGAAATAATTAGAGCAAGAAGGGAACCAATATCATCTAATCCAATCTGTTCATGCCACAGATGGGAAAACTGAGGTCCAGGAAGCTTTACAGTAGGTCACACATGTATTAAAGAACAAAGATGGGTTCTCTTATTGTATATCCAGGCCTTCTTCCATTAACCTTGAGAAATAAACAGAAAGGGCCATGTTGGGTTTACAATCCCAGAGGTGATAATAATCAGCCATATTGTAAGTGCAAATTCATAGCATATAGGTAGAAGATGGGAAAAAAAATGTAAGGTTAGCAGAGAAAGTAGCAATGACCTACTTGTTAACCTTGTTGAAGTTGATTCTTTTCATAAAGAGATATTTTCTTATGTAGTTTGGGGCTCAAGTTCATTTCCATAAGACTCTCCTTACTGATCAAAATGACTATTCAATACTTTGTGCCTATGTGAAGAGCAGAGCTGCTAAGAGTTTGCGGCAGAAAAAAAAAGAGAGAGAGATCTTAATTCTTCTGGCTTCTGTCTTTGAGAAAGGAAATACACCCTTCAAGGAGAACTTCCAGGAGGGAGAGATGTCTGGAAGAATCTTGCTTGTAGAGAAGTCAGCACCTCAATCAAGTCCTTCTCTCTGCCTAGATAGACGCTTGTAGGAATTTCCACTTATACAGAATCTGGGACTCTCATTTCTAGTTGAGTTGGAATATCTTGCTCCCATTCAAAGAGCTCATTCACACTGTTTATAGTCTGGTATATTCTAATTGGTTGCACTTCTGTAATTGTTATTATCTCTCAGCTTGGATAAATGGGTATATTTGTTATGTACCATGTATCTTTGTGTAACTGACATTTTGTGGGAATGGAGTAAAATCTTTAGATGTATAGCTTAAAGCACTCTTTTCCTGCTAAGAAATAATTGTCTGGAGTGCAATTTGAATCTAAAAAAAATTTCCTCATGACTACCAATATTTTATGGCCCGGCAAGATATACTTGAAATTCTAGCCTGGTATCCCTTTTCTGAGGGACGCAATGTCTAGCCTCATGGCACCAATCTCCTGTGTCCATCCTGGCAAGAATGAAAGTATCCCTTATACCTTCCTGTGACTTATATTTAGGAAGACTCATGTGGAAATGCATAATGTATACAAGTAGCACACTTCTTAAATGTGTAATACAAGGTCTCAGAAACTCAGAGTTAGATGAGAAGTCATCTAATCCAACTCAGACTTCAAAAAATAATCTCCTCCACAACACACTCTAAAAATGGTCATCCAACCTTTGCTTAAAGATCTCAAATGAGAAAAATTTCAAATGAGAAAGGTTACTTATTCCACTTTGAGATGTCTCTAATTGTTAGGTTTTTCTTTTTCTTTTCTTTTCTTTTCTTCTGTCATAATCTTCCTTTTTGAAACTTCCGAACACTGTTCCTAATATCATGCTCTGGAAAGAGTAGAATGCATCTACTCCTTATTGTTTAGGTGATGCCCTTCAATTAGCCAGTTAATTAAAAACTTTTTTTTAAGTTCTTATTACATTCCAGGAACTTTGTTAAGTGCTTAGGATACCAAGAAAGACAAAAACAGACTTTACAACCAAGGGCCTCACATTCCAATGGCAGAGACAGCATACAAATAATTCATGCACACATAAATACAAATATAGATGTATATGTGTCTGTGCATACACATATACAGGCACACACAAATAATGATGTTTATATATGCATATATATAAGAATATATATAAGCATTCATATACATATATGTATGTATTTATGTGTATGTATGCATATGTGTGTATGTACATAAATATACACACACACATATGTAACATATACATTGTGGATGAAAAGCAATTAAGGAGGAGAAAGCTCTAGCAACTGGGGGAAGTGAAATAGACCTCCTGAAGAAGAGAGGATTTGAAAAAGAGGGTATATTAAAAGGGGAAAGTGAGGGGGGGAAAAGCTGATGCAAAGACAGGAGTTGAAGAGTTGTGTTTGAGGAACTGCAAGGATAGTGTAGCTGGATCCTGGAAGGGATTAAAGTACAAGAAGACTGGAAAGGTATGAATGGCTCAGGTTATGGAAAAAATTGAGGAATTTATATTTTATCCTGGAGGTAATTTAGAGCCACTGGAGCTCATTGAGCAGGAGAGGGGTGACATGGGTAAACTTATCCTTTAGAAAAATCATCTTAGTTATGTGGCATTCAAAGTCCTTTGGGGCATCTAGGTAGCACAGTGGATAAAGATCTGAGATAAAATCCATTCTCAGATACTTACTAGCTATGTGACCTTGCTAATGTCACTTAACCTCTGTTTACCTCCATTTGTTCATCTGTAAAATGGAGATAATAATGACATCTACCTTCTCAGCGCTGTTGTGTTTCAAACAAGATAATAATTGTAAAGAAATTAGCATAGTACCTAAGACAGCAGGTACTATGCAAATATAACTATACAAATGTTATTTATTGTTATTATTATGTATTAAATCCTATGGTTCCCTCACCACCACTTTTGTGATTTTCTTACTTATTCCTTGCCACGCAACTCCTCAGTTCAGTCTGCTTGCTGTTCCACAAACAAGATACTCCGCTTCTCACCTCTAGGCATTTCTTCTCACTTTCCCCCATTCCTGGAATGCTCTCTTTACTCATCTCCACATCCTGGCTGCCCTGGCTGCCTTCAAGTAGTAACTAAAATCTCACCTTCCCCAGAAAGCCTTTCACACCCTCTCTATGTCCCCCCTCTACCTTTCTTCTTTTAATCATTTACTTTTTATCCTGCAGGTAAGTTGTTTCTAAATGAGTTCCTTGAGGTCAGAATCATTTTTACTTCTTTTTTTTGTGTGTTGAGTGCTTAGCCTAGTACACAGAAAGTGCTTAATAAATGCTGATTGACCATTGTTGGATTGATTAATAACTCCTCAAAATCTCTTCAGGCTGGGCATAGAATCAAAGAATTCCTAAATTTCAGAGTTTGCATGGACACCTGGAGCAATCTAGACCATCCCATACCTGAACAAAAATCCCCTCTACAAAAGAATTGCAAAGAGTAATCTGACTTTTGCTTGAATATTTTAAATGATAAGAAACTTCCTGCTCTGAAGATAATCCATTACACTTACATATGTTTAAAATTGTCAGGATTTTTCCCCCTTAAATTCAGCCTAAGTCTTCTCTTTGCAATTTTCAAACATTATTCCTAGATTTGCTATCTAGAATTAAACAGGACAAATCTAGGCCCTCTTTCACTTGATACTAATTCATATACTTGAAGAAAGTTACCATATCTCTCCCAAGCCTTTTAACTGATACTTATATGGCCTTGATTCAAGGACTTTCACCACTGTGGTTGTTTTTCTTTGGATGCTTCCTGATTTATACTTCCTAAAATGCAATGTATAGAATTGAGCACAATACTTCAGCTGTGGTCCAAAAGGAGCAGAGTATGTATCAGATGGTCATCTCCTTAATCCCAGAAGCAATGTCTCTTTTAATACAGTCCAAGCCTACAATGGCTTGTTTTGACAACCATATTGACCCTGTACTACATTAAAATCACAGAAATTTTTCAGCTAAACTGTTCTTTAATCATAACTCCTCCATATTATATACTATATTTCTGTAATTCATTTATTGAACTCAAATATAAGATGTTATATTTGCCTCTTAAATTTCAGCATATGAAATTCAGTCTCATTTTCTAGCTTATCGAGATGTTTGTGGATTTTGCACTCTTTCATCCAGTGAGCTATCCCTCCCATCTTTGTTCCATAAGTGAATAAAAATATAATTTATGATTTTATCTAAGTTATTGACCCAGGGCCAAGCATAGATCCTAGGCATTTCCAAACCATGCCATTTGCACTCTGGGTAGCTTCCCCATTCCCTCCCTCCAGAACTTGAACTCTGCCTTTGATGGGTGAATTTTCATTATAACTTGCACCAAACTGGACTGTCATGGCACTTCCCAGCCATTTCTAAATTATGCCTTTGTGTTTCTTCTCCACCATGACCCAATGTGGGTACCTCTCTTTTCTGCTCCATTTTATGTCATAATTCCACCATTAAAATGGAAGCTCCTTGAAGGCAAAGACTAGCTTGCTTGCTTGATATGCATCCCAACTACTTAGCCCAGTGCCTAGAACAGAGTAAGAAGTTCATGAGTGAATTCATTCATGCCTGGTAAATTCTACTAGAGATATCCTTCCAAGAAGACATCAAGTCATTAAAGACTTCACTTTTGTTTTTATAGTCATTCAATCAGTTTCAATAGATTTAATTGTATTTTTAGCTAGCCCACATCTCTCCATTTCCCCCTAAGAACAGCAGGAGAGATTTGATCAAACACATTGCTAAAATCTAGGTGAACAATATCTATAGCATACCTGTCCGGAAAAAAAAAAGAATTACATTTAATCTGACATGAGTTCTTTTCAATGATATTATGTTGTTTGCTTTTAAGTCACTACTTCCTCTGACTGTTCATTAACCATCTCTTTTATAATTATTCTGGAATTTTCTCAGGAATTTTATATCAAGCTCACTGATCTAGAGGTTGTAGATTTCAAGCTCTTCTCTTTTTTTTGAAAACCAGGATATTTTCCCTTCTCTTATCACTCCTATTCATCAAGATGCTTCAGATTTCACTGATGGTGACTCAGAAATCCCACCCACCAGTTCTTTTAGTCCCTGAGAATGTAGTTTATCCAGACCAGATAATATGAATTCATCAAAGGCAGCTAAATGTTCTCTTACTCTTTCCTTACTTTTCTTGGGTAGCAATACCATATTAGTCATGTTTGTTCTCTCAAACCCATCAGATTGGAACAGATAAAAAGAGAGATATAGCCAGAGTGGGAAGACTGAATAAAATTTTGAATATATACATGTCTGCTGCAACTGAGAACTAATCCTATCAATCTAGAAAATAATTTGGAGCTATTTAAGAAAAGTGATATGACAGTATCCAAGATATTTACTGATAGGGACTAGTTTCAATCATACAGTACTAGAACTCCAATGAGGCAAAAAAAAAAAAAAAACACAGGAAAGGTCCCATAGATATACCAAAATATTTATAACAGCAGACTTTTGGTAGCAAAGAAATAGAAGCAAAATTGGGGTCCAATGACCTTTTCAGACCAAAGGACATTCTGCTTGTGAGAGAAAACAAACATAAAAAGAATTAAGCAGTTCAGTCATTTCTCAGTTGTCAGTGGTCCTTAGCTCATCTCTGTTGAAAAGTAGTTCTAGTCCTTTTCTGATACTTCTCATTTTTTCTTATTTTTCTCTTTTTTTCTCTACACTAACTCAATGTCAGCTTTATCGACTTCATTCTTTCTCTTTTTCTCTCTGTCTCTGACTCTGTCTCTTCCCCTCTCTGTCTCCGTCTACCTCTCCCTCCTCTCTCTTTCTCTCTCTCTCTCTCTCTCTCTCTCTCTCTCTCTCTCTCTCTCTTTCTCTTTCTCTCTCTCTTCTCTCTCCCTCCTCTCTCTCCCTCTTTTTCTCTTTCTCTCTCTCTGTCCCACAGAGGATAGTTAGTGAGTTCTCTTGCATATATACTGCCTATTTAGACATTCTCATTTTTCTTTCTTACTAGAACTGTTTACTTTTGTCTTCAGTATTTAATTCTTAACTATTTCTATCCTTTAGAGCATGACTTCCCATATAGAATTTTAAATTATTGTTCCTCTGAATCTTGTTGAAATCTGCTACCCTAAAATCTAGTGTATATTTCTTGTCTTCTCTATGAAAAAGTCAAGGAAGAAATAATCACTCCCCCACAAAAAAATAATTATCTACACCAAGTAACCAGTTTCTCCTTGTGGTAAGGCTCAAATGCAGAATAGATATTCCCCCCCTCCCCCCCATGGGTTTTTCTATTCTTTGAAGAATTAAATCATCATATTGGCAACTCAAGAATGTATTTACTCCTGCCCCCACAGGTAGCAAAGCTGAAGTTGCTCCCCCATAGTGAGGCCAGATTCATCTCTCCCTCAGGCTTCTAGAAGAACAGTAGCCTGTCTTTCTCCAATGCTACTGTCCTGAGCTCTCATTCTGGCATGTTCTTCCCGTTGTTAACTATCAGTGGCTAATGACTCAGTTCTATTTAGCCAATCAACCTGTGTTAGCTTTTACAAAGAGATATGCAAAGATACAGCAAGGAAACAAGCACAAATATTTCCGTACAACACCTAGGGGCATACTCTCTTCTGTATTACATCAGTATTAGGAGAGAATAGGCTCATACCTAACAAAGTTTCTACATAATGTTCACTCCACCAATTTAACTTCCAGATTTGGTACCGCTGATGAGAGCGTGACTCTGCATGACTGCTATTGCTTTCCTGGCACAAGTAAGTCACTTAGGGCTTCAATTCTTACCTTATGACTTCAAGAAAATCACAGCATGGACTCCAACTCCAGGACTTCTCATGGCTTACTTTCCTAATCTTGTAGGATAGAGTCATGGAAATCTTCATCTGAAAACAGAGAAGAATAGAAATAACAGAGTCAGAAGCAACAAAAAGCCTGAGGCCTCTCTTTAGACAAAGGCCTTAGTCTTTGTCTCCTCACATATATCTAGAAATGATCATTGCTCTCACTTTGTATGGTTTGTGCCTTTTTGAATGAATCTCAGTTCTAGCAACATCATCAATCAATAGTCTCTTCATAATGTTGTAAGCTAAATGGAACCAGTTAGAGGATGTCTGTACCTATTCTGACATCATCATCCCTTTTTAGAAACAGGATTTCTTTTTCTTTTTCACTGTTTAAAGAACTTTTATAAAAGCAAGAATTTTATACTCCAAATTATATTACCTTGTTCAGCTATCAACTCTGTTATCTAAAACAATAGGGTTATTCTGAGCTTTTCCACTATAAAGACTTTCTTTTTTCTTTTTTTTTTTTT
>CM053600.1:95365682-95381895 GCA_028646575.1 Pseudocheirus occidentalis
AGGAACTAAGATTGCTGAGGTTTGACTTGAGTGAAGATGAAAGAAGGGCCTTTCCTTGGCCTTTCCATGCTGAGATGTTATCTTGACCTTGTTATGGTTTAAGGGTGGATGGCCTTTTGTGCTCTCCTGCTTTCTTTTGAGAAAGTGCTTGCTGTTAATGGATGGTATTGTAATTACTTTGAGTCCAGGGGTGGGAAACCTTTGGCCTTTGTGTGAGTGTACTTTGTTTATGATTGGAAACTGATCTCCATTTGAGAAGAACTCTCCCCTTTTGAGAAGAGACTTTAACTGACTAAATGAATGCACCCTCTAGGGGTGGAGTAGAACCTGGACTGAATTAAGAACTTACTTGTGAAATGAATGAGTTATTCTGAATTTTGATTTTCCCTGTTCTGTGAATGTTTGCTGAATAAATGGGGTTTGCTATGCTGGTAATCTGAACCTTGGAAGTTGCCTTTGCTTGGGATTACAATGAGGAAGATGAATCAATGAGATTAAGTAACTTGCCCAAGTTCGCATAAGCAAATTGATAAGCAAGAATAAGAAGCCAGGTCTTTCCATTCTCTAGGGCAGTTAATTGGTGCTGTGGATAGAGTGCTAGGCCTGGAGCCAGGAAGTCTCCTCTGTCTGTGTTCAATTCTGTCTTCAGACACTTACTAGCTGTATGAGCTTGGGCAACTCACTTAATCTTGTTTGCCTCAGTTTCCTCATCTGTAAAATGAGCTGGAAGAAAAAAATAGCAAACCATTCCAGTATCTTTGTTGCCAAGAAACCCCCAAATGGGGCCATGAAGATCCAGACATTACTTAAATAATGGAACTAACCAAGTTCTCACTCTTGGTTCAATATACTTTTTTATTACATTACCCTGTCTTTCACACTTCTACATTCACATTATTTATTCAAATGGGGTTAAAAATGAGTTAGCTGTCTGTAAGAACTATGTTTCCAACTCTCTGTAGCACTTCTGCTCTGGGACAGTTTGCCATATTGCAAAGACCTTCTGGGATAAAGAAGGCATGATATGATATCTTGAAGTAAGTACACAGGACATGTATTTCGCCTGGTTCTACCTTTAACTACATCTTAGGATATCATATATCTTTTTCAATCAATAAAGACTAGGTTTTATATATTGGTTGTGACCATCATTTTGAGTAGCTCAGTAATTCTAAAGAGTAGACACTCTTTGCTGAAGTTCTTTCCACTATGTCTAGAACCATGCTGTTCATAAAGTAACCATTAAATAAGTTTTGCTGACTAAATGGCTCTTGTTTCATTATTTCATTCGTTTTTCAAAAATTATTTTAATTCATATTTTTTTCTTTTTACATTGTATAGATTTATCCCAGCATACATACTTCTTTCACACTTACCCCCTTCAGAAACTATCCCATATAATTAATAACATTACTTAAAAAGAGAGAGAGGAAAAAAAAATAAGCAAAACTGACCAATGAATCAAAAGATTCTGAAAATATATGCAAGGTTCATTCCAGGAGCTAGGTGGCAGAAAGGATAGAGTACCAGGCCTGGAGTCAGGAAGAACCGAGTTAAAACTTGGCCTCAGACACTTAATAACTGTGTGATCCTATACAAGTCACTTAGCCCTGCTTGCCTCAGCATCCTGATCTATAAAATGAGATGGAAAAGGAAATGAAAATCTACTTCAATATTTGCCCAAAACAATACAAAACAAACAAACAAAAGAAAAACAAAACAATGCGGCTAGGAAGAGTTGAACACTAGTGAATAACAACAAACCATACAAGGAACTTCTGTGTACAGTCATATCTCTTCTTTGGAACCATGCTTGTTCTCTGTAATTTGGCAATTTCATTTTGTAATTTGTTTTCTGTGTGTATTTTCCATTTACATCATTGTAGACACTGAGCACATTATTTTCTTGACTCTGTTAAATGCACCTTGTAGTAGTTCATCTAAGTCATTCCATGCTTCTCTCTGTTCATATTTGTCATTTCTTACAGTGTTGTAAAATTCCATTACATTAATGTGCCATAATTTATTTAGCCATTCCCCAATCTATGAGTGTTGACTCTGCTTATTTCATTGCTATTGTTATTAGCCATATATTGCAATAGAGATTGCTACCTATGTGATCTTGGATAAGTCCCATCACCTTCTGTAATGATACTGGGATTTCAAGTTTTTTCATGCCCCTTGAACTTGCTGACATAGCAGGAAGGGGTGGAGTAAGAGAAAGCTGGAACCAAGCTAGCGTGGGAGCCGTGGTGACTGGAGGCGGTGGCCGTGGTTGCGGGGGCAAAGTCCTTTTTCTTTGAGCCTGCCAGAATCTCTGCTAAGGACTCTTGCTGAGGACTGCCAGGATTGACAACTGTGTGTGTGTGGTGGGGGAGGGGGGGAGAGGGAGGTTGAAGAGCTGCTGGGAGCAAGCTGCCTGGACACTGAGCAGCTGCTCAGTGAGGAGTGGAGCAGTGGGGAGAGGAGAATCTTTGCCTGAGGTAGCCTGTCCTGTTTTGAAGGCTTGAGAACGTGGGAGTTTACTATATTAACTACATGTGCCAGCTTCATAACTACTGTGTTGGCTTTGACTGTCTGGTGTGGGGACTCAGTTCTCTGGTATTTAAATAAATATTCTAGCTATATTTCTCATGTAGAGAGCCGGTTACATTTTGTGATTAATAACCATATC
This sequence comes from Pseudocheirus occidentalis, assembly GCA_028646575.1. Lineage (NCBI taxonomy): Eukaryota > Metazoa > Chordata > Mammalia > Diprotodontia > Pseudocheiridae > Pseudocheirus > Pseudocheirus occidentalis. The sequence goes on from CM053600.1 coordinate 95,368,357, forward strand.
AGCATACTTACAGTTACCGTAGGCATTGTGAATACATTGTTGATGCACCTTACTTGAGGAGGCATCCACAGAACTACTCTGTTAGCTTTAGCTGCAGACGGATGCAAAAAGCAACATCTTACTGACTCCATGTGGCCTGGTGCAGACGGACCCTGGTCCTCACTTAGAGACTGTATGACAAAGCTAAAGGAAGAGGTAATGAAAACGATCACGCTTGGAGGTGCAAATACATATCATGATACTCCCCTAGGCGTTCCTCATGTTAATATCATCATGAAGAGGGCTCCTCCTGCTTATAAGCACCTAATTCTGACTCTATTAAATGGGGACGTAGGACACCCTCTTTCAGAGGTGCTGGATAAGATGTTACAATTAGGTGACTTAGGGGAATGGGGAAGAGATAAATTTTCTAGAGAGAGAAAGGTAAATAGCCAGAGGATTCAAAGACAAAGTGGATTGACAAGAAGAGAACTGTTTACTGCTCTGTTGAGAGCAGGTGTGGATTTTAGAAGAATAGATGGTATTCCAAATGAAGAACTGCATAAGATGTACCAAGAAAAAGTACTTAACATTAGAGTGAATAAGGAAGGTACTCTTGTTTTCTGCAGAATATCCTGCAGGTACTCCTGAATATCCAAGTTTGCCACACCTTCAGGGAGAATAGGAAATAGACCAAGCCCCAGCCTAAAGAAGTATACCAGGGAGATTGCAGACTCCATATTGGTTTAACAATATATTGGAAGAATAGACCAACTACTGTAACTAGGGCATTGCTGGATATGGGGTGGGGGGTGAGGGCTGAGGCTACACTTATCTATGGAAACCCTGATAAATTTAAACATGGAACTCCTATTACCATCACAGGGCTTGGAGGGGCTGAAATATCATCCAGACAAGTTAAAATAACAATGAAAATTGGACAGTTACCTAAGAAAGAATATACTGTGGTAGCTGTAACCATTCCTGAATACACCATTAGAAGAGATATTTTGAGAGGCATGACTCTGAATTTACCTGAAGGAAGATTCGAATTTGCTATAAGGAAGATAGGAATTAGTACAGTTTTAGTGGGAAAAATAAAAATTGACCCAATTACTTTACCTGAACCTTCTGAAGTAATTACTTTAAAGCAATATCATGTGCCATGTGGGCAAGATGAAATTACCACTATTATAAAGGGATATGTTGAAGCAGGAGTGTTAGTCCCTACAACCACACAATGGAATAATCCTGTCTAGCCAGTAGGAAAATCAGATGGGATGTGGAGAATGATTGTGGATTATAGACAATTGAATAAGGTGACTCCTCCTTTGTCTGCTGCTGTTGCAGATACTGTCACCTTAATAGAAAGGATCCAGCAATATGATGGGACTTGGTATGCAGTTATTGACTTAGTGAATGTCATCTTCACCATCCTAATTCACTTTCACTTGGCAGGGTAGACAATATACTTTCATCTGTTTGCTACAGGGATACCCACGTAGCCCCACTATTTCTCACAGGATTGTGGCTGAAAAGTTGGATGAGTTGAAGCTACCTGGTGTACAACTTACCCACTATACTGATGATATCATGATACAGGGAAGAGATATAAAAGAAGTGGAGAGGAGTTTGACCCTTCTAATTGAGCATATGAAAAGTAAAGGGTGGGAAATTAGCCCTGAAAAGGTTCAGGGACCATCTCAAAATGTAAAATTTTGGAGTATATAATAGAACAAGGGACTACGAGAGATTCTTCCACAAACCCGACAAAAGATTCAGGATTTTCCTAACCCTACTAATAAAAAGGAGGTCCAAAAATTCATAGGATTGTTTGGATACTGGAGGGACCACATTCCACATTTGGGACAGATTTTAAAACCTTTATATAAAGTCACTTGGAAGAAATATGAATTTGACTGGGGACTTGAGCAGAGTAAAGCTTTTGAAGAAGCCAAGGCTGCATTACAATTGGCCCTAGATTTATGGCCAAGGCAAAATGGTCCAGTGGAATTACAAGTGACTGTACAGGATGATTATGCAAAATGGAGTTTATGGCAAAAACAACAGAGCCAAAATGTACCCTTGGGATTTTGGTGTAGGAAATTCCCTTCATCTGGAGTCCAGTATACACCTTTTGAAAAGCAGTTGTTAGCTACATATTGGGCTTTGGTGGAGACTGAACAGCTGACTCTGGGCCATGAAGTGATATTAAGACCTGGAATCCCAATTATGACCTGGGCAATGATGGAATCCCAATTATGACCTGGGTAAAGAGTACCCCAACTTCTCACAGAATTGGACATGCCCAAGAGGCTAGCATCATCAAATGGAAGTGGTATATTCAAAATAGAGTGAAAACAGGCAAAAGCAGAGTCCCTGCTCTACATGAATCTGTGGCAAACATAAAAACTAAGGGGAATGACATGCCCCTGAGCCAAAGCAATGGTTGGTACAGTCCTCTGTTAAATGGAATGAAGGATATGATTGATTAACTGAAAAACGAAAGAGATATGCATGGTTTACTGATGGGACAAATGAAATATTTGAGCCAAAAAAGAAATTGAAAAGCCGTAGCCTATAACCCATGTACTAGAAGCACTTTGGAAAGCACTGGGATAGGTGGAAGTAATCAATATGCTGAACTTATGGCAATGCATCAAGCCATCAAAACAGAACAAGGAGGACAGTGTCACATGTTCACTGATTCATGGGCAGTAGTTAACGGGTTAGCTACATGGATGCCCATGTGGAAAAATCAAAATTGGGAAATTTATGGCAAACAAATCTGGGGCAAAGAACTATGGGAAGATATCTGGAACATGTCTTTGGTCACTGACTTTTCATGTAGATGCTCATGTGGCCCTAACGATGCCAGAATGTGAGTACAATGCTCATGCTAATAGACTGGCAAAGATTGCTACTGAATATATTGTACCTTCTTTGACAACAACTGATGATCCAGAATTAGCAAAATGGGTCCACCAAATGGCCAGTCATTTGGGGGTCCGGGCCATGAACTGGTGGGCACAAGATTGAGGCATTAGTATCTCTGATTCATTGTTAAAATGGAGAGCAGAAGAATGTCATACATGTCATTTGGAAAAGGAACAAACTGTTCCTCAGGTAGTGACTGGAGAACTAGCAAGAGGAAAGGTCCCAGCCCAAATCTGGCAAATAGATTATATTGGTCCACTACCACAAGACAAAGGATGCAGATTTATATGTATTGACACCTATTCAGGTGTGCTAGTGGCTTGTCCTTATAAGAATGCAACCCAGAAAAACACCTGTAAAATTCTAGATCTCTTAAGTCTATATTATGGAACCCCAATGCAGATTCAAAGTGACAGTGGGGTCACATTTCAAAGGTAATGAAATGAAGAGGTATTGCATACTAAATAATATAGAATGGATACATCATATTCCATATTATCCACAAGCATCTGGGTTAATTGAAAGAATGAATGGATTGTTGAAAGAACAGTTAAGAAAGTTAAGTTCCAATAATTCTTATCGACATTGGAAGGATAATTTGTTCATGGCTTTACATAATTTGAATAATAGACCATTGGGGATAAGTACACCTCTATCCAGAATGATGACCTCAAATCTGCAAATTAGAAAACAGCAAACACATAAGATCCCAAATATTGAGTATTAGACTTTGAGGCCAGATATCCCAGCACCATACTCTGGAACACCTGGTTCGGTGGTGTATGATTTGCATTGTTTAGAGGGCTTTTGGTTGGACAGAAAAGAAATAAGAAAAATATCCACTGGAATATGCATTAGAATCCATGAAACTCACTTTGGACAGATTTTACCCAGATCAGGATTAGTAGCTCAAGGAATACATGTATTGGCTGGAGTAATAGATTCTAATTATCAAGGTGAAATTGCTGTGACATTCCATAATTTAGGTGAAGAGCCCATACAGATTCCTAAAAATGATAGGATAGTTCAGGTGATTATCATTCCTTATAAAACAATATCACTTATAAAGACTGATCCTCCTTCCAAAATAACTATCAGAGGAACTGAAAGATTTGGTTCTGCTGAAAGAATAAAATTGGGGGCTAAAGTATGGGTAAAACAGAAGCCAGATGATGTTCCAAAGGCTGCAGAGATTATAGCACATGGGAGTTATAACTGTAACTATTATTTATTCCGGAGAAGATGATTATAAAATTGTACCCTTGACTCATATTTTCTACTGTGAGTGAGGCTGCAATAGTGGGCTCATGGATTCCAGTAGTGTGGCTAATCCTATATCTACCTTGTTTCTGGTTATTGTTTCCTTCTTGGCTTTTTGTCTGTTTATCTTGTTTGCTAGATTTGTTTCCACAGGCTTGGTGCCTTCTACCTGTAGATGCCCAATAGCTCAAGCTGGATGTCACCCTCTGTCCAAAACTGTGAAGTGTCACCCCTGGACCTGGCATCAAGTACATTCCAAATGCTGGCTAAAGAACTGACCTTTCAAATGGGACCCCTTGGAATAGGGACAGCTCTACATCCAATTTCAGCAGCAAGTAGCCATGGAAAAAGAGATCTTTGCCCCTTATCCCAAGATTTTGCGACCCCATTTGTTTGGGGGGAATTATGGGGAGCTTGTGCTCAAGTCCCACCCTAAAATATTGTTTTATGTGTTTATCGTGTGCTATCTTTGTTATATTGTTGTAAAATTCTGTTGACACCAGTTACTCCTAAAACTCCTATTAACCTATAGAATGAAATGTATTGTTAATGTATTTTTGTATTTTTTCCAAGTAAGGGATAAGGAAGATCTTGGGGTGGAATGTAATGAAACTGGACTTTGAAGATCTTCCGTGCCCCTTGAACTTGCTGATGTAGCAGGAAGGGGTGGAGTGAGAGAAAACCAGAACCGAGCTAGGGTCAGATCCATGGTGACTAGAAGCAGAGGCAGCAGCAGTGGCTGCAGTTGCAGCACAAGCTCCTTTTTCTTTAAGTCTGCTAGAATCTCTGTTAAGGACACCTGCTGAGGACTACCAGGATCAGGAACTGGGGGTAGGGGTGGGGCCCGAGGATGGAGCTGCTGGGACCAAGCTGCCTGGACGCTGAGCAGTTGTGGTGAGTGAGGAGAGGAGGATCTTTGCCTGCGGTACCTTGCCTGTTTTGAAGGCTTCAGAATGTGGATGTTTACTACTTTAACTACATGTGCCAACTTCATAACTACTGTGCTGGCTTTGACTTTCTGGTTTTGGCACTCAGTTTTCTGGTATTTGAATAAGTGCTCTGGCTATATTTCTCATGTACAGAGCCTGTTACATTTTGTGATTAATAACCGTATCAGCATACTTATAGTAACTGTAGGCATTATGAATACTGCATTATTGATATACCTTCCCAGGTAACTTCTCCAAACTATGCCTCTTGCCATCTTCACTGCCTTCTCCCCCCAAAAATTTTGGTCTCTGTCCCTAGAACCACTCTGGGTTTTAAAAGGTGACTTTATACATTATGACCCCAGAATTTAGCTTCTACCTCATTTCTTAGCCATCAGCTCCAAACCATGAAGCCCCCACCCATCACTTTCCCAGCCCCTTTCATGAGTTGTTTTCCTCCATTAGTATATGTAAACTCCATGAAGGGAAGGACTGTCTTATTTGCTTAAATTTGTATCCATAGTACTTGGTGTAGAGTAAGTATAATAATAATTAATTCTATTAAGCAATGTATCAACATCTCTCCCTGTCTCTCTGTCTCTCTGTCTCTCTCTGTCTTTCTCTGTCTCTGTCTCTCTGTCTCTCTGTCTCTCTCTCTCTCTCTGTCTCTCTGTCTCTCTCTGTCTCTGTCTCTCTCTCATCTTCTTTCTATTCATCTCTCTCAGTCTCAGTTTCCTCATCCATTCTGTAAGATGAAAATGTTGGGGCTTTGATAAACCCTTCCAGCTCTAGATGGTATGACAATGATGTGAACAACTTCATGGTACTATTTTGAGTAGGAAAAAAGCCATAAAAGTGAAAAAAAAAAAGAAAGGATAAACAAAGAAGCTGTTTCAATGGGCAACAAAGCAAGCCAGTATCATGGCTATGAAAATGGAGAAGAAACTCAATATGTTAGAACTGGCTAAGGCCTGAATGTTTTCCATAAATGAAGAACTGAGAAGGATGATGATATAGTGAGAAAAAAATGATAACCTTAATTGGAAATATATTTCATTGTAGGTGTTAGCAACTCAGCTAATGGGGATGCCATGTAAATACTAGGAAAGAGTCATAGTGATAGATGCCTTTACTTGACATTCAGTACTGTGTAATTTGGCCCCAGTCAGAGTATTTTGCTATGCCACATGCCTTTATTTAGATTTATTCCTCTACCGGAAATGCCTTCCTCACATTTTTTCCATTTAACTAAATTCTACCCATTCTCCAAGGTCTAGGTCAAATCTTAGCCAATCGGTAAAGCCTTCTTTAATTACTCTAGTATACATTAAACTCTCCCTCCTCTTAACCAATATGACTCTGATCATTTGTGCCCTATCACCTGACCCCTAGGTAACAATAAAGATAGCAGATGATGATGCATTTTTATAAGTCCTACCTCCCCCAATTAGCTTGTAATTGTATAAAAAGTCTAAACTCCATTTTATAACTCTTGGGATCTCTTTATAGATCTTTTTTTTCTCTCACTCTACTCTTCCTCTTTTGTTTTGCCTCCCCCTTGTACATAGTAAGAAAGCAATAGATTTTTTTTTTTATTTTTTTAATTTAAATATGGTGGTCAATTCTGGATATATACTCACTGGGAACGACCCATATGTTGTCTGACAGTGCAAGAAGGTCATATTAGTAGGCAATAAGAATGTATTCACAAAGAGTCAGCAAAGTAGCTCTGTGATCTTTGGCTGTTACATTTAATTCAACAAATATTTACTGAATGCTTGTTATAGTGAAGATCCTGAACGATTTTCTTTGTCTCAGCTTCCTTATCTGAACAATAAAAGGTTTGGACAGATTCTAAAATTCTGTGATGTATACATGCATATATATTACATATATTACATATATGTATATGTCAGGATATTAGGTTCCTGTTTTGCCTCTCACATATATGATTGTAGTTATTTTCCTAACCACAGACAAATGACTTACCATTTCAGTGTCCTATGCAATTCTCTAAGCCTTTAAGTTCCAAATAAGTTGCTGATCTGCATCAGTGGAAAAACAAGCTTGCTTTTCACTGATGAAATTCCAGGGCAGGATCTTGCCCCCAAAAAGTAATGGAGAGAAATTTAACTATGAGTAAACTTTAATTTTCACGAAATAATAAAATCTATACATATGTTCATGGACCTTTAATATTTATAGAGCACTTTCTTTAAAACAATTTTATGGCTTACAAGTATTATTATCCCCATTTTATAGAAGAGGAATCTGAGGCAGAGAAAAGTTATATGCCTAAACTGGTATAATTAGCAGTAAGTGGGGTTGGAATTCAAATCCAAATTTTTCTGGTCCTAAGACAAGTTATCTTCCCTACTATTATTTCAGGCTACTATGTCCTATAATGTTCTCAGCACAAGTCAATTCAACAAGCCTTTATTAAATACCTACTATTTGCCAGGGACTAATATAGTCTCCGATCAGTACAAAGACAAAATGAAAAATATGTTCTTGCCATTAATGAGCCTGCTGTTTGAGGACAATCATTGCAGTATTGGTGCAGTTAAGCATTAACTCCAAACAGATATTAATTTGGAGCAGAGATGCTAATATTCCATATTTGTTTGCCAGAGTAAATCATTCAAGTGTTGTAGAAAAATAATGGGAATATTAGTGAAAGAAGACATATTTCCTGAGTCTCTTTAGCTTTCAACTTATTATCCATCTCTTCTCTTTCTAATCTATCCCTACCTATCTGCTTTCATGACACTAATTACTGCACTGGTTAGATGTTTTGACATGAGGTTTATTTCAAGACCAATACCACAAAAAGGTTTATAATAGGAAGAAAGGAAGTTGGAATATCCATCTTAAAGTATTTACATGCACTGTTCTCCCTCTTACTTGTAAGAGACTCCAAGGTCATCATCTATTTCCTGCCACTATGCACAGATACTGTCACAGAGTTGCATCTGGGAATGAGGGAACAGTTAACTCATTCTAATATACTCAGAAAACCAGAACAGAGTGCTTTCTATATAAAATGTTCCACATAAAATTAGTATCAATTAATGTCATTGTTCTGTTATTTACCTTGAATTTAAGTGTCATATCAGAAATATGGTTTTATGATTTCATTGTATTAGAAGGAAAAAACTAGGTAACAAAGGTATTCTTATTCCAGGACAGATAACTACTAAGACCTTACCTGAAGTGTTCTGCAAATTGTCCTTCTCTAAAATCCTGTCTTATCTTTGACAGCCTGTCTTAATATAAAATCCTGAGGGGGCAGAGACTAAGCCCCAGGGCATGCAAGGATGAATGCTGCTTCTAGTGAATTCAGTTCTATACTGGATGATTCTTTTTTTCCCCACCTTGGGCTTAAATAATGGTATTTTTTGTACACTCAATTATACCAATGGTAGTTGACATCTGTCAGTCAGTCAGTCAAGATTTGTGTTAGCCACTTGCCAATCACAAAACATTCAAAGGGACGGCATCTGGATGAATGCTGCTGAATCATAGGCTTCACCATAATGGGATATTTCAGACTCACCAACAAGAAAGACATTATCCTGATTGGCTAGTATTAGTAGACACACTGCATGAGTAGGTTTATTTATATAAACCATATCCTATTTTCAGGGGTTAAAAAGTATTACCAAAACAGCTAGCATTTGTAACCCAAATTCCAGAAAGTCTTTAGATAACTATATCTCATAAGGTGACTTAAAGAGAAAGTTCTAATTACAGAGAGGTAACCTAATCATCCATTTAAAATGAAAGAGCACTTATTTAAGTTAACAAATATAGATGTTGGGAGACAATATGTTCACTGGTATATAGACTGGTTCAGCTGGTTGACTGTGTCCCTAGTGGGAAAGTATGGGCCAGGGAAATAATCCATTCTTAAAACACATTTAATGAGAAGAACAATAATCCATCAATCCAAGACCAGCGTCATTTTGATTGCTTTGACTTGTGTCATTTCTGGCATTTATAGATTTTTGTCCATTTTCTGATTCTGACTCTATTTCATTGGTTTTCTCCAGGGATCTATGACCCATAGCAATTGATCTCATTCTGACTCACTGTAACCTTTGATAAAATGATGACCTCCTAATTTGAATCATAATTATCCCCAGATTACTTTCTCACACATTCCTCTTCCCCCCACCTATCTTCAGCATATAGCTCCCACAGTTAGTGACTTGGCCCACTGCATGACTCTCACCCAAGTTAGGACTACCTTTATTTTGGCTGCACTATTTGATTTTAAGGAGTAAAAGGATGACATTTGCTGTCACACTGCTTGTTCTGTTTCGAAGATGCCAACTTCAGGGAATAACACTCATCTTTACAAAATGGTAATCTTCCAATTTTGGCTCTTTACCACTTAGTAGCAATAACAGCATACCATAGCCCTTTGGTCATGGATCTGGGAATAAGAAAAGAGCTCTGGGTCAGCCAGTCCTATCACTTCCCTAATACAGGCATTCTGCTGACTAAACTCCAATAAGTATTTGTATAGTTTCTGATTGAACAACCTTAGTGATAAGATTCATAGTATTGGTGTTTCTTTCTTTCTTTTTTTTTTTTTTGCTTTTTTTTGGAGGGCAGTTGGGGTTAAGTGACTTGCCCAAGGTCATATGGCTAGTTTTTGTGTTAAGTGTCTGAGGCCGGATTTGAACTCAGGTACTCCTGACTCCAGGGCCGGTGCTCTATTCACTGTGCCACCTAGCCGCCCCCCCAGTATTGGTGTTTCTGATCGCTTAAAATAATAACAGAATTTTCCATGTTTTCTATTATAACCTTTTGTATTATTCTTGACTAAGTAGCCAGTATAAACTCTGGGGATTCCTATTCTACCTCTTACAATGACCAAACCAGATTCCTCAGAGCCAAATGTTCAAGCTATACATCTCCTTCAAGGTTCTAGAGATGCCCTGAGGAACAATGGGGGGGGGGAGGGTTTTCCATAGCTATTGTGCTATTGGCTTGAGCCTTCATTCTATTATGTTTTCCTCAGTGTCAGTTGCCAGTTACAACTAATATCTCCCTCATATAATTCACTCCAATATCATTCAGCCAATTAACATCAATTGACTTTTACAAAGTCGTGTTTGCTAGTAAGAACAGAACTACAAACTATTCTCCCAAACAAGAGGCTAACTTTCCTCCACACTACCTTGGACCCTGGAGATAATGGGCTCATATTCAAAGTGGTTGCCACAAAGTGTTTATTGCACCAATTTCACTTGTAAATGAGGCATGCTGAGATTGTTTTCTTGCCTTCAGAAACCCTGATCTTGCTTTTGATTAACTAATGGGCTGCATCACTTGCAATTGTACTGAATTTTGCGGTTCCCAAATTCAAACTGCACCCCAGTCACTGGACCTCCAGAAACAGTACCCTCTTCTCACCTTTTGAAACTCAGAAAATCACAGACTAGTCTATTCCATCTCCAAAATTCCTTCATCTAAGACACAAAAGAAAAGACACAAAACTAGAAGCATTAGTAAGACCTTGTGCTCATGATTTCATGAGAAATGAGGTGAGGAGATAGACATCTAGCATAAGGTGACTTACACTGCTGCTACTTCCCTTCCAATATGTATAGCAATTCTTATCTTGTTCATCACTGGGAAAGAGGGTGGAGTCTCCCTTCAGGAGTATGCCATATACACTTTCAGTTACAAAGCAGTCAACTGAAGAGGCAGGTTCTTCACCAAATGCTCAGTCAACTAGAAACAGACTTGTACATAATCTAAAGATCAGGGTCTTCATGACACATGGTTAGGAACCAAGGACTGAACTCTCATGGAACAACCCTGCCATTACAAGTATAAAATAGAAAAGACAATTAAGTAAATAAGTAAATGAATGAACGAATGAGTGTGTGTGTGTGTGTGTATACACACAGAGAGAGAGAGAGAGAGAGAGAGAGAGAGAGAGAGAGAAAGAGAGAAAAAGAGAGTGTAGAGCATTAGTACAGCTACATGGTGTAGTTTATAGAGCACAAGACCTGGAATCAGGCTTCAGATACTTATTCACTGTGTGACCCTAGGCAACTCACTTAACCTTTGTTTGTCTCAGTTTCCTCATCTGTAAAAATGAGAATAATAATAACACCTAAATTCCAGGGTTGTTGAGAAGACCAAATGAGATAATAATTTTAAAGCATTCATGTAGTACCTGACAGATAGCAAGAACTATATAATGTTAATTACAATTATTCTCTATTACTAGATGATAGATCTGCTTGAATAGTCCAACCCTTAAAATGAAATCACAAGTTATTCAATTTGGAAAGATGCCATTAGTGGAGTGTCCCAGAATTTGTGCTCATTTATAGATTTATAGATAACAAAAAACAAGAAAAGATGGCTAACACAGAAGATAAAAGATCATGAGGTGTTAGAATATCAGTACAATTCGGTAAAATCTTCTGATTGTATACAAATATCAACTTTGCATTTATAAGAACTACGACTTCTTATTCATCAGAAAATTCATCAGAATTTTCATCAGCTATTCATAAAAAAAAGATGTGGGTTTTTTTTAGTGGAATGTATTTAGCAGAGTGATTTTGGCAGTTGAAAAAGTGGATATGATTTTAGAAGGAATTAAGGAGAAACATGCCAAGGACTAGGGAGATAATCATCTTCCTGTGCTTGGGCCTGGTCAGACCACATTAAGAGCACTATGGTCACATAAGAAATGAGGAGCAGACGGACTTTATAATAACACGGAGAGACTTATATAACTGATGCTGAGGGAGGGAAGTAGAAGCAGGAGAGCACTGAACACAATTATAGGCACATCATATCTGTGATGACTGACTTTGATAGACTGGGCTCCTCTCAGTAATGGGAGGTCATAAGACAGCTCCAAAAGACGATGGAAAAGGTTATCCACATTGAGAGAAACATGCAGATTGAAGCAAACTATTTTTCATTTTGCTTTGTTTCCTCTTCCTTGTTATTTGTTCCATCGGTTATAATGCTTCTTTATAGCTTACAAATGTTTAATGTGAAGGTATATGTAGAACCTATATTGGATTGCATGCCACCATGGGGGGGCAGAAAGGGTGGGGGAGAAAATTTGACACTCAAAAACTTGTGGAACTGAATGTTGTGAACTAATAGTAAATAAATTTAAAATAAAAAAGAGTATTATGTTCAGTATAGGTGCACCACATTTTAGGAAAGACACTGATAAGCTTGGGAGGGACAAAAAGAACAAAACTAGCATTTACATAGGACTGAAGATGGTATAAAACTAATTTAATGTTCTTCTGGAACACACGTAGCCTCATCAGCTTGCTAGGAGAGTTTTTCCATGTTTTGGACCACGGAGATCTGCTTCTGGGGGAATTTTCATGACTAAAGTGTGCATGACATTTTGTAACTTGTTCCAATTGACCTGCCCCTCTCTACCTCTCTAGTGACAATATGAATGGGTGTTTCCTAATCTCTACTTGGGGCAAAGATTGGTCATTGTAAATGTACAGCATTCATTCTGTTTTATTGGTTTTTAAAATTTACATTACTATAGTCATGGTGTATATTTTCACTATTTCTTATTTCATTTTATATCAGTTCATTCCAATATTCTCATTTTCCTCTCTATTTTTCATGTTCATTGTTTCTTATGGTACAATTATATTCACGTAACTCAATTTTTCCAGTTATTTCCCAATCATTGGCTACCAACTTTGCTTTCATTTCTGAACTACTGCAAGTTTATTCTTATCTATCTATCCACCTGCCTCTCTATCCCTATATAAGAACTTTTTTTGTCTTTGAGCTCTTCTGAGGTCCATTACAGGAATCTGGGTCAAAGTGTATGAATAGTTTTGTCGACTTTTCTTAAGTAACTCCAAATTGTTTTCCAGAATAATTGGACCAGTTTATATTCCTGCCAACAGTGTATGTGTCCATATTTCCCTACAGTTTTTTTTCTAAATCTCTGTCTTTTTAAAATTTGGGCCAATTTGATTGTTGATATGAAAACTAAAATGTATTTAATTTATATTTGGTATATATTTATATATATATATATATATTTTTTGTATATATATTATATTTCTAGATTAACGATTTAGAAAATATTCTCATATGTTCGTTAGTATTTACATTTCTTCTTTTGAAAACTCCATATCTGTTGACAATTTATTTATTGGGGAATGGCTCTTGCTCTTAAATATTTCTATTATTACCTTGGATGTCTTAGATATTGGACTTTCATCAGAAATATATGGTACAACATATGTTCTCAATTGAATACCTTTTCTTAGTCTAGTTGTATTGTTTTTCTTCACACAAAAGCTTCTGAGTTTTACACGTAGCAAGGGGCAAAATTCACTTAGAAAAAAGAAAGTCGAAGATGGCGGCGTAGAAGCAGCAAAGCACCGCAGCTCCCACACAAACA
>CM053600.1:95381995-95394803 GCA_028646575.1 Pseudocheirus occidentalis
TTTAAACAGTGCTCGTTTAAGTGGGCATTATATGGGCAGGTGACTGCACTAAGGTGATCTCCAGGGCCTCCTTGCTTGGCTGTTCTCTGCCCTGGTGCCTCAGTGAGCACCCCTTGCACCTTTATGACCGAGGGATATGGCATGAAGGGAAAGCAGTCGGGAGGCAGCTTAGGTGGGGTGGGTGGGCTGGCCTGCAGCTGCCCATTTCCTTCAGCATCCTCAGTGTCCCGAGGCCCCAGGAGCCCTTGCAGCACCATAGGATCCTGGCTACAATCCTCTGGTATAAATCTTTGACCATGATGAATAAAGAGAGTTGTCAGGCACTGCTCCCTGACTGGCAGCTGACAGGGTGGGGCCATACCTGTGGCCAACAGACTCACCTTTGGCTGCATTCCACCCTCTGTGGGTGTTTACAAAGGAAACTTATCCTGCCCAAGACAGATCTTTGAGATCCAAACCAGGCCATGGCTACAACAGGGCTCCCGCAAGGCACCAAGTGAGGCACAGTCATTCTTAAGCTCTTACTGCCATCCACTTGCTGTGCATAGGGCTGCTAGTTCACCCCAGAAAGGAAAGGAGTGGTTTCAGTCTCCAAGATTCCAGGTCTTGGCAGATGGGGCAACATGAAGGTGTGAAGGTGACTTTAGGTGGTTAGGGGATCACACAGTCAGATGTGGAAAGATGCCAGACAGGCACCAGAGACCATGCAGGGTACAGCTATGGGATCATGTCACATGGGCATCAGAGACCATGCAGGGTACAGCCAGGCAGTCAGATATGGGACAATACCAGACAGGCACCAGAAATGCTCAGGGTACAGTCACACAGGCAAATAAGGGATGCCAAACAGCAACAGGTGTTATGAAGGGTGTCCTCTGGGTTGAGTCCATGTGAGGCACTGTATGTAGCAGCAAAGGCTGTGACCTCTGCCCTCGGAGAGCTTACAATATCCTGGGACTGGCCAGACAGTGCAGCACATTCATACAGAAAGGGCCACAGAGCCCAGCTGGAACAGGGGTCTCTTGGACACATAAGAAAACAGCCTCCAAGAGCTGGAATGCCAGGCAAAGGTCATGCAGGGATGGAGATAGAGCAGAGATTTAAACCCAGGTCTTCTCCCTCAGGTCCAGGAAGTTCTGACTCAGGACAAATAGCTGCACCAAATCTGAGGACCCTGGGTCTTCCTGGAGCTTGTTCTGTGAGAGATCAGGGTTCTGTAGGGCTGACAGAAGACTCAGAGGCTTTAGTCCAGTTCATTCTTTATGCAGATAAAGAAACTGGGATCCCCAAAAGCATTTGACTTTTCCAAGGTCACACAACCAATAAGCATTTATTAAGCTCCAATTATGTGCCTTCTTTCCCAATGGGCTCCTTATCTAATGGGGAGACAACATGGAAACAACTCAGACAAGCAAGACGGACATGGGATAAACTGGACATAGTTACAGAGGGAAGGCGATGAGACTGAGAGGGCCTGGGAAGGCCAGGGTCCAAGCCCACATCCTCTGGCCCATCCGGCCACCATCAGCCAGGAAGTCTGAACCTGGGTGCCCATGTTGACATTTCCTAGTGATGAGCCACTCTGGCCTGACCTCTTCTCCTCAGTTTCCTTATCTGTACAATGGAGTTAATAAAATGCCCCTCCCCTTCCTGTCTGGCTGGTGTAGAAAAAGGTCTATAAACCAGTAAACATTTAGACATCTGAATTGTTCAGACTTTCCCCATATGTAACCAGCCATAACAGGCTCGTGCCTCTGGCTCTCGGCTCCATCATTAGAATTACAAATAAATTCGGTGAAACCACTTGCTTTAACTGCTGCCTGGGCAAGAGGGCGGGGGCCGTGGCTCGGGAAGAGCCTGAAGTGACCAGAAAGAAGGGGAGGCCTGGGTTCAAATCTCCCCATTGATGCCTGCGGCCATGCGATCAAGGGAAGATCCATCTTCTGAGACCGTGGGATCCGGGAAGAGACAACAGAACAATGAAGCGGGAGTCAAAGGACTCCACATCGTCGGCTTGTCACCTGCCACGCGCGTCAGTGAGACCGTACCTAGTCCGAGGCTTTTTTGTGGCTCTGCTTTCTCAGGGGAAGAAAACGATCATCAGGTTCTTGTTTCAACAACTCGAGAGACTTCGCTGGGATGAGGGCACCCCGGGGAAATAGGGGACGTTCAGGGTCCCTGGTCCCCGACTCCCTACCCCATCCCCAGAAGAGGGCGAGTGCAGCGGCGCTGCCCCCCGCCCCCGCCAACGCCCTCCCTCAGCAGCGCTGCCTCTCCGGGATGTTAGGACGCGGCAGGCTTTGGACTTGGCATCTCCAGCATCGTCTGGGAGAAGCTGGCTCTTTGGAACACGGAAGAAAAGCCGGAGGTCTGGAGGGTCTGAAACTTTCCAGGGAGGAAGGGGAGCCCCGAGCCTTACTCCATGGAGGGTCTGGCCGGACGGCAGCGCTCGGCGATGAGGGAGCGGGCCTAAGGCCCAGCTCGTGATTTACGAGGCTGGCTGCACCCTTCCTAAACGGGCTTGACTTGTTTAAAGTCATTTGGGCCAGTTCCGCACCGCGCGCCCCTTCCCCCCGCCCCCCCCACTCTTCCAGCCCCCACCCTCACCCCTCCTCCCCAGCCCAGCCCCCGTCCTTCTGGTAGCAGTGGGGCCTCCGGAGCAGTGAATGTATGTTAGAAATTGTTTACTTGAACTTTCTAAGACAAACCGCTCATCTTGGGTGTGACAGAGATGCTCTCTCTTTATATTACTGTTGCTATGGTGCTTGGCCGAAGCGGCCAAGGACAACACCCCCTTACGGGAGCCGACCTCGACCTCCCCTGCAGAGCCAGCGGCTCCAGAGCTGCCTGGCCCTGGCCTGGGGCTGCTCAGATGAGCGTTCCGGGGAGGGCGGGATCTGTCCAGTGGCTGTCTTCCCGAGGGGGCCACACGGCCCCGGTCCCCACAGGGCCGCTCTGCTCTCCGGGCTTCCCCCTCCTCCCCTGCCTTCTTCCTCCCTCTCTTCCTCCCTCTCTTTCTCCATAACTTTATTTGCTACCCATCTTCCTTCCTCCCTCTCTCTTTTCTTCCTTCTTTCCTTCCTTTTTTCTTTTTCTTCTTTCTGTTCTTTCTTCTTTCCTCTCCCTTTCCTTTTCTTTCTCTCCCTCTCTTTCTTACAAAGGTTTCAGATCTGACAAAGTGCAGTGCTGGGACCAAGGCTGAGTTTCCTGTTTATGAGTCACCATAAATATGAAAGGTGCAGGGTGACATGTCTCAGCTGAAGGAGTCAGCTCAGCCCTGTAAGGGAGGGGGGAGCAAACCCTCCAGCCGGGTGGTCTCAGGCTGACTTGCTGACCTTGTTCAATGTCGAGAGGAATTATTTTTTAAAAGAACAGTAGTTCCACATCCCCCTGCCCTGCCCTGCCTCCAGTCCCCAACACAGGGAGGAGACGTTAAAAGGGTTCTGTTACTTCCCATTTTTGAGATGAACTCCCTTACTGGATGCTATACAGCTTTTCAGGTCTTTTTCTTTCCATGAAGCCGTTTTTTTCGAGAAGATCCAGAATAATACAAGCTCTCAGAAACCATCTGGCCTGGGAACCCCCACCCTACAGACCCACTGGGGGAGGGACTTTCCCAAGGTCACAGGCATTATGTCTCAGAGCAGGCTCCAGCAGGTTAACCCTAACTCTCAGTCCCCCTAACATGCCCATTCGTCCTTTACCTCTATATCTCTGCCCGTCTACTTCCTTTTCCTGGAATGGCTTCTTCATCCTTATCTTGTTGACAGTCAATTCATCTCAAATGATAATCCCTCCCCAAAGGCTCTCCTGCTCCCCTCTGGAAGAAACAGTAACTTCTTACCACACCTTAGGACCTTTCCAAATACTTCACTGTTAGGTTTCTCAGGGGCTTGTTCATTTTGCATTGTAGTGATTTGTTTGACTTTGTTTTTTGTACTAAACTATTGGAATAGACCACACTGGACTATCCCTAAGAACAATGAACATATCTTAGGCAAATGGAGTGTCTCTTCTCCCACTTGTGGAATTTCAAAAGGCTAGACCCCCAGGTTCTAGATATTTCATGATCACAATTCTCTCCAAGTCATAGCTAATGAGCCCCCACCAATATATTTACTTTTATTATTCAGTTAGAAGACATGGTTATTCCAAAGAAAAGGTATTTATTTAAATAATCAGTAAGAAAGTACAATAGAACCTTTCTGCTATAAATCTGGACCCCTCTCTCCTACAAATGCACATGACTTTACTAAGAAAAGTAGACTTGCACAGGGATCATAGGGGTTGGGGATGCACACAGTGAGGTCATATGTGGCCATAAAACCTATGTGATGGGACAGTTCACACTTTTGAAGCTTCAGAGTTGCTACTGGTGATGTCAATGTACTTCTGGACCTATTCCCTGTCAAGTACCACATCTCCACTGCTCCCACTGGAAGGATCCCACTCTAAAATGTTCACTTGGACTGTGCAAGAGCACTGTTAGTTGGGGAGGATTATAAAGACTGGTGACCTTTGTATCACTTTCCATTTATGACAAATCACAACCTAAGCTCTCTCTGTAAATTATGTACCCCTCAGACACCCAGCACAGAAATCTGCATACAATAGATACTTAATATGAATTAGGGCTTTACATAGAGCAGTAACTCTTACCTGGCTTAAAGCAGCTCTGACCATGGGAAAAATAAATTTTCTCTTTACCCTACAGAAACATTCTTAAAATAACTCCACAGAACATTCTATCATTGAGGAGTAAAACTCAGATAGCCCTGTGCCTCACACACACATACACATGTGACTCTTTCTTGAATAAAATAGAAGTCTTTTCCATGTCTTAATAATTCCCTCCTTTCCAGGCTTATTGTGCTTTAATCTGAGTTTCAGCAGATCTGGATCCTGTTTACTGATCCCCACACACAACATGCCCTCTCCCATCTCCATGTTTTTGCACATTATATCCCCCAAGCCTCAAAGGTAAACTGTTCTCACGTCCTCATTGGAGAATTTTGAACTTCCTTCAAAGTTCAGCTCAAGAACCACCTCCTAAAGGAAGTCACTCTTAATCCCCCAGATCCTAGAGCCATTCTTCAAGGCATTGTTTGGTATCTGCATGACTTTCAGTTTCTATTATGTGTTTCCTTCCTTCCACCAGCCCATCCCCAATGTCTTTGTGTGACCAGGACTTAGCATGGTCTTTTTCACATAATAAAGTCATTAATAAATGCTTACTCTAGGGCTATGCATCCTTTCCATTGTGTTCTCTGGAATGCTTGCTCTATAGGCAACAAACTAGCTCCAGTCTTACACCAATTCTTTTTCCTGTTCCTTTCATCTTCTTACATTTCCTAAGACACAGCTTCCCTGGTCACTGTTTCCAGCACTGGTTGCACTTTCACTTGTACACCCACATGCACATACTTGCACACGCATGCATGAAGCACATGTACAGTCACAAACATGTACCCATGCTCATTTACAGACACAAGCACACACTCATATACATTCATGCACACATGCACTTTCTCAGACATGTGTACATACTTAAACAGTACACACATGTATCCATACACAGCACACACTCATGCTCACACACTCACACAGTACATGAACACACACACACACACACACTCACTCACTGATAGTGGTAAAGGAGCCGGAACTCTCCTTGCTCCTTACTCCCATTGGTCACTTTCAGACTATTCCTACACCACCATCACTGCTCAGTAACTTCTTCTCCTCTGAGAATCACTCAATCAATATTTGTCCTCCAATCAAAGTTTTAGTAGCCAGTATCTCCTGGCCTCTAGGATGCATTCCTCCTTTTCTCAGCGAGTCCAGTGTTTGGCTCACAGCCTTCTCTCCTCCCCAGCTCCTGCCTCTATACTAAGAGCCGGATGCTCCCTTGAGCACTCTGACCACTCAGTGACTCAACTTGCTTCCTTCCCATGACCACCTCTTCCACCACCCCTGTTATGCACAAAGATACTTATACCCTTTATTATCTCACCATCATACATAAGTCAGTCACTTCTGTGTTCATGATTTATGAAATCCCCTTATGAGACAATGATCTGTTGTCATTCCACCTCTCCCTCTACCTTGTGACCCCAATCCTTGTTCTTCACTTGTACCATGACCTCTAGTTCCTCCATTCTTTCCTAGGCCAACACTCTTACACTGGCTGTGTGCTTCCTGACCCTTTGATAAACAAGGTCAACACTACCATGGTCTTCTGTCCCTGACCCCCTTATCTTATTATCAATCTGACCCTGCCAGGCATCAGCCTTGGATCACTCCAATTCTGTTATCTTCACTGTGATGCAAGTATGGCTGAATGAATCTAGGAGAAGATCACAAGATCATGCTGACTGGGTCCATTAAAAATGTATGTTATATAACTTCAGTTGGAGCCTCACTGCTTCAAGGCAATCATCCCATACTTTTGTAGTTGGCTCACCTTGCCATCCATGCTTTTCCAAATTTTTTCATCTATCCTTCAAGCTTCCCACCAATTCCTCCTCCCCCACCCTCTCATGTGTGAACTTTACCTCATATTCTCCCCCAAAATGAGGCCATTAGCCAAGAGTACCCTCGTATCCTCATCTCACACCATAAAGATGCCTTCTGCCACTTTTTATTGCTTCACATGAAGAAGTGACCTTTCCTCTGCCAAGGTAGAGTCCTCTGCCTCAACAAGTACTGTCCTTCTATCCTGTTTTCTCCAAAAAGTTCTATCATCCTTAGTTTCTCAATTGTCTTTAAACTCTCCCTTGTCTACTGCCTAGAAACATGCCCATGTTTCCTCCTTCTTCAAGAAACCCTCAGTTGACTCCTTCATCCCTGCTAGCCCTTATCCTATTTTCTCTTCTCTGTTTTGTGGCCAGATTCCCTGACAAGGCTGTCTCTCATCAATGCCTCCACTTCCTCTCTTACTCTCTTCTTAATTCTCTACAGTATGACTCTACATCACATCATTCAGCCAAGATTTCTCTCTGCAAAGTGTCCATTGGTCTCTTAGTTGCAGTATCTAATAGCCTCCTCTCGATCCCCATTCTCCTTGACCCCTGTGCTGCCTCAGACACTACTGGTCACCCTCTTCTCTTTGATGTCTTCTTCTCTCTACATCCCCCCTCCTGATTCTCCTCCTGCTTCACTGACCATGCCTTCTCAGTATCCTTTGCTGGGTTTTCATCCAGGTTGTGCCTGATAACTGAGTGCATCACAGGGCTGTCCTGGACCCTCTTCTTCTTCTACACTATTTCCCTTAATGATTTCATCAGCTCCCATGAATCCAATTATAATATCTATCCAGTTCTAACCTCTCTGCTGACCTCTTGTCTCAATCTCCAACAGCCCATTGGGCATTTTGTACCAGATGCCTCAAACATCTTTAACTCAATATATCAAAAACTGAACACATTCTCATTCCATCCCCCAAAAAAACTTTCCCCTTTTCTAACTCTCCTATTACTCTGTGTGTGTGTATGTGTGTGTGTGTGTGTGCACGTACAGAGGGAGGGGGTGCCAATACTCTCCTAGTTACCTGAGCTCATGTCATAGGTAGTTACTGATCTTTCCCTCTTACCCTCCAGCCCCATTTTCAATCAGTTGCCAAATCCTATCATTTCTACTTTCCTAGTATCTCCCATACATGTACTCTTCTTTTTGGACACAGCTACCATGGCCTAGGCCCTTATGGCCACACCGCTGGACTATTGCAATAGCTGGCTGGAGGGTCTTCTTAACTTCAGCCTCTACCCACTCCAGTCAGTCCTCCACTTAGCAGTCAAATTGACCTGGTCAATTCTGACCATATCCTCTCCCCTATTTAATCAACTCCAATGGCTCTCTATCACCTGTGGGTTCAGACACAAAATTGTTGTTTGGCTCTTAAAGCCCTCTATAACCTGGTCCTTCCCTACCTTTCTACTCACCTTCCTGCCCTCCATATTCTCTTTGCTATGGTGACACTGGCTTTCATGTTGCTCCCCACATTTAATGCTCCCATCTTCCACCTCCCAGGCTGGTGACACTGGTTATGCACCAGCCTGAGAATTTTCTCCTTCCTCACCCTTTAAGAATGCTGTCTCTTATCAATACCTCCACCTTATGTCCTTCAGATCTTGGCTAAAGTCCCACCTTCTTCAAGAAGGCTTTACTAGTCTTCCTTAAAGTCAGGGCTTTCCTCTGTTGGCTACACCGGACTTAGCCCACCTTTATCTTGTTTGTCCATTCTTGGTTGTTGTCTTCCCCATCATAACAAGCTTTGTGAGGGCAGGGACTATCTTTCACATTTCTTTGTAACTCCATTGCTTAGCACCACACCCTGCATGTAGCTGTTGTGTGTTTGTCTCCTTTGTTTTTGAAGGGGACCATGGCATCAGAGAAATGAGGACATGACTTGCAGTTGACTTGGATCTGAGTGAGGGAGGACTGAGCAAGGTCACCAGCCTCATGTTCTCCTCCAGAACAACTGACTCTATGCCCAGGGCTGAGCATAGTCCTTTGTACATAGTAATGTACATTACTCATGTATAGACGTGAGGAAGTGACTGATCATTGCATTTTTATTCATTCATCTATTGGTATTAGAATCTCCAGCATCTTGTGCAGGGCATGGTAGACTCATTGATTCATGACTGACTGGTGGGCACACAAAAACTCTCTAGAGATGTGAAATATTACTTTCATTATATAGTCCAACTTCCATTTCAGAATGAAGAGTCTCAGGGTGCAGAAAGAAGAAACAACTTCTCCATTGTCACCCAGTCAGGCACTGGATGAATGCAATCTAGAACTCACTTCTGCTCTCCTCCAGATCATTCGTCCACCCCTAGGCTGCCACCATGTTATATGTGGTGGGTACCAGATACTAAAGGCTAAAAGTAATGGATAAGAACAGAATACAGAGAATTCAGCTTCTGTCAGAAAAGAGGAGCTGACTTAATCCTTCTTCTTTTATTCATTGATATTGACAGTGGGACAAACAAGCATTTTCAGTGGACAGAAGGAAATGCCAGGGGAGATATAAACTTTAGACTATTTTGATGGCTGCCCTCACACAGCTTACAGTCTAATAAGGGACAAGGTGCAGACATGAGTAATCAGGACCCAGCGTTACAGGGTTAATTCATCCTAGAAGAGGCAAAGATGATTGGGGAGGCCTGAGAATGAAATTAGTTACTGACTGGGTACGCATGGAAGACTTCCTGGAGAAGATGTCTTTAGATTTTAATTTTTAAGGATGGAGAGAGATAAACAGATTTTGAATTCTACTCACAAGTGAAAGTGTCCTACCCCCATGTTGCCTTGCCTTGGGAACAGAGAAGTTGCTTTCATCTTCCATTGTCCACAGCTTGTCAGCATGCGTGGGTCCCTAAGTCTAGATATGGAGAGAAGGGTGAGTTTCTCCAAATTAATGAATGAGAATTTATATATCAAATGGAAGGAAGGAAGGAAGGAAGGAAATAGGCCCTCCAACAATACTGTCATCTTTGATTCTGAGCCTTGATACATCTCTGAACTCCCAGAACTGCCCCTGGTCTATTGTTACAGGCTTCTAGCTAAGACTGGGCCCCACGACATCTTGGCTATCTTTTCAAAGTCCTAGGTTGCCTTTTCTCTATTTTGGCTTGGGTTGAAATTCTTGGAGACCATCCCCAAGGAAGCTGCATAATGAGGTGGAATGAACTCTGGATTTACAGTCTGAAGCCCTGAGTGTCTGTAGGCCTCAGTCTTCTCATCAGTAAAATGAAGACTTGAATTGACCTCCACCATCCAACTCCTTGAGTTCTAACTCTATGACCTTCTGGCCCCTTCTGAGCTGTCCTCCCAATGGGAGTCATTGCACTACCTCCCTGGGTCTTACCTCAACTGCACAGAGCTCCAGGCTTTGCACATAGTAGGTGCTGAACAGACAGCTGTAGAGTTGACTCCTAGTCAGAAACAGCATTAGCCTATGGCTGTGATGACCACACTGGTTAGGAGATGGCGCACCATTAGCACACTGAGGAGAAATGATGCTTTTCAAGTTATTGCAAACACTTTGTTCTGTGTCCCTCAAAGCATTCCCATGACTGGCTTCCTCTGGGCTCTGCTTCAGAGAAAACAAAAATGTCCCATACTCTCTCATTTCAAAGACCAGAGTGCCCAGAGCTGCAGATTGCTTGGCAGACATTTCATGGTGCCCTTTTGTGGGCAATGTCTCCTTCAAGGTCTATTTCATGTTTGAGGAAGCACCGCGAGGGAGCCCTCTCCACAATCACTCTGCCCTGCCTTGAATCTGTGCATGACCTTCATCTAGAGAAGAGAAATTTGACCTTGGCCTTCCAATCATACAGAGAAAATGGGACTTTAGGCTAAAAAACAGCTAATTTGTGTGCATGTGTGTGTGTGTGTGTGTGTGTGTGTGTGTATGCACAGTGGTGTGGAGATATGTGGCTGCCTCTCTAGTCTTGTAATAATATTTTAAATTGCTCTGTTTTTAAATGGGAATGGCTGCAAGCCAACATCTGCCCCCATCTGCGCACATCTGGCTTCCATTGGGGTCATTCCAAACTACAAGCATGCATGCTTAGGGGCACCATTTAGCCTCCTAGATACAGAAGTTACCAGGAGGGAAGGAAGCAATTCTTATGCATTGAGGGAGCTTCCCTGGCCTTTCATTTAGTAGCTTGAGAAAGGATTTTGTCTTGTTCTCCACCACCACCACCCCAAATATATCAGAATATGTGGATCTGCTCAGAGGTTCCACCTCCTTTTAGGGACTATTTGTTAACACCCCTCCGAAGGTTGACTGGGTCACTTAACCTGCCATTGTTTCTGACCTGAGGTCATTCAAACTCAAGGATTTTTTCCTCCCTTAGAAGGTCTTACTTTCTCCACTGAAGTACAGAGTTGAGGGAAAAAACTGACCAACTCTGTTTGGACACCTGGCCAAGTTGCCTTTTCAAGGAGCATGCTGTGTTATGCCTGCCCTAAAGGACAACATGTTGGTCCCCAGATCTGTAGAACCTGTCTCTACCTCCAGTTTACTTGGCTAATCTGGGGAGGGTCCCCCTCTGAGTTGGTAGGATCAGGGTTCCATAAGTTTATCCTCCAGCCCATTTAGGGCCATCTGAAGTGAAGCCAGTGTTCTGAGACTTACCTGCCTGGAGGATGCTGAGGCTTTGACCAGACATTTGTAGAACACATACATTAAAGAGAACAAGGCTTCCAGGGAGTAGCTTGGGGCAATACACCCTTTATTGGGTCATGAAGTTTAGAGCCAGCATGGGCTCCAGTGGAAGGGAAAGAACCAGACTACCAAGGTTCAAAGTAAAACTCTTCAATTCTGGGCTTTTGTTCCAGATGCCTCTAAGATGCCTACCAGGTTTCACATTTCATGGTTTACATTCTAAGGTCCTTCCCGGCTCTGACATTCATATTTGTTATTAGAATGACTCTCCAATGTTTCACTATATTCTCTATTCTCAGGTCCCTTTCAGCTTTCTATTCCATGTTCTAAGCATCATCCTGGCTCGACATTTTCTGTTCCATGTTCTAAACTCCCTTCTACTTCACACTTTCTATGAATACTTGAGTCATTTGAGAGAAGGTGAACCTCCTGAGGAAGGGTGGAAATCTCCTGAGGATCCACCTGGAGGAGCATGTAGATAGGGACCTGGTTGGATTTGGCCAATGTGGGCAGAGTGTCCATAGCCATCAGTGCTCTTATGGGTAGCTTCCTTGGCATTGCAACAGCCACTTCTTGTGGCCACTCAGAAGGTTCCCTGTGGGGGGTGGTATCCCTGACTTGCCCCATCCCTGGTGTTGAAGAGCCTTCTCTTGTTCCTGGATCCCACTGTCTTAGATTTGTGCTAGGTCTATTTCCTTTAAATATAAAGTATAGACTCCCCAGAATTTCCTACAAGGGGGGGTTTCACTGCTACATTGTACAAATGTTGGCTAACTCACATGTTGATTGATCAATTGAAATATTTATGGGACACTTTTATAGGTGTAAAGCAATCAGATTGGAAAGATGGATGTGGGTGCTGCAGATGACATCCCCATGCCAGGGACACGACTAATGAAGATCAGAGAATCTGAGTCTGAGGTGGGGCAGGGAGGGAGCATTGGAAGCCATGGCTTTGTGGGGGAGGCCAACTGGAGGCTAAGAAAGTCAAGGGATTGAATATCACCTCCAACAATTACTAGTCTATAACCATAGTTACAAGCCAGCTCATCTCTCTGTTCCTAAGTTAGCTTATCTACAAAATGGGCATGATGATATCTACATCACCTCTACTAGAGGGACCCTGGCTGAAGGTGACCTGTGAGGCATGCAGTCATGGTGATTCCTTTGGGCATATTGAATTGGAATAAACGACCACTAAGATGTCCTTCATTCTAAAATTCTCCCTGTCGGGGGCGGAGCCAAGATGGCGGTGTAGAAGCAGCAAAGCACCGCAGCTCCCACACAAACATGCTAAAAAACTCATAAAATGGGACGCTAAACAGATTTTCAAGCTCCAAAACTCTCCACAAGACAGAAAGCACTACAGGCAGCACAGCAGGCGGGGCTCTTCGCAGCAGTCTGGGAGCCTTGGTTGAAACCCCGGCAGGCTCAGGCCCTGGGGCATCGGGCGGGGAACCGCGGCTGTAGCAGAGCAGATCGGCTGCACTGGAGGCAGAGTTACCACATTTATCAGGCCAGAAGATAAAAATGCTAAGAGAAAGGTCGGTGGATTTTGCTAACTGGGGAGGAGAAGAGCGGGTCCGGCCAAACTGCTCCCAGGGCAGGGAGGCAGCGGGAGGCGGC
>CM053600.1:95395303-95424734 GCA_028646575.1 Pseudocheirus occidentalis
TTTACTGAGATGAATGCTTCCCAAACCCCTCCCCCACCCCGCCCTTCCCTCCATTCACCCTTCCCTCCATCACCCCCCTCTCATCCCCCTCCCCCCTATTCTCCTATGTGGCAAGATACTCAATTTAGAGTTTAGCACCTACTAATTTAACAATCAAAATAAATAATATTTGTAAAGTGACTGCTATATAAATGCTTTTCCCCTTCCCTCCTTATTCCCCTTGTTCCCAACTATTATTTATAATACATGTTTAAAAATGTTTCTAGTACTAACAGGCAGGACAATTTTTTGTATTTGGCCTATCTCTTCTACAGTATGAAGAGTCAAACTTACAGAATAGACTGACGGCATATCATGGTAGAGTAGAATGGGCTTGGAGTCACAGAACATGGGTGCAAATTTGACCTTGGAGGTCTATTACCTGTCTAACCTTGGAAAATTCATTTAAATTACCTGGACTTCAGCTTCTTTATATGAAAGCAAAAGAGTTGGCACAAATAGTTTCTGAGGTTCCTTTTAGCTCTAGGTCTATGACATTTCTGCTTTGTCCTATGCCTTGTCCTATTCACTGTCTTTTGTTTTGTTTTGTGTTTTGGAAGGGGGAAGGCAAGGGAGTTGGGCTCAAGTGACCCAAGATCACACAGCTAGTGTCAAGTGTCTGAGGCTAGATTTGAACTCAGATCCTCCTGACGCAAGGGCAGGTGTTCTATTCACTGTACCACCTAGCTGTCCCTTCACTGTCTTTTAAAGGGGAGTCAAGTCATCTTCCTAATCTATTACCAGGGACTACAATCTCAAAATTAATCATCCCTTAACTTTAAAAGACCCAGTCTCTTATTGTTTCTGAATATGGCCAATTGGATGGGGAAATGAAAGATATCTCTACAATAAGCAAAATTTGTTTTGTTTAGGGGCTAAGATAATTTTACTATTGCTATTGAAGGAGAGAAGGTGAAAGTCCAGTTTCTGCCTTTTATAAAGGAAGGCATTAGAAGGACTTTGGTACTCTGCCCTCCAACCCTCTAAAAAGAGGGGAAAGAAGGCGGAAGAAAGTAGAGCTGCTGAAGGCTTGAGTTAGCAGCATGGTGGCGAGTTTAGAAGTGATGAGCTTAAACTGGGAGGAGCATCTTGTTGCCTGGAGTTGAAACCATGCAGGGCAACATATGCAAAGTGCATATCTTATAAAGGAAAGAGTAATCCAGAGCTGCAGTTCTTAGATTCTGTCAGTTGAAAGGATTATACAAATGGTTCATGACCTGAAATCAAAATCAAATTCCACAAAACTGTCCTGTGATTTTAAAAATATGTATTTGTGAATTTTAATCAATATTAGGATTATAAATTCATAGATTGAAGTTTGAAGAGACTTAACATCATATATTCTAACCTTCCAACTATTGTAAGAAATCTCTATATCTCTGAAAAATGACTATTGAGCACAACTTAAACACTTCCAATGACAAGGAAACTATTGCCTTATTTGATAGTGCAATCCTTTTGTGCAACTATTACTATTAGAAACTTCCCTATAACAAGCTGTCTTCAATAATTTCTACCCATTGGTTGATCTTTTGACCTCAGAGGCATTACACAATTTTTAAATATCTCTTCTTGATTATACAACAATTATTTGAATGTAGCTCTATCTACCCCTCATCTCTTCTATTGATGAAATATACTCAGCTTTTCCAATTTTTCAGTGCTCTCATATTCAATATTTCTTTCAAACTATGCTGTTCAGAACTAAACATAATATTACAAATGGCCTGCATGGTGAAGAATATAGTGGGACTGTCCGGTATCATTTTGTTTTCTGACACTTTATTTCTATTTATTAGTATAGAATCACATTAGCTTCTAAGGAAGCCATTGCACCTTGATGGCTAATTTTGAGCACAGTCTACAAGAAACTACCAGCCTAAGTCACATGAACTGCTTTCAAGCTAAATTTTCTTATCCAACAATTATCCATTGAAGATTTTTTTAAACTTAAGTATCATTTGTTCCTGTTAATTTGTATAATTTTTAGTTTCAGCTCATTGTTCCAACCTGTCACAATCTCTTTTTATCTTGATTGCATCAGACCCCACAAATATGTGTACGTGTATGTGTATGAATTTAATTAACTTCTAAACAATGGTTATATATTCAGACAAAACAATGCCCTTTTTTGAGAGGAAGTATTGGGGAAAGTGGAGCAATTGGGAATTTATTACATCACTATTTATGCTACCACAACCATTGCAAGGGATCTGATAATGTAAAGATTAAGGATTCCTGATTAAATTAAGTGAAGAGATTTGGGTTTTAAACACTATGGAATTTTCAAACTCCTCTATTCTTACATTTTTTGGAGTATGTAAATTAAAATTTTAATTTACTAAAACAATCCTGTGTGCAGTTTCAGCATTAGCCAAAGTTTAACTTTAAGCTCTATAGATATTTGAAAGATAAGGAAAGTGAAAGTTAATGTTTGTTCAAGTTTTCACAAGGAGTAAATAAGTCAGGATTTGGACCTATGCCCTGACTCATAATCCATTGCTCTCTCCATTAAATTAATATGATGAACTTGTTAATTAAGCAGAAGCATCACTCTCAGGATTTTATGTGGAAAAGTCACAATGTTATTGTCTGAGGTGCTATATTACCATTTAATTTGCTACCAAAATTATTTTGGAAAAATAAGACTGAATTCTCTCCAGATTTTATCACCTTGACTCAATTGCTTTCTCACCCTAGAACTTTCCTCAGTATCTGGTGTCTTGTCCTTCTAGAATGTGTCTTGTTGATGGTTTTCCCTGATTGGTGAGTTCCTTCTAGGGCAGTGGTTCTCAACCTTCCTAATGCCAAAACCCTTTAATACAGTTCCTCATGTTACAGTGACCCCCAACCATAAAATTATTTTCATTGTTGTTTCATAACTGTAATTTTTGTACTGTTATGAATCATAATGCAAATATCTGATATACAGGATGTATTTTCATTGTTACAAATTGAATATAACCCACAGGTTGAGAACAGCTGGTCTAGGGGAATGGGCCCAGACTAACCATGATCCATTTACTTCCTGGTTGTGTTTTGGACTTTCTCCCTCAACTTCAATGCCTAATTCATGCCCACATATATCACTGCCCCTCAATCTTCCCAATACATATACACCTTTTTCATCTCTTTTTCATGTATTGTTGAATTAATCTTTGTGAAAGCAGGAAGTATCTTTCTTTTTGCTTGTATTGTCATTCCCAGGGTTATCACAGTGCCTAGCATATATTAAGTATATATTATGTGTTGCTTTTACAACTTTGTATGACTGGCATCACTCTCCTGAATTGTTATATATTTTGATGGGACCTTTTCACGTCATAGGATTCAGTGTTGAAAGGGACTCTTTAACTTATCTAGTTCAATTTGGTTGTTTTATAGATGAGGAGACTGAGGGTCAGACAGGTTAAGTGATTTATTCAGGGTTAACTGATGAATAGATAGTAAAGCCAGGATTTGGCCCTATGTCTTTTGACTCCAAATCCAATGCTTCAGTTGCAGAGGGATATCATGTTGGGAATAAATAACAAAATCTATGGGGAAATCACTTGAAATGGATGCTAGTATTATTGTTTTATGTTTTTATAATTCAATTGAAATTGGTTTAATCTCTTGATAATAGTAAAGTCATCAGTCAAGCACACTGCAGTAATCTATCATTGAGGTAGAAATCTACCTACAACATGTCAAGAACCATTTTCTCAATTATTACTGAAATGGGATAGGTCCTCAGTTCTGTATTTTTAGCAGTATATGTGACACTATTTCAAATACCAAAGTGTTAATTGGTTTCCTTTCATGTTATTCAATTACCCATTGTACTTTAATAGGTACCAGAGAATACTTGGTTGGATTTTCTTTTCGATCTAGGTTTATTCATTTTCTCTGCAAATTTTCATTGCATTATTTATCTTGTCAAGTAGCACAGTTCAGGTTTGTTTGATTCTATCCCATTGCTCTACAATTATTTCCTAACACATTCCTTGGTTCCAATTTTTAGCACCAAATTAACACTTTTTTCTCCCCATGGATGAAGGCCAATGATTCATGTAAAAACTTAGAAATTTACTTATTATCATAACCTACGACCCTGAAAGTGATTCTGTGGAATAGACACTATAGTAGGGCGCTAGGGAAACAAACAAACAAACAAAAAAATAGTGCCTTCCGACAAAGAAGTTTTAATACTATTACCACTACAACTACAACTATCACTACAACTACTACTCCTACCAATTGTCATTCGTATAATATCTTTGTGCCATGCATTGTGCTCCATACTTCACAAATATTATCTCACTGGATTCTCACAACAACCACGGAAAGGAGATGCTCTTATTATTTCCACTTTATAGTTGAGAAAACTGAGACCGACAAAGGTTAAGTGACTTGCCCAAAGCTGCACAGTTAGTAAATGTCTAAAGGCTGATTTAAATTCAAGCCATGTCTAGTGCTCTACCCATTACATCACTTGCCTGCCTCTCATCGGTGACACAATACTTATACATGATAATTTGAGAAAAGGAAGTGTTCTAAATACTGAGCTTACCAAAGCAAGTGGTACCTGAGCAAAGCCATGAAGGAAATTAGGAATTTTAAGATATAAAGATGAGGAGAGAAAAAGAGTACATTTCAGATATAGGGGACAAACCTGTGCAGTCATGGTGATGAGAATTCACCAATCAAGTTTTAATTTATTGAGAAATTATAAAAAAAAATTTACACATCAATCTGCCTGTCCCGCTGCACCAAACATTTCAAGACTAGGAGAGTTTGTAAGGACACCACCTACCTTGGGTCAACCATATGATAAACATAGCTCTTTTGTTCATGTATTTGATGTTGGGTCATATTATTTTATTTGGATGAAATCAAGGTTAAGTGACTTGCCAGGGTCACACAGGTAATGCATGTCTGAGGCCAGATTTTACTCTGGTCCTCCTGACTCCAAGGACCAATGCTTTCTCTACCGTACCACCTCTCTGCCCCTGTGTTGGGTCATTTATTGAATTTTTAGTCATGTCACCTATATCAGTCTATATTGTTCTGAGTTTTTATAACATAAATGTATACTCATTTCTATTGACCCATTTTTATAAACTACAACCAAATTTCCTGTATAATGTGCTTTGGAGAGACACAATTTCTCATTGATAGTCTCTTTTTTCCATGTTTTTTAAGGGTACAAATCTGTAATTCCTCTTTCAAGAGAAGCTGAGGCTGAAAGATTGCTTAATATCAATAATTCAGAACTGCACAAAGGCCAAAATGGCAAAATTTAAAACTGTTTATTTAAAAAATATATTTTTGTTACAATTATTCTCCTACTTCTCTTCCCTTCACTGTGTCAGTTCAAAGATTTAGGTAATACTCACTCTACCTACTTCTTTCTTTTTTGTACAGTCATCTACTTGTAACCCATTTTCCTCCCTTTTCCCCTTCCTGTATCATTTTTTAAATTTTACTTTCTTTTATCTTCTTATACTATAATTAAAACATAATAAAAATTATTCTCAGGATCTTAATCTTATTTAACTTCCTCTCTTAATCTCTGTTGACACCAAGCATTCTGGAGAAGCTCATATTATTCCCCTTTTACACTATAAACACTTCATCTTTTAAAAAGTGGTTTTTTTTTCAGATTGCTCATTTGCACATATGTACCTTTTAAAGTTTTTTCTTCCCCACCCCCAGCCCTTATTTGTATTTCTAAATTTCTACTAAATTCTGTTATATTCATCTATCATGTTTGGAAATTTTTATTTCATTAAATATCTACTCTTTTCCTATAAGAATCTATTCAGTTTTTCTGTATGATTCTTACTTGTAAACGTATATCTTTTTGTCTTTTGGAATGTCATATCCCATGCTCTTTGCTCCTTAATACTGGTGGCTGCTACATCTTGTGTGAATCTGACTCTGACTCCTTCTTATTTGAACTTTTTCTTTCTGTCTACTTGTGACATTTTTCCCCCTTTGACTTGGAAGCTTTGGAAGAATATCTGTGATATTCTTCAGAGATTTCATTTTGATAGGTGGGTGACAAGTGAATTCTTTCTATCTTCTCTTTGCCCTCTGTATCTAATGAGTCTAGGTAGGTTGTTTTGTTTTGCATTTTCTATGATTTCTTAAGATAGCAGGTCTAAATTCTTTTTTGGGTCATGGCTTTCTGGTATTAAAACGTTTGTTATATTTGTTTCTGCTTGATCTGTTGTCCAGGTAATTTTAATTTTTTACTTGAGATACCTTAAATCTTTAACATGTCAACAAGCATTTATTGAGTACTTACTATTTGCCAGGATAAGCACTGAAAATACAAATACAAACAGAAAAACAGTCCCTGCTCTTGAGAAGATTACTTTTTTTTTTTGGAGGCAATCAGTGTTAATTGACTTGTCCAGGGCTACTCAACTAGTAAGTATGTCTGAGGTCAGATTTGCTCTCAGCTCCTCCTGACTCTAGGGTAAGTGCTCTATGTAGTGCTATCCCTAATCTTACATTCTAATGCGGAGAGAGAAAGACAGAGGGGGAGGGGGAGGGAGGAACAGAGGGAGCACCTATCATTGGGACCTGAAAAGTAAAAAGGCAAAGAAAAGAAGAAATGAAAGTACCAACATAGTAGAAAAATTCCAGAGAGTCAAGAGTAGAGCCTGGAGAAAAATGAAGACATGCCTAACCTGGATACTTCCCTTTAAATAAAGGTTTGGGGAGGAAAAATTATTTTAGAAAGAAAGGACCTGAAGGGACAACACATACTTCTAGTGTGGGAAGTCCAAGTGAGAAAACTGTTATTACATGGTAGAGAAAGTTCAGGGTCAGGAGTAGAGTCTGAAAAGGAATGAAATTAATTATCTTTTTTAAATCTTTTAATTGTATTTTAATATTTCTTGTAATCTTGAGTCATTAATTTCTGTGTGCTCTATTTTAATTTTTAGAGAGTGTTATTTGGGTATGGTTTTGTACCTCTTGTGCTGAACTATTGTTTCTAAGTCTCTCCTCCATAGTTCTCATTTATTTTCCAATTATTTTATTTATTGCTCTAATTCATATTTTTTAACTAAAAAAACATGCATTCTAGGGGTCTGAGCATTTCTTCCATGTTTTTGACCCCTCTGCTTTCCTAGACAAGTGTAGAATTGAGGCCATGCATGGTTTTGGGCATCCATGAATAGATGCATGTTTGCTCTCAGCAGCACAACTTTGATTCCAATGCACTCTTGCTCCATAATCCCTGCCCTGGCCACTTGCGTATAAATTAGATTTGTGATCTTAGGCAGAAAGATGAAGCATTATGACTTCCTCTTTGGTTTGCTTCCCCTTTATTTTAACTAACTTCTCCTTTTCAAAGCAATGAACATTCCCTCAGCACTTAATCTGGTTCTTATTTCATATAAAATCTCTCTTTCTGATCATTTCTGCATTATGTTGTATCCATTCTCTCCATCATCCCCATTTCTTCCACACAAGAACCTTGTACTCTGTGTTTGGATGCTGAGTTCCCATAGATGAATTTTCACCTTGTCTTGCCCAGAATGAAGACCCCGTGTTACTTCCTGACCATTTCTATATCAAAACTTGTCTTGTTCAGCTCCATTTTATGTGTTATCTTTTCCTACTAAAAGTAAGCTTCTTGAGGGTAGGTGCTATCTTGCTTGAATATATCCCAATACTTAATGCAGTGCAAATCACATATGAAGT
Source organism: Pseudocheirus occidentalis (assembly GCA_028646575.1). Lineage (NCBI taxonomy): Eukaryota > Metazoa > Chordata > Mammalia > Diprotodontia > Pseudocheiridae > Pseudocheirus > Pseudocheirus occidentalis. The sequence goes on from CM053600.1 coordinate 95,403,044, forward strand.
GCTTGAAAAATACTTTATCCATCCACCTTAGCTATCTTGCTTGCTAGTATGGGCTTCTATTGTCTCCTTGCTTCAGTGGGCTTATGCCCCTTGAATGTTCCAGACCTGTGATTATTAGTGAAAATGGTAATCAAAATGGCTCTCAGTGAAAATATTTGGGAAGTTTCATGGTTTTCTTCTTGATTTTGCTTTCTCATATTTTTTCTTCATCTTTAGATTTAGATTTATCATTTTATCTTTAGATTTATCATTTTTCTCTAGATATGTGTTGGGAAAGTGCCAGTGTTCCATCTCCTTTAAATTTCAATTATTCTGCAATTTCATATTTGCTGACATTTATTTTGGGTTCAGTTAGACATTTTCTTTCACAATGATTGCCTTCTCATTTGAGATGTAATATTCATTGAATTTGTTTCATGAAAGTTAAGGGATATAAGCTTTATTTTTTCTTGTACCACTTTGTTCTTAGGTGGTTTCAAAGAAAGTTCATTTTATTTATCCATTTCTTCTACTTTGTGGGCAATTACAATCCAGTGGTTTTGCCTATTTGAACTATTTGGTCTGCCATAGAAAGAATGATATTTTTCCTTGAATTTTCATGATTTTCATTTTAATGGAACCTGAGTATTAAGTAGAAGTTTAGTATTAAGTAGAATGAAGAGAGCACTAGACTTGGAGTCAGTAGAACTGGGTTTTATTTCTGGTTTTGAGACTATTTGTTTCACTCTTTCCCTCAATTTCCTCATACATAAAATAGAGATAATAACACTTTATTGCTTACCTCACCTGTTATTGTGAAAAAGACTTTGCAAACTTTAAAGTGATATATAAATGTGATTTAGCATTAATTCGTTCAAGAAGTGATTGTTAATACTTGCAAAGTTACCATGCTTCCTGCTAGATTTTTAAAAAAAGAGACAAATATCACCCACTCTTCATTATTATGGGAAATTTATCTTTGTTAGAGATATTAAGAGTGTGTCTTTGCTGTATCTTTCCAGTTATTTCTTTGGTGCAATAATGAGATATTTTATGAAGAGATTTTCAGCACATTTTTAGTATACTGGGGTCCTGTCAGTCAGGTTTTCTTTTCCTGAGTGCCTCAAGGAAAGATTGAATTTTGGAAGAAACTTTATCATTATTGTGTACTTTAGTATCACTACTACTTATAATGGGAACAGAGTCTGCTACTGATGTGGTGTGGGGGTTTATGACATTGAGATTTCATTAATTGTCTTCAATCATTTTCTGCATTAATCATATAAGTAGCATCTCTAATATTGAGAGATTCCACCGTAATGTATCAATTAAAATTAATTTCTGTTTTTTACAATTTACCACATGATTTCTGTTTTACTAAAACATTATTAAGAAGTAAGATAATCTTAGAAAAGACCACAGTCTTGGAGTTCAGCTAAAGAAGTGTTTTCTTCTTACTTCATTTTCTGTTCATGCTTGTCTTTTCCTTTTCTTCTCTTACCCCTATGGCAGTTATGCTGAATTCTGATAACCTAGTCTTTGGTCAATCCACAACCACAGGCAGTCATTCCAGGATAATTAATTCTGGAAACAAACAGCTGATTGCCACTTTTCAGGTACCAGGAGACTTAGGTACATACTCACCTCTGGACATTTAAAGAGATTGCAGTATTAGCGGGTATTTCAATTCCAACCTCTTTTTCGTTAATACTGCCAGTTTGCATTGAGCCAAATTGGTGCTGACAGCTGGCCAGATGCTTCCAGTGCCAGTCAGCAGGACTTCATTCTCTCTAGAGCATCTGGTTAGCTGAGAGTTTTGAAGCAATTCCTAGGACAACCTCAACTTGTAAAAGAAATATAACACAGGACAACAACAAGGGCATTTGGTCACTTCCATACTATGTCCATTAACCATCTTCTAAAAATATGTAGGTAGACTTTATGGATGAATTTGGCATTTAATATATTAAATCAATGGAGATCTCTTTATTCAAGATGTTAACTTACATAATAATAAATACACTTGTATCTCTTATAGCAGCTTTTTGTGGACTTCTAGTACAAATAATATACAATACATCCTAAAATATCTGAGTTAGAAGAAACCTCATCAGCTATCTCATTTAATTCATAAGTAACTAAACATAATTCCCACTATAGTATACTTGACAAGAGATTATCCAACCTCTGCATGCTGACTTCCACCATGACTTTCTGGGATGGTCCATTTCATTTTCATCCATGGTTCGTTTTCCTTTTCTAATTGTTAGGAAGGTTTTATGTTTCTGGGTTTTTCCCTTTAAATCAAGTCTAAATTTGGCTTTTTGAAATTTTCACTCCTACGTTAAACATAGTTTCTTCACCCTTTGGCCCTTTGAGGACAAACAGAACAAAGCTAATTCCTCTTCCACACAATTACCTTTCAAATGCTTCAGGACTATCATTTTCTATAATCTAAGTGTTCCTAGCTCATTTAACAACGTCTTACATGACGTGGAATCAAAGCCCTTCACTGTCCTCTTTTGCATCTTCCCTCCCACCCACGGAAACTCTCCAGAACATTTATGTCTTTCCCAAACTGTGGCACTCGAAGCTGAACCACAATATTGAAGAAATGACTGGACTAGGGCATAGTGGAGACTTTCATCTCATTAATAGTAAAAACCATGCATCTCTCAAGGTAACCCTAGAATATATCCGCTTGTTTTGGCTGAACCATCATGCTGCTAACTCACATTGAGCTCCCAGTCAACTATAATATACATTCATATTGCTATTTATTCATGCTTTCTCCCAGACTGTTCTCCTGAGTTTGATTTTTTTCAACCCAAATGTAAGATTTTGCATTTATCTCTACTGAGTTTCATCTTAATACATTCAGCCCAAAACTCTAACTCATCTGGAGACCCCACCACACACACACATACACACACACACACACACACACACACAAGATGGGATGGGGAGAGGGAGAAGGAGAGATAGAATATATATTAATAACTTACTATGTTCCAGGCGCCATGCTAAGTAATAGGGATAGAAATTAAAGCAAAATAAAGATAATTTCTACCATCAATATATTTGCATTCTAATGGTAATGAAAACATCAACAGAAGCTAAAAAATGTATGTATATGTGAGGAGGGAATAGACACATAGGAACTAGGCATAAACGTCCAGTCTTAGGAGAGAATCTGAGAAAGAAGTAAACATTGCCGGCTTGGGCACTTCCTCAGATAGAGCTTCCAGGTCAGAATTCACAAACTGAAGGAGGGAACAAGAGGGAAAGAGGTATCATCAGGGTAAGAAGCAATCTGGTACAAAGTTAGAAAAGTCTGTAGAATCAAGAGTGGAACTGGGAGAAATCTTTTTACTATCTCTGTTGATCTTTACCCAAATACTCATTACAATATATCATCTCTTCTGGTTCCTGGATGTCTTCAGATGAATCTGCCTCCAAATATGCAGTGTTCTTCTTCCCCTTTTAATTTGACTTGTAGATTTGTTCTACTTATCTTGAGTTGTATCATAGTGATGAGTTTCATATCCCTAAATTTCAGTGATATGTGTGAAGTCAAATGTTTCCTTTCTGTAAGATTTCTAGCTCCTCGTTTTTCATAATTTGATTGAAATCTGCTTTTCATGTATTATTATGTATTGCTGCCCTTATTGCACTATACATTCCAGTCAAACTAGACTTTTTGTTTCTCTTCAGAGGATGTATCCATCTCCATCTCTTGGCCATTTCACAGTCTGTTCCTCATGACTGGAATGTACTCCCTCCTCACTTCCACTTCTTTTAATCCCCAGTTTCCTTTGAAACTCAGTTCAAGTATCATCATCTTTATCTACTTTTTTTCTTTTTCTCTCCCCAAACTAGCTGTCTTCCCAACCTTCCCAAAATGTATACACATGTACATACATACTTGATGGTGTGGCTTTCATTAGAATGTAAGCTTCTTGAGGGCAAGGACTATTTTACTTTTATCTTTGTATTGCCAGCACTAGTCACAGTTCTTAGTCTGTGGTAGATAATAAGCAAATGCTTGTTTTTTAGATGATTGGTTACTTAGTTAATTTCCTCTGATCTTCAAGGGAACTCAAGCAATATTCTTCATTGTAATAATACTAACTAACGGTGGAAGTACATAAACAGTTTTATTATATAATATCTATTGACTATAAATTTGTTTTTAGGAATCAAAGTGAGAATTATAAACTCATATATAACATTTAGAAGTTTAAAGATATTCTTTGGAAAAGAAGAAGCTAGTATAGAGATAGTTTGGTCTAGTGGCTAATGTGATGATTTTGAATTGAGGAAGACTTGTTTCTAATAAGTATTATCTGTGTGATTTTGGGTAAGTCATTTAGTCTATATATGTCTCAGGCAACCACCTGGGATGTGCGTATTAAGCCATTAGTGAATTGTGACCTATCTTCTTATAGAGAGTTTCCACATAGGGAATCCCAGATGCTGACAGAATTGTAGTCTGTACCTGTACATGCACACTACTTTGATGACCATGACAGAATTTATAGCCTAGTATGAATCAGTCATTGGAAAGAAGTGACTAATTGTCCATTAAAAGGGTGAGGTCAATCAAAACTTTAAAGCTAGTCTGTGGACATAGATATCATCTTGCTTAGCATAGGACCATTGCTGATACCTTTTGCTGTATGTATCTTTGTCAAAAGAATTATGAGAAAATTCCAAAAATATACGAATATTATAGGTATCAGTAAAGTTTTCAGGAAAATAATTATCAGCCAATTAGCAAGCATTTTGTTTAGTTTCTGATGCCACTGAACCTATTTTAGAAAACTTCATGAGTAGTTGATATGTCTTCAATTCTCATAGAAGTGATAGATCAGGTACCTAGGGTCTCCAGACTAATTCACAGAGCTTTCCCATTTACTAACTTCAGCAATATCTTTAAAGTGATAAATATTGCTCCAAAGGAGAACCACATCAAAGTTTAACAGGTGTATCTGTGGAAAACATGAAATGGATTTTTCAGTTTTCACAGTATTCTCCAAGTATAGCATTCACTTACATTCTCTGATTGTCACTGAAATCTGTATATGTGTATTGAGGGGTCACCAGAAAACGACTAAAACTTAAATCCTCTCAGTTGTATTTCTACCTTTTTTTCTTTTGTACTACTATCAATCATGCCTGAGTATACATATGCCCATTTCCCTTAGATAAATTTTTGTTATGCTCAGAAAAATTCTTTATACTCATAATTATTTGATATAAAATCCTGACTTTTACTTTATATCAAACACTGACCCTCAAATAAAAATTATATTTATTCAATAGCTAATAGCTAATATTCAGTAGCTAATAGCTTAATTTATTAAGTACCTACTATATTAAAGGTGCCTTGAAGGATACAAATATAAACTCAGTACTTGCTCTCACAACTAGAAGAGTTAAGAAAAATGCAGAAATAATGACAATTAAAAAGTAGCTGTCTAGCTATTAAATGAATAGTACACACTAAGAAGAAAGGGAAATAACTGCTGACTGAGCTGATTAGAAAGATATCATGGAAAATGATGCAAAGCTCTTCTCAGCAACATAATGATCAGTTCCCAAGGATTCATGATAAAAAAATACTGTCCAATTCCAGAGACATAACTGATGGAATCTGAATGCAGATCAAAACATGCTTTTTAAATCTTTCTTTATTTTTCTTCTTTTATTTTTGTCTGTCTTTTTTCACAACATGACTAATGTGAAAATATGTTTTGCATGGTTATACATATATAACCTTTTTCAAATTTCTTGCCTTCTCAGTGAGGTGGGAGAGGAGAAAGGGAGAGAGATTATTTGGAACTCTTTTTTTCTATTAGAATTCATTTACTTTTAGTTTTCAATATTGACTTGCGTAAAATTTTGAGTTTCAAATTTTTTCCCTCTCTCCCCTTCCCAAGACAGCATGCAATCTGATATTAGTTCTACTTTTACATTCATATTAAACATAGTTTCACATTAGTCAGGACATAAAGAAGAATTAGAACTAATGGAAGTTACCATGAGAAAGAGGAAACAAAACAGCGTAACAGAACAGCAGAAAAGGAGAGCAAATTGTATGCATTGATCTTCATTGAGACTCCATGGTTATTTTTCTGGATGTGGATAGCATATTCTGTTGTGAGTCTTTTGGGGTTGTTTTAGAACCTTGCATTGCTGAGAAGAGCTAAGACTATCAAAGTCAGTTATTGCACAATGTGGCTGTTACTGTGTACAATATTCTCCTGGTTCTGCTCATTTCACTCAGCTTTAATTCAGTATAAGTTTTTCCAGGTTTTTCTGAAGTCTGTCTGCTCATCATTTCTTATCACTCAGTAGTATTCTATTACCATATGTACCACATAGACCACATAGACCACAACTTGTTCAGCCATTCCCCAATTGATGGGCATCACCTCAATTTCCAATTCTCGGCCACCACAAAAAAAGCTCCTATAAATATTTTTGTACATGTGGGTCGTTTTCCTGTTTTTATGATCTCTTTGAGAAATAGACCTTGTAGGGGTATTGCTGGGTCAAAGAGTATGCAGAGTATTATATCCCTTTGGGAATAATTCCAAATAGTTCTCCAGCACAATGGTTGGATCAGTTCACAACTCCATCAACAATGCATTAGTGTTCCATCTTCTCTAGCACTTATTTTCCTGTTTTGTTGTTGGCCAATCTGCTAGGTGTGATGTGATACCTCAGAGTTGTTTTGGTTTCCATGTCTCTATTCAATAGTGATTTAGAATATTTTTTTTCATATGACTATAGACAGCTTTAATTTCTTCATCTGAAAACTGCCTGTTTATCTCCTTTGACCATTTATCAGTTGGGAAATGACTTGTATTCTCATAAGTTTGACTCGGTTCTCTATATATTTTAGAAACAAAAATTTTATCTTAGACACTGGTTGCAAGTTTTTGGTAGTTTGGTGTGGCACTGAGTAAGTAAATTAATTTAGGCAGAATTGTCATTTTTTCATTATAACAGCTCAGTCCACACACAAGCAACTGATGTTTTTCCAGTTATTTAGATCTGACTTTATTTGTGTAAAAAGTGTTTTGTAATTGTGTTCATATAGTTCCTGGATTAGTTTTGGCAGGTAGGTTCCCAAATATTTTATAATGTCTTCAGTAATTTTAAATGGAATTTATCTTTCTGTCTCTTGCTATTGGGCTTTTTTTTAGTAATATATAGAAATGCTGATGATTTATGTGAATTTATTTTGTATTTTATAACTTTGCTAAAGTTGTTTATTATTTTGAGTAGTTTTCACATGATTCTCTAACTGTATCACTATATCATCTGGAAAGGATGATGGCTTTGTTTCTTCTTTGCCTATTCTAGGAACTCAAAATTTCACAGAATGAATGTTAAAATATTTTACATGTAATTAGAATATGTGTGTGTGTGTATATGTTGGAAGGAGAATGACGATGATGATGAGAATGATGATGATAAAGCAGGTACACCTGCTGTGCACCAAGAACTTTGCTAAATGATTTACAAATATTATTTAACTTTAGATTCACAATAACCTTGAGAATAGGTGCCATTAATTTTATTTTACAGTTGAAATAATTAAGGTAAATAGAAGTTAAGTGACTTGCCCAAGGTCACACTGCTAGTAAGGTCTAAGGTCAGAGTTGAACTCAAGTCTTCCTGACTCCAGGGTCAGTGTTCTTTCTATTCTGCTATAAAGCTGCTTGCTTTATGCATAGGGCATGAGAAAGGCATTAGAAAAACAGAGTATGGGGCGCCTAGGTGGCGCAGTGAATAGAGCACTGGCCCTGGAGTCAGGAGTACCTGAGTTCAAATCCAGCCTCAGACACTTAACACAAAAAAACTAGTCATGTGACCTTGGGCAAGTCACTTAACCCCAACTGCCCTCCAAAAAAGCAAAAACAAAAAAACAAACAAAACAAAGAAAAGAAAAACAGAGTACTTGTTCAGGGAATAGTGCAAAATTCATTTTTTCAAAGCATGGCATTTGAGTAGAGAATTAGCAAGAGATAATCTTTGAACTGTAAGTTGGAGCCAAATGATAGAGGATTTTGAACGGCAGTGTAAAGCAAAAAAGAGATTTTTGACAATGGAGTCTGGTGGATATGGGAATAAAAGCAACTAAAATGCTACTTTGAGATTATTCTGTTGGTGTGCCAAGTGGATTAGAGGAGAAGAGGCAACAGGCATGAAAGGAAAGCAGTAGATAGGAGAACAGCACTAAAGAACAGAGGCAGCAAGGAGAGGTTTTTTGTTTTTGTTTTTGTTGTTAGGATTAAAGAGACATTTTCAAGAATCAGAAAGTCAGAGGGGAGAGAAAGAGATTGAAGGTGAAAAAGAGGAAGGGGATAATTGATGGAACTGAGTCCTCTATTAAGATGGGATGCTAAACAGAGGTGGAGGGGTTATGCTTGAAAGTGAAAACAGATATTCCTTTCACTGAGGAAAGAATACAGATGCAGAGATATTTTAAGGCCTGTGATGACGATGTGATGACAAGGAACTAGCAAGAAGCTCCTGCTGGATGAGCTCAGTCTTCTGTATAAAGGGAAAAGTGTAGCTTATGAGGATATGTATTTGAACAACAGGACGCAGCCACCCACCCAAATCCCAAATATCTCATTATAACCCTACTTTAATCTTTATTCCCCTTGACATTTAAAAAAAAAGTCTTTTGCAATTAAAATATACAAACATCTGAAGCCCAGATGTTCATTAGTACAGAAATTCACAATGTCTCTTCTTTATGTCCTTCCAACAAATAATGGAATTTTACCATTAAAATAACAACTCAACAACATTATCAGGGCAACATAAGTTAATCCAGAAATGATGATGACATCATCTAAGCAATGATACACATAAGTATAATTGCCTATAGTCCAAAAAAAAAGTCAATCCTTACTCACCGTTTCCATAATTCAACAAACTAAAACAGCTTGATCTTCCACAAACCTTTACACTCATATTTCCAACTGGACATCCCACTAGTATCTGAGATGCAACCTACTTAAGACCAAGCTAATCTTTTTTCTCTTGAAACCTGCTTCTTCACCTGACTTCTTGATTTCTGCTAATGGCCCTACCATGTTCCCAGTCACTCAGGTTCAAAATCAAAGTATTATCTTTAACTTTTCCCTGTGTCTCCGTCCCCAGATCTTATCAGTTACTAATTCCTGTTCATTCTGTTCCTGCAATACATTTTCTAACCACCCTTTCCTTTCCATTCTCCTTATAACCTTTCTATCTCAGACCCCTATTATTTATTACCTGACATTGTATTTTGTTCTAATAGTTTTCCTTATTTCTAGTTTCTCCATTCTCTAATCAAACTATACACTGTTGTTATAATAAACTTCTTAGTATGTACCTCTAATGGAAGATATTATAGATAAAATGCTGTGTAAATGCCAGATCTTTTTTTTATTATTACTCCCATTCTTTTAAAAATATTGCATATCAAATTGCATCCCAGACTCCTGAGTTTGTCTTTTAAGGTTCTCATACTTTGGCCACAGCTTAATTTCCAGTCTTCTACAGAGAAAGGTCTATTTCTTTTTTTCAGGCAATGGTTTTGTTTTGTTTTGTTTTGTTTTTTAGTTGACTCATTGGAGACACAACTGAATGCAAAGATTTCAAAATGCAATAAATAAAGACTAATGTGAAATATATCACTTTAACCTATGAACCTGATAGTTATTAATAATAATAATAATAATAATAATAATAATAATGCCCCAATAAGCACTTTATAAAGGATATTCTTGGTAGTTATTTTGCTTGGTACTTAAAAACACTTCTTTGAGGAAGATAATACAGGAATTATTCTCATTTTACAGTGCCAGAAATGGAGACTCAGGAGATAAAGTATCTTGTATAAAAATGAACACATAATTATCCATAGAATCTAAATTTTCCAACTGCTAATTCATTGTTTCTTCAACTACAACCATGATACCTTCTTTAATAGGAGTAAGAATCTAACTTTTTCAGAAAACCTAACCAGACTTATAATCACAAGCTGATCTGGTCTATCTGTCATGAGTGGTTGGATCATTTTTTTAAATGAATAATTGTTCTAGAAGTTTCATTCTGTATTACCAGTAGGATACTATGATTTTTAATTTAAACTATATCATAAAGTTCCAACAAAATCTGCTTGTTTCATGTGGACATTGTGTAAAGCAGGGAAAATCTGACTCATTGACTTATGTGCCAACTTTAAGTGAACAGACCGTGTGAAATGGAGGCAAATAAACAGTGTGGTGACTTTTTAAAGCTGTGTAAAGAGGGATAGACCAAATCCCTTTATACAACATATTGAGAATTTGCCTTAGTGTGTGTTTTTTCCCCCCATTCTATTGTGGCAGTATTTCAGATGCAAGGTGACATATATCGCCAATATTTTCCCTCTTAATCCCTAAAGTATAAGCATGTATTATATGGAGTGGGCTGATTCCTTTTCTGCTGTAAGTGTAAATGCAGCTTCTCATATACAATTCCACATACCACAGTATAGAAAATGAGAGTGTGTGAACCTGCATTTTCATAAAAACAAATATAAGTGCTTATTAGAGCTGTGTAGTTACTTTGCTTTATAACTCAAGCTACATACTTCTGAATTAGACTAGGCCTGCACAACATACAGCCCAAAGCCTGCCAAAGAATTTCCAGTGGCCAGTGAAAAATATAGGGTTGCCACTATACATGCTCCCTGTTTCTCAAGTGACCCATGGCAACCAACCAATCAGTCTGTCTCTAGTCTAACCTATCTGCAGCTTGAAGAACTTTAACCATTTTAATTTTAGCCTCTACCTACTGCCAAGTTGTGCAGGTCTGAATGAGAACGATGTGATATTACTTTGATCATCTTTTGAAAAATTAAATACTTATTCTAATATTTTTAATTCTACTAATTATATTCTGAAATATTGGATAGTCTGAAATATTGGAAATTAATTTGTTTCATTATTTTAAGATAACATTTCACAGACTTTCTACTTAGTAAAACTGATTAATGGATGAAACAAATTTTTAAGCTTTTCTAATGCTTTACATAAAGTCTGGAGGAGTTGGGAAAAACCACATTACATCTCTAGGCCTCAGTTTCTTCAATTCTAAGTTGAGACAACTCATAAACTTCAAGTAAAAGGGGACCTTCCAGAGTATGTAGTCCAACCACCCACTTTACAAATTAGGAAGCTGAGACCTAGAGAGGTAAAGTGATTTCCATTAGATTGCAAGCTCCTTGAAAGGAGGCACTGTCTTTTGCCTTTCTTTGTGTTGCTAGCACTTAGCACTGATATCTGGTACCTAGTAGAAAATTCACAAATCCTAACTAACTGAAAAACCAAGGGCACACAATTAGTAAATGAAAACAAAGAGAATAGACCCAGATCTTTTCATTTGTAATCTAGCGTTCCTTCCACTGAACAACTCACAACTAGATTAATTTTAAGATCTTTTCCATTTTAACATTCTATGTATCTAAGATGGTTGTTATTTTTTAATCTAGTGTTCCTTCCACTGAACAATGCACAACTAGATTAATTTTAAGATCTTTTCCATTTTAACATTCTATGTATCTAAGATGGTTGTAATTGCTGTGTTGAAACCATGTATAGAATCCAGTCTAGCAAACCACCTTAGCTTCTATTAAAGAGATTAGATGATATCAAATAATATGGAAATTTTAAAAACTAAGTTAAAATTACACAATAATAATATCTGGTAATTTTTTTAAAACAGTTTTCATTTGTTTTTCATAATGAATTAAATCAAGTTCTTTTTTTTAGTCTGAGACAAACATCTTGCTCTTAATAACAGGAAAAATGCATTTATATATGTACATGTATTATATATAAGCATATATATGTGTTATATATGTATATAGATTTATTAGATATGTGAACTGTGATAGTATTTTCATATCAATAATATTTCCTACATATCTAATATATGAGTGTGTTTAAGTTACATATAACAAGATTAAAATATGCCCTGACAGATGACAAGAACATAAGACTGAAATTATTTAAAGAGGGACTCTAAACCTTCTTTTCAAAGCTTTTTGTATATTGTTTAGAAAAACTGAACACAAAAAACTGTTTAAATTTATCATTCATACTGACTCCATTGCCTAGGTAAAAAGCATAGAATACAGTAAGTGCTTAATAAGTAACTTTTTCCTTCCTTTAAAAGGTTTTGCCTTTTTTTTTCTGGCTCTAGCCCCTCAAGATCACAAGGTCACAAGATACGTAGGATTACCATATTTTTCTACCCTACTTGAATTTGTTTTCAAATCATTTTACAGTTAAAGAAGATTCAGAATTTAACAAGAGTGGTTTCTGGACTAATAGCTATACTCTTTAAAAAGACAGGCAGAAAAGTATGGTACAATGAGCATTAAACTGAAAAATTGGGAAGTAGTTCATCAGATGATTTGGAGGCAAGTCATAAGGTTGTTAAGTCTACCTTCCTTGTCTTTAAAATAAAAAAATTCGGTCTGATGATCCCTAAAGTACTTTCTAGTTTTAGAAATTTTAAGGTGTCAAAATGTCTGTAGAAAATGTTTGTTTTGCCTGAAGGCCAAGTTGTGTGAGTTTTCTGGAGGCTGCAGGAAAATATGTTTTGGGTGGGAATGCAGAGCACTGGGTCCCTTAGGATAGAAAATCATTGCCAGAGGCAATTTTTATACATTTATGCATATAGTTCCAAAAAAACGCTGCAATTTTTTTGTACTTGATATGAAACTATGTTGTTGTTTTTTTTTTTTCAACTTCATGGGATTCTTTCTAGTACATTTCTGTACTAGACTCTAAATATACAGAGGGACATGAAATTCAACCCAGAAATAATTTCTTAAGCATATATGCCTTTTTATGCCGACTTGAGAATTGTTTGAAGTATTGCTCAGACCTATAAATGGTATTTGCTATAACATTTTTCTTTGAAATTATTTCCTTTAGGCTTTGGTTTCTTTCATTTTCTTTCAACCTCTCTCTTCCTCCTTTTTTGCATACCTATATGCTCAAACAGCTTTTCACCAAGAGATATTGAGCTTTAAAATATGAATAGGTAGATTTATTTTGCTTGGAAACACCAGATACTTCCCAACAAATACCCAGTTGCTCTTTACAAAATTCATTCTAAAAATCAAAACAAAATTATTAAGAGAAAGCATGGCTGAGTCTTTGTAACTTGAATTGTATTGGATCATATCAGTTGGGTCCTCAGCATTTGGACTTTATATTTTATGTAAATTACATTATTTGCATGTTCCTCATATTACATTTATATAGTTTCAGATCTAGTGTATGTATAGTTTTATTCTTCCTTCTTTACTCTGTTTCATTTCAGGTCTTTCCATATTTATCTGATTTATTCATTCCTTATGGGGTAAAAATATTCCATTAGTTTCATATACCATACTTTTTGTCACCTTTTCCCAATCACTGTGTATATATTTTGCATCCAGCTTTAGGTTTTCAAAAACAATACAGCTGTGATTTTTGCTTTGTATATATAGATCTTTTCCCTGAGTAAATAGCTTTCTGGATATAAATTGTGGGCCACTTGGGTACCAGCTCCAAGTGTGAGAGAAGACTTGAGAGAGAATTAACCAGGCATAGGACAGAACTCAGATTTAATGATGATTTGAAGAAGGTTTTTAAAGATCCAAAAGACAAAGATTCACTCTTATCCTAATCATATCCTGGAATTTTATTAGCATTAAAATAGTCTGTCATACCCTGAAAAAAGCTTGGATAAGATAAGGCTTTGCTGTCAAGGACCTAGGAAGTCATGGAGAAAGTCAGTTGACTCTTATCAAAAGGTATTTATAGGACAAAGGATGACCAGAGAGCAGGCTTCAAAGCCAGATGCCAAAGCAATCTCAAGGACATCTGCATAGAAACTGACCCCCAAGAATATTTTGGCCTAGAACAGATATATAGTTCTGAAGGCATGGTTTTCTGGGTCAAGCTTAAAGCCTCTCCAGGAGTGAACTTTCCCATCATTTAGCAGGTTTTCCAGTTGAATGGATATGAGGTGGTACTGCAGAATAAATTTAATTTCATTGATTATTAGTAATTTTGAACACGTTTAATTGTTTACTGATTACTTTTAGTTTTCCCTTTGAAAACTATTTGTTTACATTCTTTATGTATGTTGGGAAATGACTCTTGATCTTATAAATTGTGACTATTTTTCACCAAACCGCCCTCCAGTTTTCCCCGCAGTTCTTGTCATGCGCAGTACTATTTGAAAAGTGGTTTCTATGCTTGGGTTTATCAAACATTAAATAACAGTGAACACTTATTTCTAAGCTGTTCTTACTTAGCCTATTGTACTCATCTGCTTTTTAAATCCAATAGCAGATATGTTTGATAATTAATGCTTTGTGGTAGATTTTCTAATAGCATATAACCAACCTTCTTTTCTTGATATCTTTTTTAATAATATGTATGGTACCAAGTAAGTTTTATTCCTCCAAATTCATTTAGCTGACATTTTGTATAATTTTATGAGTATTTCTTTGATAACTTGAATGGTATAGTATTAAAAATATAGTATTATTTGGATAATATAAATTTCACTTTAGTACTGTGACTTTTGTATTTATGAGAATTGAGTATATCTTCAAATGATTAGGTTTTCATTTATCTCTGTAAAAACTGTTTTGGTATTGTTTAGCTTTAAATTCTAAATGTGTTTTGATAAGTTAATTCTAAGGTATTTAATGTACAGTATGATTTTAAATGGAACCAACATGTTTCTTGTGTTTTTTAAAAGTATTCTTTTTGTTTTAAGTACGAAGTTTCAAAAGATTCAAACTCTGTTGTGTTTTTTTAAAATGGCATATATTTCCTTCTGACCATACATAACAATTCATTTTGAGAATCAAATTACTTTTTAAACTATTAATCATGTATCACTTACATGGTGCTTTATTGTTTACAAAGGGACTGTCCTTACAACACTGTTTTATCATTATCATGTTCATTAGAAAACTGAAGCAGATTAAAAACTAGAACCCAGACCTCCTGATTTCAGGTGTAGGGACCTTTTTTATTATTTCAGCCATCTCTCTAATATATTTGGAGGAAAAATGTGACACTGCAATAGAATGGGACACAATATTCAGCAAAGGAGAATGAAATTCAATCCTTCCACTTTGTCATTTGTATTTTATGTTAAATGAAAGAATAATTGGTGTTGAAATTGCCTGGGATTGTTGACATGTCTTTCCAAAAACTTTAGACTATTTCTGAACATAAGTTCCTTTTTCATTTTCATTTGCTGAACAAGCAAAACAATACTATTTCTGGCATTGAAGTATGAAAACTACTAGAAGCAGCTAAGTGGTTCAATGGTTAGAGCACTGGACCTGGAGTCAGGAAGACTTGAGTTTGAATTTGGCTTTAGAAACTTAATTTTCATGTGACTCTGGCAAGTCATTTAACCACTGTTTATCCCCAATTTTTCATCCATGAAAAGGAAATAATAACAGCACCTACTTCCCAAGGTTTTTGTGAAGATAAGAGCTATAAATCACTCTGAAAATTTTAAAAATCTATGTAAATGCTCTTATAGTTATTGCTATTGTTAATGATATAACACATTTTTTCTTCACTATAAAAATCAAAATTTATACACACACATATATTTTACATGTTTATTCATTTTTTTCTGGTCCATTACAAATGATTTGAAAACTAGACCCAAAGTCCTTTGTTATTCCACAGATTAATTTAGAATGTTTCAAAAGTTTTCTTTTCAATCAGTATCTAATTTCACTTGAAATAATATAGATTCAGTAGAATTGGGGAACATAAGAAAAGATGAATGGTTTATAAATCAATACCTGCTGATGCTGCGAGTGAAATCATGTATTAATTTGTCAGACACTTAAAGTATCTTTAAGTATACTTCCCAGAAAAGGGCAATATTATAACCCAATCCAAATTCTTTTCCTAAAACTCAAAAAAAGAGCTGTAATATTAGTTCAGATAGAATATTCATATATGGAAATACATCTTTAATCTCCTTTTGGAAATTGCAAAGATTCTCATACAATGTGTATTTCAACCCTTCTAACCCTCTCATAAATTCCCTATACAGGATTTGTTCACATTGTTGTGAGCCTTCCTCACTTTTTCTTAACAATGCAAGGCTAAGATGTCCTTGCCCAAGCACCACTTAATAGCTATTTTTTTGGTCCCTCCTGGCTCAAGTGAATGTAAGTAGTCACTCTTTCTCTTTCTGCCAGCAACTCTGAGGGTTTTCCCCTCCTAGTTTTAGTCTTTTTTTTTTAAATTAAAGTGGCCATCCCTTGACTCACTTCTTAAAAAGGCCAATTCACTGGATGGGTGTTGCCTCACTCAAAGCAAGAATCTGAAAATATCTTGGCTTAAATGGACCAAGGTCTCCCATTGCATCCTGAGCCATCTCCAGTTGTCCTGATGGATGTCTGGTCACTGAACCCAGATGACTCTGGAGGAGAAAGTGAGGCTGGTGACTTTGCACAGCCCTCCCTCATTCAAATCAAAGTCAATTGCAAGTCATGTCATCATCTCCCTGATGTCATGGCCCTCTTCAAGAATGAAGGACAAATCAAAATCACACAACAAGTGACCCACTGTACCCCATCACCTCCCTCTTGCCATGAGACAAGCAAGTCCACCTTCTTCCTCAGTCATGATTTCTTTACTCAGCTCCTCTTCAAACTTCCTTATTTGTTATATGTTCTAGTCTGCTCATATGGATAATGTACCTGTTATCGCCCTTCAAACAATATGTATTTTTAATTCTCCAGGGACTGCAATGTTCTTTTGTGATAATTCAAGAAGCTTTGAAATTCTCTAAAACACAATTCAGCATGTTCTTCCTTGTGGTCCAACTCATTAGTTTGCAGTATTTACTATCTATGTATGTATACATATATACCCACATATATACATATCTCTCTACGTATTAATATATAGTATATATGCGTGTATGTGGTGTGTTTGTGAGTGGAAAGGTAGAGAAGAGTGTGTGTGTATGCACATGTGTGTATGTGTGTGCGTGTGCATGTGCATGTGTGTGTGTGTGTGTGTGTAGGCAGCATGATATATAGGAAGGAAGGGAAACAAGTATTTATTAAGCACCTATGTTCCAAGCACTGTAGTAAGCACTTTACAAATGTTATTCCTTATCTTATTTGATCCCCTCAGCAACCTTGGAAATAGAAGCTTTTATTATTCCCATTTTCCAGTTGAATAAACTGAAGTTTGTAGATTTTAGATGCCTTGCCCAGGTCACACAGCTAATAAGTGTCTGTGTAGAATTTGAACTTGGGTCTTCATGACTACAGGCCCAGAATCATTGACCTTGAATTCAGTAAGGCCTGTTTCATTCCTAACTTTGACACATACAATCTGTGTAGCCCTTGTAAAGTCACTGAACCTCAATGTTCTAGGCAACTTTCTAAGATGGAAAGTTACAAACAAATGCTAACCTATAGTGATAATCATTAGACATTTCCTCATATTGATGAAATCGTATCCCTAGGAACATGTACACAAAGGCACATACATTCGTGTATACGTGAAGATATGTACATACATGTATACCTTTATCTACTAACACCTAACATATTTATATGCATATCTATTGTTTTTTCACATCTGTCACAAATGGCATATACATAACGATGTATATGTGCATGTGTATATATACATACACACTAATGGAAAGCTTTATTAGTTGTCCATTTACCTATGTCAAAATAATTTTGTTTTCCTGCGTGGACGATCAGGCAAAAGTCTTTTGCATGGTTATGAATCACTTCAATGAGATTTTGCAGTGTTCTTGGGCTTAATCCAATCAGTTGAAGGTCATTTGTAAGCAGAAGCATGTGTAATACTTTACCATCCATAGGGAATTGCTCTTTAACCAAGACTCATTATTGGCTTGCTTCCATCACATTAGCAAATACCTTTGGCGAACACCTTGTTGTTATATGTCTTGCCTGGTAATTAGTATCCAAGGTCATCTCTGTTATATTTTTTGAGGAATCATTCATACAGGATATGTTGATAAATACCAGTCAAGTTAAACTTATATTCTAGAGCTTCATTTGACATATGTCAAAAAAGGAGTGATCTTTTGGATTGTGAATACTCTGAACCTCTGCCAAGAGTCTTCATAGCTTAAAAGCTCATAGCACCACAGATCTGGAGGTAGATAGGACCTTACAACTTATCTTGTCTAACCCATTTACCTTATAAATCAAACTCAAAATCAAACTGAAATGGGGACCACTGTTCCATAAGTAAGGATTCCCTTTGAGGCCCATATTGACTTAGCTTTAAAATGTAACTCTGTCTGTTTTGTTGTATACTTATTTGTTAAGTAGTTCCCAATTACATTTTAGTCTAGTTTAAAGCACTCAGTTCTGTGACCCACATACAGCAGGGCCTTGTGTTTGACACTTCTATATTATAGATGACATGAGTTTCAGTGGCAAAAATAAATTAAACAAAAATCATTTTCTTTCCTATTACCAGCTTTCTTACAATGAACCTCTCTTAACATAGACAGACTGGTTCTCAAATCACACTTTTCCCTGTACAATATCAGAAACATGGGACAGTATAAGAAACCTTTCCAGGTTAATTGAAGTTTTCATAACTTAACCATTATTCATATGACTTTTAAGCAACCTGTTACTTCCATACCATGAAAAAGCATTGAAGTGAGCCATTTCAAGGAAAACTTTATTACTAGAGTGGATTTAATATTTTGTAGACCAGGAAAATTTGTATCATTTTGGATATTTAAAGGAATCTTGAAAGGCACTGTGAGTTTTTCAATAGAAGATTTGACTTGAAGATACTAGGACAAAGACTCAGCATACATGTGTGTATACATAATATGTATGCATTTTTATGTAGCATATATATGTATATCTATCTATCTATCTATCTAGAAATTCACTGGCTAAGAGAAAATCTTTAACCTCTCAGTACTACTAGTCAACTATCACAGTGCTGGTTTCTTTTAAGGTTGTGTATGTGTGTGTATGTCACAAACTGCTTTGTCAATACAGTAAACACCATGTAATACTTCAAAGGATAATATATATTTTAAAATGATACTAGAAAGAAATGCTAGATTTTAGTTATGTTAGTCAACAAACAAGTTTAGTGAAAACAAAGGGTGATTTTTTTTTCCTGTTCAAGTTCACAGATCCCCTGAAATCTACCCATAAACCCTTGAGAGACGTCCATGAAGGGCAGATTGAGAACCTGACTCTAAGCCTATAAGTTACACATGCTCTGTATCAGTAGAGTGAGTATCCATACCAAGAGTTAGCGCACTGATTAAATCAGGAGTATTAACCACCACCACCACCACCACCAACAACAACAGTGCCTAACCACAATAATTTCCTTGAGGAATTGATTCTGATTTTTGAGGCAAATTCTGAAGTGTGTAGGTTGCCCTGTAATCCATATCCTGACTATTGGATTACTTAATAAGTATTACTTAATGAGTATTGGAGTACTTCTTAATATTTGTCAACAAAAGCCACAGTTGCTGCCTGAGATAGTACCTGAGAACTTCCAGTGTGTTTCATTTGTATCCCCAGAGCTTAGCTCAGTGCCTGACGTCTAGTGAGTGCAAAACAAGCACTTATTCTCTACCTACAGCCTGGTTATTTGATTGGATACTCATAACAACCTTGTGTGGTAGGCAGTCCATTCTACAGATTATGATACCAGTATTTAGGGCATATAAGGGACTTGTACAGAAGTCACATAATTAGTTGGTATCTAAGGCAAGTGGATTTGAACCCAGATGTTCCTGGCCTCGAATTTCACGTTCAATGTCACCCAGTAGAAATAGCACATATTTAAAGAATGGTCTTTGTAAATTGTTCATATGCATAGAATACTGATCCTTTTAACAATGACAGGAGGCACTGTGCCACTCATATTCTTGTCCCCTGGTAGGTTAGTCGGATTATGGTTGGCACTTGTACTAAGTACATGAGATCATTTCATTGACAGAGTCAAACCCAAGAGGAAATAAAGCTTTCGATTAAATATTTATGGTCTTCAAGACACAGAAGGTACATTCTAAACATTTCCTACTCAACTTTCTATAAAATTCCATATTGTCGGAGCCCACAGCTGCAGCTCATTCCAGCTGAGTGAGGAAGTGGCAAGTTCTTTATGTGAAACAAATAATTAGTTCTTAAACCCTGGGCTTCCCTGTTTGTATTAGTTTCCGGATTTTGCTCTGTGCAGACCCCTTGGCTTTAGCCCTGTTGTTTCTGGAATCAGACCACATTCTCCTGCCTCGTCACCTCAATCTCTCACCCTCCTGGATTTCTGGCTTCAGTACTTAAGACTGTTAGTGTTTATTCTCTTTGATCTTAGATTTCTGGAGCTGAATATCCTCCTTAGATTCCCTTCTTCTGCCCAGGTTGCTTGACTCTTTTCACCTGTTAATCACTCCCAAATTCCTAAAACACTGGCTTTTCTTCCCAGTCCCTTCATTTTTGTATAGGGTGGGAGGAGAGAGTACACCAACTTAAAGGCAAATAAAACAGTTTTTTTCTTGGTTTAAAACTTCTATTGACTTATTTGACTCAGGGACTCTTTTAGTTTCTTCTCTCCTTTAAAAACAAATGTAAGTATTAAAGCTGGGCACGTCACCATTAAATCTAGGTTCATTTTAATTATAATAAAGTTACATTTCCCAGGTCTTCATTTCATACTGCCGCTGGTTTGTTCTAGGGCAGCAAAGTGGAACAGTGAATAGAGTGCTTGCCTTGCAGTTGGGAAGACTTATCTTTCTTAATTCAAATCTGCCCTCAGACACTTACTAGCTGTGTGACCCTGGACAAGTCATGTAACCCTATTTGCTTCAGCTTCCTCATTTGTAAAATGAGCTGACAATGAAATGCTAAATTGCTCCAGGACCTTTGAAAATAGTTTCACAAAGTGTCAGAAATGACTGAAAAATGACTGAAAACAAATATCATTCTACCTTTTTCAGTAACAGGCCAAGGTGGCAGATTAGGATCACAGCTTTAGAATCAAAAGGGACCTTAAACTACATTGTTGTACAGATTAGGAACTGGGGCCTTGAGAGGTTAAGTGAATAGTCAAGGTATGAGGTGAATTTAGGCCCTCAGATCTAAATCCATTATACTGTTCTCCGTACCATGTCCCATAGTCACCTTGTGATTTCTAATGACTTCCCTATTTATATCTCATCTGTCATTCCTTCACAAATGATCCTCTTAATTCTGTTTTTCTATCTTCAGAGAAAAGTATCTTACATATATTAAGCAATAAATAAATGTCTGATGAATTGATTTCCTCCTCTCCTCCATGTAATATCTCCAAGAAGAAGAGTAATTCCACAAAGACAATCAGTTAACAACAGAAGCTGTAATAATAGCTTTTGAAATAGTCTTTGATGGGGTGGCTAGGTGGCACAGTGAATAGAGCACTGGCCCTGGAGTTCAGGAGGACCTGAGTTCAAATGCGGCCTCAGACACTTAACACTTACTAGCCGTGTGACCTTGGGCAAGTCATTTAAACCCAATATCCCTGCCTTCCCCCCTCCAAAAAGCAAAAATAAATAGTCTTTGAAGTTTGTGAGGAACTATTTGTATACATAT